>CM038794.1:184203091-184523550 GCA_021764765.1 Vicia sativa
ATGGCAACAAGGATGAATCGATGTCCATTCAAGCGGTGCTTAATTTCCTCATCATATCAATGCTCACAGCAAAAGGCCATGGAGTCAAAACCTTTAATGAAGAAGGTGGCATGCATCTTATCGTCAGAATTTGCATTTGTGTGCATGTTACATGGTCAGTAGGGCCATTCTCCATGGTGGACCAATAATCACGCTTCTCAAGATCTTCTTGGCCATGGTGTGTCCACTAGAATGCGGCCCCAAGCGAGTCATGAATTTCTTCTATAATCTTATTTGCTTTCCGTGTCTATCCACGATCCAGCAAAACAGAAGTCATAGTTCCTTTGTACAACACATTTCATTGAGGAAAAACTTAGCCGAGTAATTTGCGCAGACTTCTTTATCAACGATGGAAGCATCATGGGTATTCTTTCGCCCCCGAGATACCTTTTGATGTCGTAGAACCAAGGTTTCTCGCTACCACCTTCTACTTCATAGCGTAACGCAGTTCATCCAACCTCATTATAGTGATGGGATGGGCATCATTCACCATCCGACTTTAAACATGGATGACAGAGCAGCCGTGAGCATCCGCCAAGTTGTTTCCTCCCTCGGGATGTGATCAAAAGTGATCTCACGAAATAAGGGATCAACTTCAAGACACGATCCTTTATATGGAATCAAATTGGTGTATGTCTCCCAACTCCATTGATTCGACTAATTACCAATGCAGTAATCTCCAGATACCGCTAAGATCTTGATTCTCGATCAATGGTCGTCTAATTCCAAAGATACAAGCTTCAGACCGGCCACATATTGGTGCAATCAAAACAGATTCGGCAGGAATGGAATATGAAACTCTTGAGAAGCAGTGATAATAGCACCAACACCATTTCCTAATGCATTGAGGCTCCATCAATGCCATTGTCCACCATGAAGCCAGCCGGGTCCTCTTCACCCTGGAATGTTACAATCTCCGATACAACGTCTTCATCGGGAACTCAAACTTACTGGTGATAGTCATCATCTAATGGTTGTCGAGCGAAGAGTAGTCCGCCACCACACTACCTTTGAGCCTTCGAATAGTGTATTGATATCATATTTCGTCAGATCATTTGCCACCGGCTATCCTGTCGGCTTCTCAAAGATATACTTTATCGTCCATTGGAGATCAAGAAAGTAGTGCTTAAGTTATACTCATTGCTGCCGCCTAGCATGCAACAAGTCTTCTTCCAATGAATACCTCGATTCGTGATTCTGTGAACTTGCTCAAATAGTATATGGCGTGTTTTTTCTCATTGTCTCATCATGTTGACCGAGCACACGTACCACGGAATTTCCAACACGGTCAAGTACATAATCAATGTCTACCTTCCAATGGGGTAGAGAATTGGAGGCTCTCAGAACCTCTTTATACCGTCGAACGCCGTCGACAATCATCGTTCCACCGTGGGATTCTTTTCAATGCTGAAAATAGGTTCACAGTGTGCAGATGAGAAATGAACCAGCGGTAACCCGCCTTCCCAAGAAACCTCGCACTTCCTTTCCTGCCCCTGGCTCCGCATTTTTGTATCGCTTTATCTTTGCAGGTCAACCTCGATCCCTTTCTCGCCTCCAATAAAGCCTAAAAGTTTCCTGATCTCACCTCAAAGGTGCACTTACTTGGGTTCAACCTCACCGAACTTTCTCAACCTTTCGAACAATTTCAACAAGTGAACAGTGTTCTTCTTCCGTCTCGGGACTTGGCAATCATATCATCCACGTACTTCAATCTCTTTATGCATCTCATATCGAAAGAGAGTGCACCATAGCTCGATATGTTGCCCCCGCTCTTCAAACCAAAGCATCACTTTGTAGCAAAAGTTCCCCACTTGTAATGAAAGTAGTTTTCTCCATCATCAGCGCCATCTTAATCTGTCATTGTAGCCGCAGAAACCATCCATGAAGGAGAATACTTTAGCTTGAAAAGATTGTCGACCAAAAGTCGATGTGCGGGAGAGGAAGTATCCTTAGGGCTAGCTGCTCGATCCCTATAATCAACACATATCCTTACCTCGTCTTCCTTCTTCTGCACCCCACAATGTTTGCAACCTATGGGGATAAGAAACAACCTTAGGAAACCGCTCCATCTGTCAACCTCTTCTTTGATCTTCCTTGACATTTGGATGTGTTCTACGAAGCTCGCTTTACCGGTGGGCATCCTTCTCGAGGGCACCGTGCATAACGATGTCAGATCTAACCTGCATATCTTCATAAGACCAAGCAAAAGATGTCTACGTACTCATGTAGCATTTCACAAGCTTTGCTTAACTCCATCTTCCATGTCGCCCCAATCTTGACCTCCTTTCGAAAGCATCCCTGCCTAGATTGATCATCACTCTGTAGCTTCTCGTGGCCTGGATGACCTTTCTTCTTGCCTCAACATCCTACTGTGTAATTCACAGCCCTCTCGGCTCTCGGCTTGATAAATCGGTTCGCCGAAATCATAATGAGCCACGAATGAGTCATCGTCGACAAAATCCGGGTCCGTCAAGGACCACATCTGCGTTGTTGGTAATTTTATTTTATTATTATTTTTTAATTAAGTTTTTTATAATAAAAATAAAATAAAAAGAAAAGACAAAAGGTTTATAAAAAAGAAAGTAAAATTTGATATTGTCACCTTTAAAAGCAATAATGAAGAAAACAACAAAAAGAAAAATTTGAATGCAAAAGGACGCCTTCATTAATGATAAACTTGAAAGTTAAAAAACATGGTGGACAAAGACGATCACTACGTCGGGCATAACGTAGGAATTATGGTACGACATAAAAATAAATTACTCTTCAAAACGGGTAACCAAGCAACATCTTCAACGAACCAATTTGAAAGCTCACGTCGAGAGATCCACTTGTCCACATCATAGTCACCATCCGCTTACTATCAATGGCATCAACATCTTCAACTGGATTCCACCTTTGACAAACTTGATAGAGGAGACGCCTTTGCTCACCGGGGTGAGACTGAGACCTTCATTCCGGAGCAAAACCCAAACCCTCTTATCCGTCTCGGGTAGGAAGTTCTAGCACTCTTCCCACCCTTCGGATGATGTCCCGACTTGACAATAGCCCGAGTCTGTCAGAGATGCCATGGAGACTTCACCTTGCAAAGGGATCTTATTGACGGCCTCAAAAGCTTGGCATGAGTTTCGTGGATCTCCTTCAACTTCAACATACCTGCTCCAAATGATCACATAATCTTCTTCATAAATGGTGACCACCTTCCCATAATTAAAACTTCAGGTGCAGGATGTCACAAGACCACCCCATGAATCGGTAGGCCAAGCAAACAATAAGAGGAGGGATATATCCATGAAAAGTCGTAATAAAACCTCAGGGCCCACCTTAATAGTGTGTCCAACACCTCCCATCTTCGACCCATCAAATAACTATCAAATCAGTCTCAAAGACAACCTTCATAATCCAACTTCAAGAGAGTAGACTTTGGAAGAACATTGAGGGAGGATCCCGTGTCAACCAAAGACGGATAAAGTAGTTCTCGCTATCTCACTGTAAACGTGTAGCTTTATATGCCCTTCCCTTGAGGTAAATCAAGTCAAGAAACCGAGACCATTACTTGCCGAAATGCTGCTCACAATGCTCCAAATTGGTTAACCGAGATTGGGAACGAAAGACGCTCCAAATACCGCAGATGTCATGGGTGAGGCTCGAATCCCTCAATGGCTAAGATAGAAATCTTGGCCCCGGCGAGCTGGTCGATTATCTTGTAATCGCCTTCCATATACCTCATCCGCTCTTCAACATCTTTGGTCATCTCAGGGCTCGACTGTGTTCCGGAATCTTTGGTGCCGACTCACCCCAATCATGACTCCTTCCTTTGCTTTAGCCTCGCAAAGCTTCGGATTTTCTCAACTAGATTGGGTGGAGAGAAGATTCATTCACTCTGCAATCCGACTTTCTCCGTAATGTCATGCACCGCAGCTCAAATCTTCCAATCTTCTTTTCATCGACTTCCTCCTTCAAAGTCTCCATTTCACCTTCTTGCCGTCAGGTTACCTGCACCCATAATTCCACCGGATGGCCTTTTCGCTAGGTAGTAATCTGGACCCGCAGTGATAATCACAGAGGTTTCTTAGTCGGCACGGGGATCTGAATAGGAATCCTTCTAGAAGTGACTTGGGATAGTAACCACGCCAACCTCATCTCCACCATTCTTCATATCGTGTTCTTTCGACGGCCAACCCAAGAGTCCCTTGAATCGTATCGAATCCTCTCAACTTATCACAACCTTCAACAATTAAGCATTGTTTACAACCATCATCACAACCAGAAATCTCCTTCAACAACAATTGCTTCTTTATCCACCACAATGGAGTGATCAAACCACTAATATCCATTATCGTCGAGACTTCCATCTTCATGAATTGATTAACAAGATTTCCACCATGAGGAGGTAAAGGGCTTGAATAACATTAGAGTGGGAGGAGGTCCAAAGTTGATTGCCTCAAAGGTTCTAGTAAATTCGACCTTGTACTGAAAGCATAGCAATTCTCAATGGAATGCCCAAGCATTGGAATGATAGAGACAACGGCATTTGCAATACACTTCCTACGGTTATCGTAATGATCTTAAATGGCATAATTCGATCATATTCGGATTCGCAGCTGGGCAAATACCGCATAAGACATTGGCAAAGGGTCAAACTTTTCATGGGTCAATGGTATTGTCTCAGAGCACCCTCGTTTTGGAACACTAGCGGGGAATAGTTACAAAGAAGAACTTGACGATTGAATTCGGCGCTTCTCCTTTCCTCTTCACAAAGGCACTTGACTCACCTTCTTCTTCCTCCGGTAACCACCAAAGCCTTCTTGCGCCACCAACTCGATTCTTGTCAGACAACATCTGGATCTTCCTAGCTTGATCCCCATCTCAACTCTTTTCACCAAACATCACCATGTCACAAAGTACCGGGTCGATCAAGAGAGGCAAAGACGCCCATCTAGTGTGCCTATGAACATTTCCACCATCTCTCGCTCCACCATAGTTGTTGAACTTAGCAGCCTACCTCGCGCCACCTTGCTGCATCCTTGAAGGGATTGGCTTTCCCGAGCTAAGTTGGCAACCGGGTCCTAGTAGGCGCATCGTTGTTAAAGCCATAGTGTTGAACAAAAGCTACAATCAACTCTCTCCAAGTTCGCAGACTGGGAGCTATCAAGGCCCATATACCAATCCAATGGTCCATCACCAAACTATTGGAAAAAATGCATCAAGAGCTTCTCATCCTTCGTGCACGCAGACATCCTCCTATAGTAATACTCTCAGTGGGTTTGGACAAGAGTCGCCTTTGTATCAAAGCTCAGGATTTTAAATTTTGGAGGAATCACTCCTTGAACCAATCCCAAGTTGGACATGTCGAAACCCAAACATCCCGATTCTCAAGGCTTGCATGCGCCCTCGAGCATCTTCAACTCCTATCACCTCTTGGCGGCTCCTCAACATTGGAAACCAATCAAAGTTATCTTCACATCGCCGAGGAATCGAATCGAATAGTCCTTACTCTCGGTTGAGGCACCAACACAGTTCCGATACCGGCGACGTGGGGGGTAGGAGGAGGAACCACCGCAAAGATGATCCGTTTGAAGACTGTTCTCGCCGGCAAGATCAAGAAGACCAGTTGACTTAAGCCATTTGCATACGTGACCCCTTGAGCGACTTCTTCAAGAGACACGACAAAGCAGCCTCACAACCGAGCTCTCAACTCCCTCTCTGCGGGGCCATGTTCGAATTATCTCCATCAATCCCCGTCACGAGTATCCATTCTTGTCCCTTGCGGCCATGTCGCTTCCATCTTCTCCATCGCCCTTCAAATTACTTCTTGTCAGTAACGATGAACGATGAAATTGTAGTCTCACATTCGTGAGAAGAAAATCGTAAGGTAGATAATGCGGTCTCAATACCCTCAAGTATGTATGATATGCATGGAGTATGCACGCATGCCTATGATATGTTTTGTACATTTTATTTTCGTGGACTTTGAAGACTTGTTAGTTAACAATAAACATTAGAGAAAACTAATTAACCGCAATTCAACGAAATCTCATAGAAACTCAAATTGTTAGTTGTGACTACAAGGTCGCTCAAGCTCAAACAGAGCAATAAGATTCGTGATCGAATTTAAATCATTACAATAATAATTAGATTCAAATATTCAAATAAGATAAGTGGCTAAAAACTAGAAATGCCGTCCACGACGCAGGCTTCAAATCTCTAGTTTCGCCTTGAACCCTTCTCACCACATTTTGAGAGGAAGAGGAAATCACTCATGCAGTGAGGTATCTAGGTCGAGGTCCTCTAGTACGAATAAGCCTCCATACGATAATCAAACTACACATGTCAACCATTTTCACAACAGATTCCAATAGAAATGCCCATTCTGCTCTTCTAGAAAGGACACTAGTTCATCCTTTCATCTAATGACGATTCAATTGGATCTCATCAATCCAACCTCGCAATCGCTATCTAAGGCCTTGAAGCATCCCTATTGTTATCTTCTTTCTTCCTCAGAATGTCTCAAATTTCTTGAATTTTTTCACTAATTCAATTGCTTCCAATTCTGTACGATGCACTTTTCTTTGCAGCTTATCTCATTCTTCAGCATTTTATTGGTTCAAGTAGGCTTCTAATTTTGAAATCTTTGTCAGACGTGCTTTCAATGCTTTCTCTTCAACGGCCTTCCTTCATCTAGATAAGCCCTGGCCCCTTTGTCACGAAAAGCCTTCGATTTTACTTGAGGTCCTTGCCCCCACTTGCAAGACTCCTCAAGTTCTCGTAACATCTCATCGTGAGCTCTTCATCTTTTCATTCAGTATCCTTCTCCCTCTAGTTCTTCTTTCACCTCTTTGAGGTTAGCCCAAATTTTCAGCTCCAGAAAAACGCGAGAATTAGAGCCAGAGCTCCAACCTTTCTCCTCCATCTTTCGAGCACTCTCAAGCCTCATATCTCCTCTATTGGCACATGAGTGATTACAGTGTCTGTGATGATCAAAGGGTACCTCTACAAAGTACAGCTTGATTTCTTGGACTCTCTGTACCCAACGCGATAAGACCTTCCATCAACCCCTCTGATTAATTCTCGGCTTTCCCTATGGATCCACCAAGCTCTTGGATCTTCAATACTCGGTCCTTTACCAAGTTCGTGTACAAGCTCCAAGTGCTCGGGGCCTTGGTCATTCTCCACCTGATACCCCAATTGTCTTGTTGCAAGTCTTGGGTTATAATTGATGCAACCCATAACCCAATCAAAGGAACATTAGAATATCCACCACAAAGGAGTGATAACATCAACGAATCCCCAACCCGGAGAATGCCACATCACCATCGACCGTTAGTGAAGCCAATTTTGAGACCAAGATAAGTTTCTCGTGATCTCCCCACGGTCCACCGGGGATATGAGAAGTCAACCAAATACAAAGCAGCGGGAGAACAACATGTAACACCCCCTCAGCTTCCTTCTCTCATGGAGATGGTAAAGAACATCACCAACAAAGCAGAGAATAGTGGTTCTTTATACGAATATGCCAATAGAGACGGCTCAAGTAACCAATTTCATTAGTTGGAAACAAAACTACCCCAAAGATGAGCAAAGCAAGTATGGAGTCAAAGTCACCAATCGCTTGAACATTCAAACTTAACAACTTATCTTCCAAGTTTTGCCTAAGAAATTTTGTCCAGAATCCAGGTGCCACCCCTCAAGGTAGAAGAAACAAAGCAGAGCTACCTTAGCCTTATCGAGGTCTTCCCCTATGTTGAGGAAAGGAGTGTCGTCCTTCAAAGGCCAATTAGGATCTCTCTCGAACTCTTCAATTGTAGAACGAAGTGAAAGTCTTGGAATGTAAAGCATCAAGAGGAGGATCATAGTATTTGCCGTGAGCAATCAAAGCTTCCATGTCCACATTGGTAGTCAAAAGATCTAGGATGTTCCCAAACCTTTTCCCAAAATAAGCTCTCATCGATAAAGTGAATTCTTTCACTTTGAGTTATCGCCTTCCCCCACTTGACTTACAGAATCATCTTCACATTGATTCATTCTTCCTTTCTCGCCATCGACTCAACAAAATCTATAAGGTTCTCGAAAATAAAAGTTATATGCTAAATGGTTTTGTGCAAATGTATGCAATGTTGCAAATTAAATAGAACTGGTTCATAGGATCGGCCGGTCATGGTTTCGATCTCACCCAACAATTTCCTAAGGCTAATCTTATGTTTTTGCTAAATGTTTCGGGGTCTCAGATCCCTTTACAAACACTATCATCGCGAGAGCCCACGTGGCGATAGTATTTGTAAAAGTATACCCCAAGAAACGGTTTCTAACAGGATGCTCTAAATCCAAAATTTGAGCGTTTGGTCTATTAGACAACATGAACAAAACTTAGAGTTATAGGTCATTTGTCCAAGATTGATCCCAGCTAACGCTGCCAACAACCTCCTTAAACAACTAACTCTCCGTGGAGTCTTCGCCGCCAACAAGACAATGGAGTCAAGTGGACCTAGGCTACGAACCCTCTATTCCTAAAAGGTGACCTAGAAGCTCTGGTAGTGGGCTTATCTATGTAACAATGCCCATGAATTCTTACACAAAGGATATATAAACAAGATAATAAATGACATAAAAATAAATAAATCAAACATAAATATAAGATAAAGTACAAAGAAGAAAGTAAAAAACGAAAACACACAACCACACAAAGAACTAAACTAGGTTAACTCGCTTGAGAAAATTTCCCAATAGTCGCTAATAAGCAACTCGATTTTCAAAAATCATCATTTAAAATGAATTTTCAAAAAAACAATGAAATCGCCACCTAATTTTATTTGTTCTAAAAGAAGAAATATAGATAAAACCCACAAAATTGGATAAGGCGGTCTACAAGACCAAAAAGCATGGATTCGGGAGCTTCACAGAGAAGGTATTAGCATTCTCTTCGTCCATCGTACTCGATGGGACCCATTTAGTTCGAAATGTGTTTGTGTGTGTGTAATCGCTAATTTCTAAATTATAAATAAATAAAAGAAAATGGATTTGTTTGTTATTATTTTGAGTTTGACACGGTTTAAACCGCGTGCCTCACGTATTCCTTGCAATGGGAAAGTCAAAACTCCGTAGTTCTTGTTGAAAATGTCTTGGATTGGTTGTATTGATTTTAATTGAAAATGTTTTAATTTTGATAATCGCATATGGCGAAAAAGGAATTTGAATGGGTTGAGTTGATTTTAATGGTAGATGACAAGTACCAAAACATCGGATATCCTCTAACGATACTCGAGATTGGGATTGAGGTCAACCGATCTTCTCTCATCCAAAATCTTTATTATGAAAGGAGTGAGGTGAAACAAAGTCCACTTTTTATTAAGTGTTATGGAATAAAGTATTTAAGTCATTGGGTTACCTCTAATGGCCCAAATATTTATTTTTAATTAAATCACAACCTCTAACAATTTAATTAAGTACCATAACACTATATTTTTGTTTTTGTAGAAAATTGATTTTTCGAAAACAAATTCAATTAATTAATTTAATTTGAAAGTGTTTTAAATGTTCAAGTGTATGGAATAAAGTATTCGAGTCATTTTCCTCTAATGGCCCAAATATTTACTTTAATTAAATCGTCATGAACCTCTAACAATTTAATTAAGTACCATAACACTATTTTGAAAATCGTTGGACGTAGAGAAATGATATTTCGGGTTATGATTAACCAAGTATATGGACTTGATTAACCTCGTGAGGATAGGCGCTCCTATCCCCAACCATGAGACCCCGTGCATGGTGATTGGTATATGGACCAATTATCTTTCGGGTTATGATTAATCAAGGCAAGGGCCTTAATTAACCTCGTGAGGATGGCCATGCCCATCCCCAACCATGAGACCTAGAGAATTTGGTGTGGGTAACCAAAAATGAGAGAGAGCGGAGGCGTTGTTGTTTTATATTAATGTGAGCGGAGTGCAATCGCGTAATAAACATGCAAGCGGATAATGTAATAGCGGATGAATAAAGAAAATAAATTAACACACAATACAATATCGGAATTTAAATAATTATTAGTATAGATATTCTTTTACTTGATGAAAAATCAATTAACAATTTAATTGGTAATTCAACAAATAAAAAACTACCATATGCCAAAATATTATTTAATACATCATTATATATAAAAACTTGCATAATAATTGAATTTAAAGAGAAAAGTTTAGGAATGGGCTGCTTGAAGCTTTAAACTGGAGGTGTATAATAATCGAGCCCAAGCCCAAAAATGCTGCTGGATCTTGTATGAGATGCTCCATGGATGCAGAGTGTGGTCCACCATTCTGGATCGTCGGATCTGGACCTCATCAGATCTGATGGTTTGATGCAGGAGGGTGCAAAATATATACCATGGACATACACACACTGATTCGAGCAGCGCGGTGGTGACAAGTGTCACCACCTAGACTAACCACCAAGCCTAAGCATTCTAACAACTTCCTAAACTCATTTTATACTATAAGCTATAAAAAAAATAAATAATACTAATTAAAAAAAAAAGTCAGTTTATTTTTTATTATATTATTATATATTATATATTTTTTAAAACTGGAAAAAGAAAGAAAAAAAACTAAATTAATTTTGTTACACTCATTATTATAACATAAATAATACTACACCTATTAATAACTAAACTTAAATTATTTTATAAAATAAAATGAAATCTATATATTTTTTTTAAAATCCAAAACTAATTCAGTTTTTTTTTAAAGAAACAAAATTAGTTTATGAACAAAAAAAACGATTTACTAACATTTGATAAAAAATGAAATATTATATATATAAAAGAGAAATTAGAACTAAATCTAAAAAAGTTATTTACTAAAAAAAAGAAAGTGATTATATATTTTAGAAACAAACAAACAGAGATTAATTTGTGGTTAGAGGTCTTAAACTAAAAAAGAAAACAGTCTCATTCTCTCTAATATTCACGAACCCTTATTGATCTTCATCTCTCATTGTTTCTTGCATGTTCTCACCGCCTCATCCTATCCTCACCATGGCTCGATGATCTCGCTCCGCCCTCTCTCTCGCCACGCCCTCTCTGCCTCGACCCTAACCGTCCGCTCCTCATCCTCGCCCGACTCTCCACCGTGGCTCGCGATATCTCACCGTGGAATCTCTCTTGTTCGCGATTGTTGCTCACGAATCTCACCGATCTCACCGCCGCCGTTCACGATTCTCTCATCTCTCTCGCGATTCACTCACTGCATGTTTATAATTTTCTGAAAAAACCGATTGGATGCGTATGTTTTCTGTGTTGTGAAAACGGAAAAAGGAAACGAGACCCTAGGCCCTAAACGATGATGATGATGGTAACGATGCGTAAAATGTAAATGGAGTTGAGGAAAGGAGAAGACGGCGACACGTTGTTCGAACCTCCTCCTTCCACGGCTGAACCGGTATTACCTTTCGAATCTTTGCGCTATTTTTCAATTTCAAGGGAATGATGGGAAATGATGAATCGATATTTGCTTCAGGATTTCGAAAATGCTCGGATTCTATCTGCTTGGTATTCGTATTTGGGATTCATGTCTGTTTGGGATTCGTATGTTGTTTGGTATTCGGTTTTCGAATGTCCGATGTTTGCGTTAGGTTTTGAACAACCTCTTGATTATCGTGCAATCGCTTTTATAATGTCCGCAATCTAGGTTTCTCTCCGCTTTGGGATAAGGGTCAAAACAAAAACGAAATGGGCTTTGGTTTTTTTTGGGATGTTGGTCACAAAATTCTTTTATGCCACTTTCTCAGATCGGATCGAAGTGCTATTGTATTTTCTCGATCCGTGATGCTATTGTATTTTCTCGTGACTGTTGGGTCGCTATTGTATTTTCGATTTCAGACATATAGCATTGTACTTTGCAGTGGCAATGATGGTTTCGAAGCACACCCCTTTTGTGAACCAACATGAGTTGTGATTTGCAAAGGGTGGATTCTGAACATGAATGATAAACAAACCTCAACATAAACCGATCCCAATCACTTCCCTAATGATGAGACAATAATTGTTCAAACTTGTATCTTGTTAATGCCCACAATTACTAACTAAGCTCTTTCTTTGTTTTTGCTTCAACACGAGCCATGGCATGAGCTTTGGAGATAATGGTGAAGGAAAACTTTGGACAAGAAGGCAAGGTGTGAAAATGGAGCAAGAAGGCTTGGAGGCAAAGAAAACAGCAAAGATTTCCAATAGAAGATAGGATTAGGACATAACATGTGTAGTATTATGTTTGAACTCAAAATCGTAGCTTAAACTTGTAATCTTGGAATTCTTGTATTAGAAGTTTTAGAATCTTGTAATATCACAATATTTGAATTACACTTTGTAGATTTCAATGACTTTGCAATCAAACATTTCACTTGTCATTTTTGAATAATAATATGAATCTTGAACGCAACATAGAACTTTGGTCATTCGAAAATTGCCTTGTGGTGTTGTGAAACTTGTAAGGTTGAAAGAATGGTAAACAAGTTTAGAATTTAGGAGATGAATCACTTGAATGCATCCGTACCATA
The DNA here is from genome assembly GCA_021764765.1 of Vicia sativa. Lineage (NCBI taxonomy): Eukaryota > Viridiplantae > Streptophyta > Magnoliopsida > Fabales > Fabaceae > Vicia > Vicia sativa. The sequence goes on from CM038794.1 coordinate 184,215,671, forward strand.
TCCTTCGGCCATGGCATATGTAACCATGTTTGTAATTTTGAACAAATAGCTTGAAACTTCAAAAACTTCCTTGAAATGTACTTGGCTTAGAAACTTGCACCATGTACATGAATGAGTTTTGAGCAAAATAACTAATTTGAGTTCTTGATTTTGAATCTTAACATATCATCAATGCTATCTTCTTTGCCATAATACGCGTAAACGTTGGTTGGAAACCGAATTCACCGTGACTAACATTAGCGGTTAAGACACATCATGGTGAAATATCGACTAGAATACGATTCAACTCCAATTTCAAACCAAATTGTAATTCCAAGACACAACCTTGAAACAAACGAGCAATAACATGGTTGCCATATAAAATTGTCAAGTATGTTCTTGATTCATGTTCTAAAAAAAAAAAAGGTCTTAAGGGAATTATGAATGGAATTTGAATATGTATTCAATTTTCTAAATCCTCCTTTGAACTCAATAATGCACATTATAAAAGCTTTGAACTTGTGATCAAAAATCTCGAAATCCAAGTTATCTTGTAATCAAATTAATCCCATTTGAATTTCCCGGCCACAAAGTTTCCACTTTTATCCATTCACGTAGAAATTCGGAGCCTTTTGCTTCCTGAGACAAAAATTAAAACTCTAAGTTTCAAATAAAACTCTTGATTGAAAACCTTAGTCAACTCGGCGATTCCATGATTTCTTTAAGAAATGGGTGATAGATTCCACTTGGATATAATGGTATTCGGTAGTAGAAAAAGATTTGAAACCAAACGAATTTCATAAAGAAACTTCTAATTTTTCATTGAATGCCTTGAATCACGTGGGCGATGAACGCGACCGGAAAAGATCTCAACATGTGGCAACTTGCCAATCGTAAATCTTGCAAACAAACCCTCTGAACGAATATTTCCACATACATCCATTGTTGCCAAGAGTGAACAAAACTGACGAGCAAACCAAACGCACTAGAACTTGTATTGTTGATCAGTAATCGGATAACCATAATCCACACTTTTACATCTTGAACAATGAACTCGAAACAACAGCAAAAACCCAAACTCGCGATGAATTGATCTCTTGAGTCAGGAGGTAATGATATTCAATATAACAAAACCTTCGTAGCTCCAATCAAGAACAGACCATTCAATTCAACAATCGAACACCAAGCCCTGAAAACCGATAGATATGAACGGATAAGATTCAATATTAAACCTCGTCGTTTTCCCAATATCCTAGATAGGTTGAAAGCACCACAATTTTTCTGTTCAACGGAGAATCTTTGGGAATCAGCTCCAACCTGTAACCATAGAAACAGTGGTATGAATGCATGTGAGTGTCATGATAGATGCGAAGCCTAAACCAGATAAGATCGAGACAGGAGGGCAAATTTTGGGGTGCAACAGAGAGTAATTATTTTTGTTTAAGACTTAATATTTAAGAGACTCAATATTTAATTAATTTTAAGAAATATGCATTTTGGAAAAGTAAATCAGCTGTATTCCTAGACTAAAAACTGGAACCACTTAACTTTTTAAAAGTGCATGCAATAGTATAATTGGCTATTAATTTAGTGGGGGTCTTAAATATTGTTTTGGATAATTATAATATGTTTCATTAATTTTTATTATTAATAACATATATGTTTGCACATGATAAGTGGGGGCATTGGCCTACATAGTGTCCGTCTCTGGTGGATACATATGATTGAACGAGAGGCCTTAAACATAGGTATCATTGCCTGAGGCGGTGGCTATTGTAGAGCGGATGGTTGGGGAGACAGACGGTGAATGTGGAGAAAAACACAAGAAATAGGGGGTTTGAATTGAGTTTTCAAAACTTTTCCCTTTTTGAAAAATTAATGATAGAACTATGAAAGAATATAGAATGCTAGAATTGAAAAGACATATTCAGTTTATCCAAGTTCACCTTCAACAAGGCTATATCTTTTCCACCATCCTCGGATGATTTTGCCTTCAACAAGGCTACATCTTTTCCGCCATCCTCGGATGATTTTGCCTTCAAAAAGGACTTAATCCACTCATCTTAACAGATTACTGATGCATGGGTTACCTGCCGGTGACTAACAACAGTGCTCCTACAATTAGTGATCCCTTAAGAATTCTAACCAACCCGGTCCCCTAAGAGATATAACGATAACTAACACCTTCAAGGTTTTCATCTATAATGACTAGTTGTCAATGTCTTCTCAAGTATACAAATCTTCACTATATTACTTGAGGCATCACCAATTCTAAACATAATTGTTTCTTGGAGATTACAAGAGTGCTTCTTAACAAGCATATTACTCCTAGTTTAAGTACATGATAAAACACAAAATTTTGTTTAGCAAGATATGAGCAACAACTCCTTGATTTGACTTAAATATATAAAGATGAATATAATCTAAATTTGAGTAAAGCTTCTTGTAGAGTTATTTATCATCATCATCGTCTTCTTCTTCTTCTTCTTTATTTTCATATCTTCATTTTATCTCTCTCTTCCATTTCAGTTGTTTTCAATATGAATAACAACTTTAGACTTCGTTGTAGCTAATGTCGTCGAATTTAAGTCCATTCATTGATCTTCTTATATAGCCTTCAAAAAGAGTCGTTGTAAGGATAGAAAAGTCATTTCTCCTTCCAACGGTTGATTCCCAACGGGTAGATTCAAAAGAGGTTTGAAATAGTACGGAACGACACTTTCCTTAGCCCGCTCCTTGCAATTGTTTGCATTAAAACGTTGGAGACAACTTCTGTGAATAATACAACCAATAACATGATACTGGAATTTGTGATGTATTATTTGTGACTAAGTTTCTTGATCTTTATCTTCTTTTGATGTACTTTTGATTCTGAAGTATTAAGCTTGGAAGAGATCAATTACTTTGTCTTTGTTCTTCTGATGAATAATTGATGAGTAGTTCAGAAAGTACTTTGTTGTTGTAACATAGTAACATCAGAGTTGTCAGAACCATGACTTTTTTGAAACACGAAGCTTGACTTTTGATCTTAGAACTAACATTGAATGCATATTTCTTATCTGATTTGGGAGATGAAGATTAAGTGAGAAGATGTTTCATTTTTTATCTTTCATTAGTGGGTTTTTGTCTTCATATATATAAGCAACAACTTATCTAAGAAACAAGTCTTGTCGTTGTAAGCGAAAGCTTTTCTGAGATGATATCAAAAGCTTTTCTGATGCTGGGATCTTGAAATCAGATATTATGGCAACAACCTTTTGGATTCTCAAGTATTTGAATTCTCGAGCTTTGATTGTTCTTCTTACTGGGTTGATTCTTATTGAAGAATGGAAGTGATTCAGAAGATACTTCAATGTTGTAGAGTTGGATTCTTTCAAATATTTGAAGATTGTCTTCAGATATACAAGCAACAATTAATCTGAGGAACAACTTCTTTGTGAGTGAAAGCTTTTTTGATCCACCATGTCTTGATCTGATATTAATTTATGATAATCAGCTTGTATGAGCTGCATATCTGATGTCTGATTTTTGAAGCAAAAGCTTATGTCAGTACATCTAATTTTATGGTTACTTCATCTTGATCTGATCTTTGATTTCTGATGACAATTTTTCTGAGTTGCATATCTGATGTCTGATTTCTGAAGCAAATGCTTATATCAGTACATCTGATTTTGACGTTGATATATTTATAATTTATTTTGTTTTATGCATGTCATAATTCAATTAATCCATTTTTTCAACAAATCAAATCTTATGCTAAAAAGAAAATTAAATGTTATACAATAATTTATCTATTTTTTTATTTTATTTTATATATATATATATATATATATATATATATATATATATATATATATATATATATAACTTTATATATTATTTATAAATTATAAATTTTATATTTGAACATAAACGATTGAACCATGGTCGAACCCCAGTCGAATCTTTAAACTTTAAACCCATACTTACACAAATTTAATCTCCAATTCAATTTTAATTGCCTTAAATAACGACTTAAATAAGTTTTGTTTGGAAAGGAAATGATTAAGTTGTTAGTTTAACAGAATGTTTCTAGTGGTCGAGGATTTAGTATTAAAATGTGTTTTTTTCTTTAAGTTTTAGGTTCGAATTCCATTAAATACAAATCGTTTATGTATTAGATCCGTCTATATATACTTTTAACTTATTGTAGTAAGGAAACATGTATTTCATTAGGTTTCTATTACTACCTCCGTTCCTATATATAAGAGACAATTCAATTTTTAGATTCATTGAATAATCAATGTACCTAGTCTATAAATTGACCAAATACATTGATTATTCAATGAATTTAAAAAATGAATTGTCTCTTATATATAGGAACAGAGGTAGTATTAATCTTGATTCGATTGAATTTTCTGAGTAAAAGTATATCACACCGTTATTAACAAAATAAATTATGCATTATATCATGTACAATTATAATTCTTTAATAAAGTTTTTGTTCATTTTAATTTTTAAAGTGGAGAAATAAATCTACTTAATCTAAATTTAAGGTTGTCATGATGATAATTTTGGTGATAATCTTAATCCTAATGTCTATGTGATATTTTTCTCTAATCTTTATTGTATAATAGCATTTTTTTAGAATATTCAATCAATATAATATAGTATAATATAATACAATATTCAACCAATATTATAAATACTAAAATAAATAGATATAATATATTATTCAATCAATATTATTAATAGTAATAATATAATAATAAATATTAATACCTAACATTTATGGTCTAATGGTATTGTCTTAGAATATTCAACCAACCAATGTAATATAATATAATATTCAATCAATATTATAAATAATAAAATAAATAGATATAATGTAACATTCAACCAATAATAATAATAATAATAATAATAATAATAATAATAATAATATAATAATAATAATAATAAATATTAATATCGATTCTTTATTGTCTAATAACATTTTCTTAGAATATTCAACCAATACAATATAGTATAATATTCATCTAATAATAATAGTAACTAACAATAATAAAATTAATAATAATAATAATAACAATGATAATAATATTAATATTAACGATAATAATAATAATAATAATAATAATAATATAATATAATAATAATAATAATATAATAATATAATAATAATTTTAATATAATACTCATCTAATAATAATAGCAAATAAAAAAATAATATTATTATTAATGATATTAATAATAATACTATTAATAATAATATACTGTACAACTAATGCTATTAAAAATAATATTATTTAAAAATATTTTAATTTTTTAATGTATTATGTAAGTTTTTAGTAATTGGTTTTTTAAGGGAAAATACACAAAAAGAATACTAAAATCACAATCAATATTCTGGGTATATTCACTAATAAATTTAATTTCTGAAAAATAAGATATAATCAATTTTTGCATATATAAATTAGTAAAAAATAACGGTTATTAAACTAATTATTCCTTTTGAATATATAATTAATAAAAAAAGAATTCTATACATATAGATAGAAATTAAATTCAATCTTATTATTTTTATATACTAAGGTAAATTTTGTTAATGCTAAATCAAAATTGAAATAATGTAATAATATTAGATATATATATGAAAATTTAGTAATTAAATTAGATCGAAAATATCTATTATGTATCATATTTTTAACATATTATATATATATATATATATATATATATATATATATATATATATATATATATATATATATATATATATATATATGTGTGTGTGTGTGTGTGTGTGAGAGAGAGATAATTTATATATATATATATATATATATATATATATATATATATATATATATATATATATATATATATCATCATTTTTAACATATTATCATTGTTTATATCTAATTAAATTTTTAGTGAAAACACACAAAAGAATATTAAAATCACAATCAATATTATTTTATTAATTATAATAATATAGAGAGAGAGAGAGAGAGAGAGAGAGAGAGAGAGAGAGAGAGAGAGAGAGAGAGAGAGAGAGAGAGAGAGAGAGAGAGAGAGAGAGAGAGAGAGAGAGATGTTAAATTTTCCATTCAATAATAACAATTCATTCTCATTATAATATTATCTCTCTCTCTCTCTCTCTCTCTCTATATATATATATATATATATATATATATATATATATATATATATATATATATTGGTCCCTTAAATAGAGGTCATGGTTCAATTTGGTCTCTTTTTTTTTTTCGTGCCAAATTGGTCCCTTAATTTTCTAAATGATGCAAACAAGTTCCTTCTGTCAACTTCGTTAGTCAAAGTCTTTTAAAAATTTACATGACACATTTGACTAACTATTTTGACGGAGTTAGCGTCGGAAAAACAGACGCTAAAAGTTATTTTTCTGGATTTTAACATTGATGTTCATCTTCTTCCACAAAGCTTTAACTACAATTCTAACACCTTGGGCAATCTCTTGTCTGCATCGTCATCACAGCAAAAAAATACCAACCAATGTTTTGTTATTCTAATTTCAAATTTATAACAAAACAATGTTTTGTTATTTGATTGTCTTGAGGATAATTTTAGAGCATCGTGTTCTGATTTATGAGATATGTGGTTATAGTCACAAGAGATCTTTGATATGATTTCAATAATTTATGTTCTGCAATCTATCAATATTTTTGTGTCAATATGAAATTTCGATAATAAGAAAGCGAATCAAAATATCTACGATAGGGAATCTGCTTTAGCCTGCCTTCTTCTTTTGGATCTCAAAAACCCAGCAAGTGAATCGACCATGTTGTTCTTGTTCTTGAACTTGTTGCATCGACGGTTCCAGTTGCCAATGTTGCACTGGATCCTTCTACTACCATTGTAATGCTTTTCACTGCTCCTCTCTCATCTCTGACATCGTTTCTCTAATCGGATCCCCCGTCTTCTACTCATTCACTGGCGACTAGATTGCTTTCGCTCAGTTCTCTATCTGTCAAAACATTGGTTGGTTTTTATTTCTGTGATGATGAAGCAACTATAATATTCTTATTTCAATTTTAGATTAAAGATGAAATTAGAATAACAAAACATTGATTGGTTTTTGTTTCTGTGATGATGATGCAGACAAGAGATTATCCAAGCTGTTAGAATTGCATTTAAATTTTTAGAAAGAAGAGGAACCACAATATTAAAATTCAGAAATAGATTTTATTCTCGGTTTTTCAGATGCTAACTCTGCCACAATAGTTAGTCAAATGTGCTACGTATATTTTTAACATAGTTTAACTAACAGAGTTGACAAAAGGGACTTGTTTGCATCGTTTTGAAAATTAAGAGACTAATTTAATTAATAATAAAAATAAAAGATCAAATTGAACCAGATCAATAGTTAAGAGAACAAAATAAATATTTTTCCTATACATATGCAATAGGAGCGAAGTCATTCAAGGCTGAGGGGATTCATATGAACCCCTGAATTTTAAAAATTTCTACATACTATTCTTGTTTACTACTGTTTTGCACCCCTGAAATTATCATCTTGCACCTCTAATTTTTTATTGCTTCTAATCTGATTTTTTGTTGTTGTTAAATTGCTGAAAAAGTCTGCAAGATCTTTGCACTTTCTCAATTTAATTGATTGATATTTTTAATTTAAGACAACAAGATTTATGGCTTTTTACATTTCTTTATTGCTATACTATAAAAATAATTGGTATATGTAAACATAAATAAAACGCGAGAGCAAGGGGCATGAGTCATAGTGTACATAGTTAAACTCGTAACTCCATGCCTAAACCACTAATTTAAGTTAATTTTAGTAGGTATTTATTTTTCGTTAGAATTCCCTCAATTAGTCATGCATTATTGTTAATAATTTTGGCAGTACCATTTATAATTCACTTTGAACATAATTTTGGGTCGAGTCATCCGGAGTATCAAAGATATCAACTTTCGTGATGAAAAATCAAATTAACGATTTCTGTTAAAACTCTATTTCACTAATAATAAATTTTGATTCAAAACTTCCTTACATTGGAAAAAGAAATTTATTTGTATGTTTATAGCTTTTTTTTCTCTCTCTTTTCTAAGCAATGTAACAAAAAAAATAGTTGATTTTGGTTACACATCATTTTGATAATATTGTCTTTTTATATGATTGAAAAGTATGATTTCTATTTTATTTTACGCATCAATTGAATATATATATATATATATATATATATATATATATATATATATATATATATATATATATATATATATATATTTGATTATTATTATTTATAAATTATTATTATTATTATTATTTTATTATTAACATGATAACAATTATTAACTATATCTATATGTCCTTTTAAATTATATAATTATTTATGGAAAATAAAATTGCAAAATAAAATTTAGTTGTAACTTATAATTAATTTAGTTGTAAGTTACTAAATTCTCAATATTATTGAAGAGCCATATAATGAATGACTATTTAATTTATTATAATATTTAAATTATATGAGTTATGAATAATTAATTTATTTTCTTAATGGATGAGAAATACGAGGACTAATCTAAAAAATTAATGGATGAGAAATACGAGGACTAATCTTTAAAAAAATCATGAAAGTATATTTAAGAATCTAAATATTACTATTTAATAAAAAAAAGTATTTTTCATGAGCACACTGCTCACAACGTGTTTTACCGTTAGAGAAATCTTTAGTTTAGTGGGAGTTAATCGATTATGAAGTTTATGTTCTATGTTTTGGTATTATGTATGCATATACTATGATTTTGGATATTTTTTAAATTAATAAGATTTGATATTAAGCAATTTACATTTTGTACAATAAAGTTATTGAGTGATCTCACTAAAGTAAAGTAGGACTACTTGAAAATTGACATATACAGACCAACTTCATGTGATTTTCATGCTGCACATTTCATGATGGATCTATATCATTTAGTTGTGTCATTATTGGTGATCAATGATGAATTTAGTTATGATTGATTTAATGAAAATCACCTTGATCCTATATTGGCTTGACTAATATACGAGATAATTTGGATATGCTTAAGAAATATAATAGCGAAATTTGAGCTCATAAAGTCTAACACATGTGTATAGTTACATATGCGACCGGTGGAAGATTGTTAGAATATTTGGGTCACAATTGTAACGTTACACGTGTTAGGGCAATTATTTAATTAGCAAAAGTTATAGTGGTCTAATTAATAATAAGTCTAAGACTAAAAGCATAAATATCATGAATAGTAATATTATTGTATAAATACCATAAGTCAATATCTAATTTGATGAGAGACCAAATTAAAATATTGAAAACTAAGAAATAATCTTAAAGTTATTTATAGGGGTTGTGGTCCCCATTTGTAGACAATGAAAAACGACTTATCAGAAAATTTCTCTTCATCTCCATCAGAGGAGAGTTAAGGAGGCATAAGAAATTCTACAATTTGGAACATCACATACCCGCAAATCTTCGATAATTCTCAATAGTAAATTTATGCACGCTTCCGCTTTCATTCTTATAATTGTATTAAGGGTTTATTTAGAGTTCTATTTTTGATTTCTATATTGATAGAAATTATAAAATTTATGAAAAGATCTACCACAAATATGATTAAGTATTTGTATTATAAAATATAGTTTTCACAAAAATAGTTACTATAAAGATGGTTACGATGAAGGTGTACATTAAATAAAAACCCTAATTTATAATATAAATATTAAATCACATTTAAACTTTAATCCTTACCTTACATCCACGACACCAGACCTTAACGTTGTAACATTTTTTAGTTAAAATACAATATTAAATTAAGATATTAAAACATGTAGTAAGCCTAGATAAAACATTTAACTAACATTCTTAAATATTTCAACAACTCTTTGTAATCCATGGACTTTTTTGGTTTCATTTCTACATTGAGTGTCGAAATTTAGTATGATGTTATGGTTTTGGACGGTAGTACTAAGTACGTATGAGACAAGTGGAAAGATTGTATGCTTTCCACTAAGTTATGTTTCTTATCTAGCAAAATGGGTCCTCCTTGATCACACGAATCCTCACCCCATTAACTTTTTAAAGTATCTCAAGTAAACATGCTCTTTTTTACATAGTAGACAAACTAGATTTCTGAATCATATATCCTCTCACTTTTCAAATCTATACCAATTTGGATCATATAATCTAAAATTATGTCCTGATTAGAGGAGAAAACTTAAACTTAAATATACATATATGTATGGTTATTATATGTTGAAAACTAACTTTCTCCACTTCTCACACTTTCATGATTAAAATATTGCAATGGTAGTTTGGTACATCAATACTATTTAATTTAAAACAAATATATAATATGATAGATAAGTTGTTATTGTTTTTAATTAGTCCTATAACCTTGACCTTGAAATGGAATGACCTAACAACTAAGGCATCTTGAACCAGATAGGACAAGTTGTGTAGATAAAAAGGCATCAATGTACTATCGTTGTGCCATTATTGAAAAGCAAGAGATGATGCAAAGGTTTGATAGGACACTGGTTAGTGCTCAACTGCTAATGATATTAGGTAAAGTGTTTACCATGAGATGAAATAAGTAGGACCGTTAGTTTCCCAAAACACTCAATATAGACTCTTGTTTTGAAACAAAGAAAAACACACACCTAGCTAGCAACTAACACATCATATCATACACTCTTCTTCAAGAAAAATATACACCTAGTTAGCAACCTAAGATATCATGTCACAACCTCTTCTTCGATGCCACCGTCGGGAGTGATCGAACCGTTTAATTTTAATCGCACTTAGGAATGATAATAAATTACGCTAACAAACGAAGACTTATATCTAATTTTTGGATGTTAAGTCAAATCAAACTTTTTTTTAAATAGAAAAGATATAAATATTTTTATAAATTTATTTAATTAAAAAGTTTTGTCATAATCCATTAACTTTTTTTTTAAAGTTTATTAGAACCACATATTTAAATAATGACTCTTGTTATTTTGGATTAAGTTTAGGTTTTTGAAAAACTTATAAAAGAAAGTTGAAAAAAACTTATAATGTTATAAGTTGTATTCATATGTTTTTTCGAACATTTAGTCTTATTAGTCTTCAATTTTTTAATTTATTTAATATTGTTTGTTTACATGTGATCAAATGAAATAGATATCCAAATCTATAAAACTGATAAAAATAAAACTGATTCATAAAACTGATTTACTATACGATAAATATAAAACTGATAAATATAAAACATGAATTTAATTTTAATTTAATTAATGATTTCTCTTTCCTATTAATGACACATGAATTAATAAAAATTATAATTTAATCTCAACTATTCATTTTCAAATATGATGGTTCTTATTCATTGTGACATTCTCATTATAGATTAATCTCAAACTTTATAGGTATGATCTATATGATGATATGTTTCAATCCAACGGTTGATTTAAAAAAATATTAATCCTCTCTCTCTCTCTCTCTCTCTCTCTCTCTCTCTCTCTCTCTCTCTCTCTCTCTCTCTCTCTCTCTCTCTCTCTCTCTCTCTCTCTCTCTCTCTCTCTCTCTCTCTCTCTCTCTCTCCTCTGTGTGTGTGTGTATATATATAGGGAGCGTGTCCCGTGAAAACTAATATGTATTATGAAAATTGAGATCAATTAATATCAATCGTTAGATTTAATTAATGTTTAAGATTTAAAATTTTCATCTAAAGAATGTCATACTGAAATATATTCTTACCAAAAATAATTTTATTTATTGATTACTTTAAATCTTTATTAAAATATTGTTAAAATATTTTCTTTAAACATAGTTAATATTTAAATGACATAATTTTATTTTTAAAAACAATTATTACTAATAAGTTGAGTATAAAAATAATTTTGGAACTAGGGTGATGATGAAATTTCAAAAAAAATAAATACTAATTTTAAAATATTGAGAAGCAAAAATCTTTCACTCAACTTCCTATTGTACAAAAACATTTTTTTTTATAAAATTATGCTATTTAAATTTCGATAAAAAACTTTACTCATATAAAATTAGCTTCATTAAAAAACTTTTTTAAGATTGCTTCTCATATTTATATAATTGCATTTTTTTTCAAATTCTATTTTGGTAAATAAATTATTATAGACGTAGTGTTAAAATCAAACACAATTTTCAATATTTTAATAACAATTTATTCATCACAATAAAGAATACTAAGCATAAATTTAACATTAAATATAAATTTGACACTAGTAAACTATATCATTCATTGAATTATCAATAATTTTAAAAAATAGAATAGTTTGATTTTCTGAAAAAATAATTTAGAGACATAGTTTTATTCAAAAACTATTTACACCATAAAGATGAGTATGTAATTTAGTCTTATGATTACTTTTAAATAAATATATATATTTATGAAATTTTGTTTTTGAATTTTTCTTTTAGTCTTGAAAAAAATTCAAGTTTTAGATCATTTTAATTTTAAATAAAAATACTGATTCATTTGAATTAAATTTTATACTCTTTATATTCTAACTAAAAATATATTAAGTATGTTTATAGCAAATATTTTAACAATTTTTTTCAAATTATATACAATTGTTATTCTATATGGCATAATATTATACAAAAATAGTTTTAGTACTTGGAAGATTGGTAAACAAGTTTTGTTTCTGAATATTTTTAATTAATATTATTTTTTGAAGTTTTATCATCTTCCTAGTTTCAAAATTAATTTTACTCAACTTTTAAGTAATAAAATTATTTTTAAATGAAGTTATGTCATTTAAATATTAAATATGTTTATAAAAAAAATTTTAACAACATTTTAATAAAGATTTAATTAATAAATAAAAGTATTTTTGATAAGAATATATTTTTATAGAGTTTTTAATATTAAGCAATAGAAAATAATTCGGTATGACATTCTTTACATGAAATTTTTAAATCTTAAACGTTAATTAAATCTAACGATTAATATTAATAGTTCACGTTTGAACAAACACACTTCAAAGAAAGTGTATCATATCTCACAATCCCTTTATGTATATTTAAAAAAAAAAAATCAGATAAGCAACATAAAACTAAGGGTTAATAAATTTTTGCCCCCTACCAAGACTTTTGATTTATCCTATGTAAATTTTTTTTTAAAAAGTTAACCTTTTCATATGTAAATTTTATTATTTTCAATCTGCTGATGTGAATTTATTATTTATTTTTAAATTATGTTAAATTCTAAATGATATTTTATTTATTATTATTTTAAATTTAAATACATTAAAATATAAAATAAAAGCATAATGTTACATTCAATATGTCCCAAGATACTATGTTAAATTGCACATTTATGTCCCAAGATACTATGTTAAATTGCACATTTAAGGGCCGTTTGATTTGGCTTTTGTTAAAAATGATTTTTATAGTGTTACAAAATTTTGTGAAAAAAAAATTACAAAGAAATTTTTTATAAAAGTTTTTATTGAAAATTTTGTTTAAATAATTATTTTTAAAATGTTATTTTATGTATTTCATCTTCTTATTGAAACTTTTTTTGAATATCAAAATTTCAAAAAATCACTTAATTTTGAAGCTATTTCAAATAGATTTTTATAAAATTATTTTTGAAATAAAACTTTATTTAAAAATTGTGATTTTGACTATGTATTAGTATTCATTAATGTACGTTTATGTTATAGGATATCAAAATTAGTGTTTCGATTTAGAAACAAATATAAAAAACCTTCTAATATTTTAAAAACCGGTTTTGAAAAATCTATTTTAAAAAATATAAAGAAAAATTCTATCTTTTTAAAGTCGAAACAAAGTCCTAAAGCACCTTATCACTAAGCTATATATTTCTTTTGCTAAATTCTTTTTCACAAATATATTTATTACATACTTACTTTTCAATATTAAAAATATACATTTTAATTATTTTAATTATTTCTCTCTTTTGTTTCCACTTTTATTTCACATACTTTATAATCGAATTTAAAAAGAATATCTACATCAACATAATTTTTTATGTCACATAGGCGTTTTTCCCTATAAAGTTTTAATAAAATTTAAAATTGTAAAAAAAAATAAAAAATAGTAAAGAATCTTTATGTGACACGGTTAATTTCATATTTTTTATGAGAGATAAGTCAAACGCCGCTTATATGATAGATAATAAAAATTATATTAACCCTAAAATTAATGATAAAATGATCAAATAAAAAGAATAGAATGAAAGTAGAAATATCGTAAAAAATGAAAAAATGAACAAAGAAAAGATATTGATCATTTGTGATTGATGATACAAAATAACGAAGACGATAATACTATATAGGCACCAACAAATTCAAGGGTCTTTTAGGGTTCAATTGCTTTGAGTGAATCGAGTGATGAATGAGAGGAAAAAGGAAAAGGTTTAAGTTACAATGGTATTACTGTATTAGTGATTATGTTTTCATTTGTGAGAGTGAAGAAGACAATAATTTTTTTTTTATAGAAGGTGAGACTAGTTTCATATTTCAATGTTTCACTTTTTATTATGACTTTTTTTTAAACACTCTCATTTTAAAACTTTCAACGTCTTTTCAATTATCGTCGAGTTTGATGGGTTATAGTATTTTAAAAATCGATCTGAATCGGTCAGTTGAATCGGAAGTTGGAGGGGTCATCGATCTGGTCTAATTACTGGAGCGAATATGCTATTGAATCAATGAGAACCAAACAAAATTGGAAAAAACCAATAAACGACGGTTTTAGAAAACCAACGAATCAAATGCATATTTTTTTTAACAAAACGACATTGTTTTCATAATATCTTTTGAAAAATATAATTAAATTTTATTCAAAATGTATTTAAAATAACTTTTCTTGTTTGTAATTAAACCTGCTACAAAATTTATTTAAATTTGTATTTTATATTATTTTGTCATGAGTGGTGATTATATTTAGAATTTGAATTTAAAGAATGAATATGTAAAATTACGAAATTTTGAAAATTTGTAAGTCTCATGATATTTTTTTAGAGGTCGAGTCATGTGATATATATATATATATATATATATATATATATATATATATATATAATGACTGATTTATTCAACTAAATTATTCGATTTAATCTCATTTATTCATGCGGTTCAACCAATAATCTAATGATTCGACTGATGAACTAGTGATCAAATACCCTCACCAATTTGATGATCAATTCGATTTTTAAAACATTGATGGATTAAATCCAAATCTATCCGAAACAGTGACGGATGCACTTGAAGCATAATGGGGCTCAAGCCCCCACAAGAAAACCAAAATTTACTATAATATTAATGTTATATTTTGTTTTTTTGTCCCCCATAGAACTTATTAGGCACATCAAATTATACTTATGCCACTCACTACACCTCCAGTTTAATTCCAAGTTACCATTTTATAACTCTTCGTTACTGCAATTTAATTTTTTCTATCAAATCTTAACTTTATCTTCTTTGACTCTAAGCCATATTTTTCTTCCAACACAGTATCAACAATCATTTATTTGATCTTTTCTTGTTATTGCTTCTCCTCTATTATTTAAGATTTAATTTCTTTTACTTTGTGAATTCACTCAACTATTATTTAAATTTGTTTTTTATTTTGATTATAAACCTGATTGATGACATATGAAATAACATAGCAATTTTTCTATAGATTTCTTTATAAACAATTTTGTTTATTTTTGAATTGAACAAGTGAACAAGAAACACTTCATTTATTTTGTTGGCCTTTAGATAGTTAAAACAAGCAACTATCATTATCGACCACAGTTGTACCTAAACTCCTAAACAACTTGTTCATGTCTCTCTCTATTCTCTAATCATATTTCTTTTGCTATTTTCTATGTCTATGTCTCGCACTATCATTTACTACTATTTTCATTCTTCATTCCAATATTTTTTTTATATATAAATATTAACTTTCTTCACACCATTCCACCACTGTCACACAAAAACACCTTCTCTTTGTTCTTCATATATACCTCTCGTTTTCACAACCTCAAAAAATCAAATTTCATTACTTCTTCTCTTTGTTCTGTCACTCTTGCTTTGTCTATCATAAAATCTTCATTATTCGTGTTCCTCACTTTAATGTAACTGCAACTTCATTTACTTCATTTTCTTTGTTTTGCTTCATCTTGCTGTTTTTCCACTTTGAAGTCTCTTTGCATAAAGATGTAATTTTGATTTTAGATTCAAGTACCCTTTTGCTTTTCAATTAATGTCCGAATCCTCAAAAGTGTTTTAAACGAATCCCAACATGGTCTCAGTCATGGAATCTCGTTAATCTAGCTGCATCTTTGAATGTTTATGAATATTCTTGTTAGAGCTTTTATACTATAGAAAATGCAGGTTGTGATTATGGGTTTTCGTTAATTTTTATTGTATTGCCCTCCATAGCTATAAATTCATAACTTTGAATTTGAGTCTGTGAGAAAGTGTAACATGTAACTAGTTTCTAGGTGTAAATTTTGTTTCTTTTCATAGCATATGGAGGGTTTTTATTGTTATCTAGAACAAGGGTAGTTTTGGATCTTGGTTTTGTTATGGTTGAGTGTTTGTTCTCGTGAAGTGTCTGTTTGACTCTCTTTGAGTTTCTGTTGGTTATGTAATAGTGCTTTTTGTTCAATTACTGACCAGTTCATTACACAAATATATGCAAAAGTTCATAAATTCTTTGAAATGTAAATTTTTTTTTCTGGATTCATTCATTCATTTACTTCACTATGAGCCTGGTGTGCTCAACAATCAACCAATAACTACACCTTTTAGCTTTTCTGTTTAGGATGTTATGTAGAATTCTAGTCTCCCTGCCCAGAGTTTTCGCGTAAGCGTATGCGGCTTTAACTAAGCACTGTCTTTTTTTCCTCTAGAGCTCTATTGAATTGAGTCAGAAAAATCAGCATCTTCCAATTGCATATTTTTTTTATCTTTTTCATTTGAGATTCAATATTAGTTCCTTGGTATTCAAAGACTTTCATGGAAGAAACATTTGTTCCTTTTCGTGGGATTAAGAATGACTTCAAAGCAAGAATTATGTGCTACAAACAAGATTGGACTAGTGGATTCCGCGCAGGTGCAAGGTTCGCGATATACCTACGAACTTGCTTTGTTTTTTTTTCCTTCCAAACATTAGAAAGAAGATTTGTGAATGATTTGATTTTGTTGTTGTTTTATGTATAGGATCCTCGCACCAACTACATACATATTTTTTGCTTCTGCAATTCCTGTTATATCTTTTGGGGAGCAACTAGAGAGAACTACTGGTATACAAATATGTTTCAGGTTCAGTCTCTTGGTGTTTGTTTGTGTCGTGTTATATGCTAAGAAGTTATATTATACAGATGGAACTCTCACTGCTGTGCAGACTCTTGCATCAACTGCACTATGTGGTATTGTCCATTCGGTTATTGGAGGGCAACCTCTCCTCATTCTAGGTGTAGCCGAGCCAACCGTTCTGATGTATACATTCATGTACAATTTTGCAAAAGATCGCGAGGATTTAGGACACAGATTGTTCTTGCCTTGGACTGGATGGTATCTTCGGAAATCCTTGTCTGGTTTATTTTTATAAGGGAATTAATTGCTAATGAGCTGAAGTAACTTTCTCGATATCTGTTTACAAATAATGTTTTAGGGTCTGTGTTTGGACTGCACTGTTGCTGTTCTTGCTGGCTATTCTCGGTGCATGCTCCATAATCAACCGGTTCACGCGCCTTACCGGTGAACTATTTGGTCTGTTAATTGCAATGCTCTTTATGCAGCAGGCTATAAAGGTATTTTTCTTTAGTAATCTGTAACTTCTGTATGCGGTTACGATATAGGAACCTTCTGGTAACAGTTATACCTAAAACAAAACTAGTATTTGATAAGGTTAATAATCTCCATTTTAAAGGGACTTGTGGAAGAGTTTGGTGTACCAAAGACACAGACAGAAGGTACCAATCAAATTGCACTTCAATCCTCTTGGCTATTTGGCAACGGAATGTTTGCTTTAGTTTTGTCATTCGGCCTTCTTTTTACCGGTCTAGGAAGCCGCAAGGCTAGATCCTGGCGTTACGGGACAGGTACTTACTATGCTTTAGATTGTGAGTTTGAGGTAAGTTATTTGTTTAATCAACATTCTCATTCTTCTAAAACAATTGGTTATATATTGTAGGTTGGCTACGAGGACTTATAGCTGATTACGGAGTCCCCTTAATGATTCTCGTATGGACCGCTGTATCTTACATACCTGTCAACAAGGTCCCAAGGGGAATCCCGAGGCGACTTTTCAGTCCAAATCCATGGTCTCCTGGTGCATACTCAAATTGGACTGTTGTGAAGGTGACTTCAATTATGCATTGTGGATAATTTTTTTTATCAGTAGAAGTCGAACTCAGTACTAATGATAATAATCTTTGTTAACCTTTGTTGCTAATTGTTTGCTACATTTTGCAGGAAATGTTGAATGTGCCTCTACTGTACATCATTGGAGCATTTATACCAGCAACTATGATTGCCGTGCTTTACTACTTTGATCACAGTGTTGCATCACAACTCGCGCAGCAAAAAGAGTTCAATCTAAGGAAGCCTTCGTCTTATCATTACGACTTACTACTCCTTGGATTTTTGGTATGTTTTGAAATACTTGGAAATCAATTGCAATGGAAGTTAATGAAAACAGATAACCTATTTCTACTTTCAACTCCATCTCGTCAATATTTTTGCGTTTTAAATTCTTGTCAATTTTACTTTCCAGACCTTATTCTGCGGGCTTATAGGAATCCCTCCTTCCAACGGTGTGATTCCGCAATCTCCAATGCATACCAAGAGCTTAGCTACTCTAAAGCATCAGGTAATTAACATATTTCTTATTGACCATTGAACTAAGCTAATTGAATATTTTGAATATTATGAATATTTGTTTTGTTTGGAATAGATTTTACGGCATAAGCTTGTCTCTACTGCACGAACGAGCATGGAGAAAAACATGAACTTGAGTCAGTTTTACGAAAGTATGAAAGAAGCATATGACGTAATGCAGACACCATTGGTTTCCCAAATGCCATCCACCTTGGTAAGCATGATCCTATGATTTCCAATTGATTTTAAATATGCGATCATCTTTTTCGCTTTACCCTTGGTTTTGTCCTTCGAGCAGGGGCTGAAAGAGTTGAAGGAGTCTACCGTTGCATTGGCTTCAAGTCATGGATACATCGATGCACCTGTTGATGAAATCGTCTTTGATGTGAATAAGGATGTTGATGACCTTATGCCAGTCGAAGTTAAAGAGCAGCGCCTCAGTAATTTACTGCAGGCATCAATGGTTGCGGCTTGTGTTGCCGCTATGCCTCTTTTGAAGAAGATACCAACTTCAGTCCTTTGGGGCTACTTTGCCTTCATGGCTATTGAAAGCTTGCCAGGAAATCAATTTTGGGAGAGAATATTGTACCTTTTCACTGCTCCAAGTCGAAGATACAAGTAAGTTTATCGCGAGCTTGTGACAATTAGCGTTCTCTTTTACGATATTGATGTTTTTCTCTTTTCCTTTCTAGACTGCTGGAGGAACACCATGCCACTTTTGTTGAGACTGTGCCTTTGAAAGCAATTGCTCTGTTTACTCTGTTCCAAACAGCTTACTTGCTTCTCTGCTTCGGCATAACCTGGATACCAATCGCCGGGGTCCTCTTCCCATTGTTAATCATGCTTCTTGTCCCGGTTCGACAATATTTTCTTCCCCATTTTTTCAAAGGAGCCCATCTCCAAGAGCTGGACGCCGCATCATACGAGGAAGCACCTGCCATTGCTTTCAACATGTCCTTTGATGTAAGAGGTTTTGAATCATTTCTAGTTTGATCTTTATCATAACAGTTAATCACATATATCTATATACCTTTCAGGATCTAAGTAACCACGGAACAACGGCCAATGTGAGTGGTGGAGAAATTCTTGATGAGATTATCACGAGGAGTCGCGGAGAGATACGCCGCACTCAAAGCTCTAAAGCATCTAGTTCATCTGCAACACCAATAGGAGGAGATATAAGACCTGCTAACAGCCCGCAAATATCACGAACGATTCCCAGCCCTCGAGTAACCGCGTTGAGAGGGGAAAGCAGCAGCGTGGGATCAAACGGAAAGGAGTTAAAGTTAAAGCAAATTCCTTGAAAAATATCCAAATGATTCAACTTCAAAGCTAAAATGTATCTTTAACATACTATAGTAGTACTAAGTGGTATGCTAAAATGTACCTTTAACAAATTATAGTAGTACTAAGTGATGCTAAAATGTATCTTTAACATAATTATAGTAATACTAAGTGATGCAAAAATGTATCTTTAACAGATTATAGTAGTACCAAGTGATGTTATATAGGTTGTTGTTTTTTTTAAAACAACAAAACATCAACATCTTGATGTCTTTCTTTGTTTCGTTTTAAACCTTACAATATATAAAATGGGCATAAATATTTTCAAGTGGATGGAGTGATGTTGTTGATGAATGTTTGTTATGTTGCTATTTGGATTTTAGTTTTATGTTGTTTAGTTGATTTTTTAAATAAAATTTTAAATGAAGGGATTATGAAACATGATACACTTGCTTTGAAGTGTGTTTGGTCAAAAAGTAGTATATATGGAATTAAAATGTGGATTAGATAATGTTAATCAAACATATTTTTAAATGTATAGATGTTAAGTAGAAATTTCTAAATATGTTTGAGGGCACTGATTAAAGGCAAATATCCTTATAAGTTAAGGGTTGATTTTAAACGAATATAGTTTCATTAGGAAAATTTTATAAAACTAAGTTAGAAATATCAGATAAAATGTGTCGACTGAGAAGATGAGCTAGAGAATCGACCAAATCGACCAAGCAGCCAGAAGAAATAAACACAAGATAAGCGTGTCGAAGATAAACCACATCGACTAGATGGGTAAAGAAAGACTATTGGTCGATTCGACATATTATGGGTTGAGTGAAGGAGTTGGTCGAAGTTTAGATGCTGTCGAAAACATAGGCCAAGGGACTTAGGGAATATTGTTCTTCCTAAGGTATATCGAAACCAGAGGTAGTTAATCCTTTTAAAGTCACGAAGCGGGAAAGAGTCAAAGTCTGAAGATCGTGGACGGTTATTTCAAGAGATCGTGGTTGCAAAGCGCTAAACGAATGGCGAAATCGTGTGTAGCAGTTTTATCTTAGTTTCATTTTCATCCGTTGATTACTTTCAGCGGTTACTCTGTAAAAGCTATAAATAAGTTACTTCATTGTAATTTCGGTGTGTTCACTTGTATTCTCAAATTGCTTACCAAAATTCTGCCCAATTCCACGCTAAAGGAAGAAAGAGTCACCAAGCTTTTGATGTACGTGAATCACCATCCTTACTTTCAATACAATCAGTTTATGTTTAAGTTTATCTTTACTGCTTTTTACTTTCGTTTCGTTTCGAACAACTTTTATGTTGAACACTTCAACGTCAATTGTTGGTCACGAGTCACCAATTAACAATTAATTGAGTCTTGTTGTATCCAGAACCTGCTGTCGGTTAGGCAGGTTGTCGAATTTCTGTGTGGATAGTCGTTGTACTACTTTCCTTGGCCTCTAAAAACCATTTCTTGGCCTAGGTATATTTCTACAGAGTCAGTATAACATACTAAACCTTATCACGTATCTTAAGATCAACTGATCGATCTTGCAAGTAACCCTTAATTTTAGGACCTAGGGAGGACCAACGCTTGTTTACCATTTTCCACAGTAAACAATAGTAGTTACCTAAAAGATATGAATTATGTTTTGGGTTAAATGTATAGTAGTATATGAATTAAATTTGGGTTATTAAAGAAGTAGTTGGAAACAAGAATTCTCTATAAAAAATGGATCATTGCTTTTGACAATTTCTCAACCTATCTTTATATATTTACTTAAGTCCTATGGGAAACTTCCAAAATATCTCATGTTTTTGAAGATGCAACTTCGAACGCATTAAAAATTATTTTTTTACAATAAAATTCAGAGATACATAATCAAAGTCATTTTAAAGGTGTGTTTGGAGATGCATCTCCGAATACACTTTTTTTAATTTAAAAAAAATACTTTGGAGATGCATCCCGAAACTAGGTGAGCATATTTAATTACCTGCGTCAGACTTTCTCTCTTTTCCTTCTTCATTTCAAAAAAGCAATCCTCTCTCTACATCATTCTCTCCATTTCAAGTTTCCACTCAAGATCAAGTTTTGCAACTACATTTACTTGTTTCTACCATTCTCAACTCCTTCTACCTACTGCATTTAACATCAGAGCCCTTTAATCCCTCACCAACACATTTTTGAATAAGTTTCTCAATTAGCTTATTTTGATTTTTGATTAATTTATTAGCTCAAATATGTTAATTTTGATGCATTAGATAGCTCAAATAGGTTAGTGTTCAAGTTTGGAGACTTTGTTTATATGATTTGGATGAGTTTGGATGTGTTTGAATGCTAGGGAAGTTGCATAAGCACTTCTGCCGTTGAAGCAAAATAATTTTTTCTTTCGGGTATGCATGTAAGAACTGAACTGTTTCAGGTGTTCGGAGATGCATATTCGAGCTCTCTCCTTCCTCATAATTTGATATTTTATTCAGGGTATGGCTGAAAACCCAAGGAAGGAGGAGACTTAGGGGACCCACCCTAACTAAATGTGCTCGACGCGAGAGGGCTCGTCAGCACGAGCGAGGCTAGAGTTGTCCCCCATCTGCTTCACGATAGGGAGGTGTCGGCCTCTAGGAGTCGACTTTTACGAGGTTCGGGATCCCAGAGTCTTGTGACCCATGATTAGGATCCCATAGTTGCACCATAGGCCCCACAAACATGTCTTTACTCATATACTTTGGAGAGCATGTGAATCCGCATGTCCGGGATTGAGCGGTATAGTTTTGAGCTTCCTCTATTTTTTATTTTGTTATCCAAATTCAATTCAACTGATCATGATATATTTTATTTTCAACAGTTGCTTGACTGTCTGAAATGTGTGAATCATACAAGAAATATTCACAATATTTATCAGTCCGAGGAAGTCTGGTTCCAAAATGTACTTCAAAAGTCCAAGCTTGCAGGTCTTTCTGCTACCAGATACACCAACACCATTTATGACATGCAGATTGTATTTGCTTAGAGAAGTAACAATTAACAATGTGAACTAAATTGCAATAAGTAAATAACATAGATCAATTTTTTACATGGTTCGCTGCAATGTCACCTACATCTAGGGGCATTCAATCTAGGAAGAAAATCCACTATAACAGTACCTAATCACTGCCCGTGGTTTTACATACTCCGTACCTAATCACTGCCCGTGGTATTTCTATCTAAGATTCTCCTATATATGAGACCCCTATCTTCCCCTCAATTACACAACTAGTAATAAAACACAAAATAATCAAGAAGGAGACACACTCTAATAAACACAATCAACTGCTGCTTAAAAGCTTATGAGTAATTCACAATTACAACTCAACTAACAATCCAACTCTAGCATCAAAGAGATACAAGAGTGGCTCACAATGAACATACGAAATCCTAATTGAAACTTTTACACATACAACTTGGTGTCTTTTTTAGGTTTAGAGACTTTATTTTTATAGCCAAAGAAACAGCTTGGGCTTCATGAATCCATGGGCTAAACAAACAGCAAACCGAATCAAATTTATTGCACACAATCAGTAAAATTATATAATGTTACCCTAAATATTTTAACATCAAATCTTGAGAAACAAATCCTCAAATATCTCATGCTAAAACAAATCTTTAAAGAATCAAATCTCCATATACGTATCTTGAATCGGAGAATACGAAAATAAAAACTTCTGAGAATCTGAAACAAATCTTACAAATATGGATCCAAATGAGACTACGATGTCGTACTAACATGTAGGGACATCTTGCTGAAATAATTGTTTTTAACAAAATGCAGTCAACAAAACAAAACCTAACAATTCCCAACGCTGAAGACAATTATCATTTATTATTTTTGTATCCATTTTCTGGTTCTATTTTGGCAGCAGGTTTCCCTCTGGTTGGACATACCTCTTCTTATTGGAGATAGCCCAATAGATCTTTTCTTGAAGTATTTCAATAATCTTAAACTTACTACAGGGAAATATAAGGAGTTTACCATTTGGTTGGCAACCACGCGGGGCCTGTGGAGAGAAAGAAATGCAAAGATCTTCAAGCTTGAAGAGTTAGAAGTCAATGAAGTAGTTTTAAATATCAAGCTTATCTCTTGGTTGTGGTTGATTATTGATCTCAAGCATAAGCATTTTTTTAGTTTTTATGAGTAGTGTAAATTTCCTTTGGACTTTCTCAAGTAAATGGTTTTTGTATATAGATTAGAGTACCCCGTACTATGTTTTTAATACATCTTGCTTATTAACAAAAAAATCAGAAGTATGTTATGAAACTATTTAATCTTGCTAAAGCGCTATAGTTTCGTCAATTAGGTGACTTTGTCGAAAATTTAGCATATGGTATTCTCTTTGCATAATTAAGTTTATAACTATTAAAGTTAGAAATTATTCTTCAATAGAATCATTTCATAGAGTGTGCAATAAAGAAAGACTTAAAAGCAAGAGGAAAAAAATGTGCTCATTCGGTAAATACCTCAAATGATAAGGGTAAATAAAGAATAATAAGAAAATATGATCTGAACTGACAAATATTCAATGGTATTGATAGATACATCAATTTAAAGGGGACAAATATGACGAAGACTGATTTTTTTAGGCTTAATTAATAAGTTGGTCCTTGTATGTTAGCGTGTTTTTGTTTTTTAGTCCTTAATTTGTTTTTTTAAATAGTCTCTGAATGTTCAATCTTTTTGTTTTAGTCCTTAAATTTAATAAATTTAAAATTCGTAGGAAAATCTGCAGGTTATTATTATTTTTGCAGATTTTCATGCAAATTTAAAATTTGTTGGTTTCCTGCGGATTTTAACTTTAAGGACAAAAGCCAATTTTTTTAAACAATCATAGACTATTTTTTTTATAAAAAAATCTAGATTAGAGACTAAAAACAAAAATGCGCTAATTTAAAGGGATCGGGATGCTATTATAGACTTTTATTTATTTATTTTTAACTATTTAAGATTGTCATTATAAGTTTAAATTTGTATTTAAAAGACAATTTGATGAATGAATAATTTGGCGAATGAATAATTTGGTGAATGAATAAAGTTTTTGTTGTAAATGTTCTTTAAAACCTTTGTTGATGAAGAGAAAGAAAATATATTTTGGAGATTGTATTTACCGCAAAAATCAGAAGTTTTAGAAAGCCAAATGAAAAGTCGAAAAATAGAAATAAAAAAAATTGACGGTGAATAGTGCCATCTGTACGGATGAATAGTGACGTCTGTACGGATAAATAGTGATATCTGTACAGTTAATAGTGCGTCCGCAAGGTGAATAGTTTGTTGGATATTTTCTATTATAAATATGTATATCTTCTATTAATTTAGGGTGACAATCTTAGAGCTTACATCAACAAGGAAAAGCAAGGGTTTAAAGGCATATCATAGGGTTTTGACTATTCTCAAGGGAAACGTTAGTAAGGCAAAGGTTTTGGAAACCTTTGGGACTATCTAAGGTTATTGAGAATTGGGAAAATCTTGTTTACACCTTGTATTTGAGTTATTCATATTTGAAGGTTGAAGAGGTTGGAAAACACTTGGGTAGAAAATAAGGTAGTTCTTGGACACCTTAAGGGTTATTCTTGGGAACCTGAAGGAAAAGACTTTTTTTCTCGTAACTCGTATTTAATCTCTTGTAATAACTTTCTGAGAATAGTGAATTAGAGAGTTGCTCTCTCCCCCAGAATAGATCGTTTGATCGAATTGGATAAACAAACATGCGTCTTTTTCTCACCTTATTCTGTTATTTTATTTGTGTATGAATTATTATTGTTGAATACCATTTATTTTGGTTTCTATTATTATTTGCCTCATAAGTTGATATTAAATTCTGTTATAATTAACAACAAGATTCACAAGTGGTGCAGTGAGCATGTAGCAAAGAGGTATTGAGCACCATGGGCATATGGGAGATCGAGAATTTTTTTGATAACAATGACTTCGGGTTGTGGAAAATTAAGATGCAAACAATTTTAATTCAAGAGAAATGTATTGATGCTTTGGAGAGTGAAATATTGATGCCTGCAGGGCTTACACAGGTACAAAAGACCGAGATGGTGGATAAGATCAGAAGTGTCATTATCTTGTGCCTCTGGGATAGAGTTCTAAGAGAGGTCTCAAGGGAGCAAACTACGGTTGCTATGTGGGAAAAACTCGAATCATTGTATATGGTTAAGTCTTTGGCTCACGGATTGTGTTTGAAACAACAACTCTACTCATTCCTAATGGTGGAGCATAAATCCATAGTTGAGCAGCTTACAGAATTTCACAAGATTATTGATGATCTTGAGAATATTGAAGTGGAGATTGATGATGAGGACAATGCTTTACTATTGTTGAGTTCATTACCCAGATGCTTTGAGCACTTTAAGGATGTCATTCATTATAGTAAGGAATGTACTATTATTTTGGATGAAGTCCAGACGATGGTGAAATCCAACGAATTTTCAAAGTCGGAAGATTTGAAGATTAAAGATAGTGGTGAAAGCTTAAAGGTGTCAAGAGCATGAGGTGAGCGTACAGGGATGTTCGTGTACATCCCTATTAAAGATGTGCGTGAAATATTGCAGGAACCTGTACCTTTTGGCGACAATCGCAAGGTAGTGAAGATCGAGTACCGCTCGCCATCGGTTGACAAAGATGGAAAGTTACAGTTTATCAACAGTGAGTAGAAGAACAACGCTGATTTACGGGCTATGTGGTCTACTTATGAGAGTTTTGAGGAGAAATTTTTGAGCAAGCTAGATGCGACTATACTAAGACCGGTAGATGATATTATTATGATGTCGATTTGTAATGTTTGATTTATGTTTAACTCCTAAATGTATTTGCTATGTTAATGTTATGAATTATATTTATGTCTATGTTATGCAATTCAATGATGTTTTCTGATTTTTGTTAAAAATAGAATCGCAAACACATTTTCGGTTATAAACTGGAATCCAATTTCTGATTTTTGTGTATATTTTACCAAATATTGGTGCGCACCGAAAATATACTTTCGATTTTAAGGGACATTTAAAAAAATTCACGTGGTGCGTAAGAATAATATGCGGTGGATTAAGAAATCCTTTGTATTTATTGTTCATCAATATAATGAACGGTATTTTATTAAAAATAATAATTTTTCATTTTAAAAAAAGTTAAAGATTTATTTTATTAAAAAAACTGATATAAAAATTATCTGATTAAACAACTTCATCACTTTATTAACCAAGACTTTATATTTTATTATTTTATTTTATTTTATTATCAAAAATTATTTTTAATATCTAAATATTTATTAATCAATTTTAACATTTTATTAATCAACATTTTATATTTTATTAGCCAACTTATTGTTATTATTAAAATTTATTTTTAATATTTAAGCGTTTATTAATCAAACTATAAATTATACTCCCTCTGTACTACAATGAGTTATCCAGCATACCATTTCACACATATTAAAAAATATATAGAAAAATAAGAGAGAGAATAATATTTTTGCCATAGTGCTATTAATTATGTATTAGTGAAAATTTAATTGATTAGAGAATATAATTGAAAAAAGAATGTATTAGAAATTGAAATAAATCATTTATTTTGGGACATTATTTTATTACTTTTGAGTCATTCATTATCGGACGGGAAAAGGATTAATTAACTTTTAACACTCAATTAATTAATTTTATTTTACTAATATTCAGATAGACTATTTATAGTTACTATTGACACCATTATTCACCGTTCATATCACTATTTATCGTATTTATAGGAGAATTTTTCCGCCACCCCAATTTTTAAATTCTGACTTTACCCTTGACAATTTACAAAGAAATTTCCAGACAAAATTTTCGGTAGACCAATTTGAAATTTCCGGTATATTTCCGGTTTATGTCAAATTTCCGGAGGGTCATTTCAAAAAATTCGGTATACCAAAAATTTCAAATTGATCAAAATTTACGGTATGTGCCAAAAATACGGAAGTGTTTTTGAAATTTTCAGTATACCGGATTTTTTGAAATTTCCGGTATACCGAAAATTTCGCAAAAGGCTGAAATTTTCGGTATGTTTCGTTATCTTGTTTTTTTCAACGGTTGAGATTTTCCCGACACTTTTGAAGGGTCCAGATTGCAGCGACACTTTTGTGTGGTCTAGAACGCATAACAATTTTTATAAATATGGGTTTTAGGGTTATAAGGTATCACATCGCAACAACATGCCTCTTTCTCAATATCTGATTAAGACAGAAGTGTATTATAATGGCCGCAAACCTGTCGTTGAGTTCAAGCTCCCAGATGGATCTGAGTCCTTCGCCGCATCAAGGAAATGAAATTCTCGATTCGAGAACAAAAGGGTGACAAAGACCGAGTTTCGAGAGGATTACATTGGTACAAATGGTTGGGTGAAATACAACCTAATCGAGCTGAAGAATGATGAAAATGTGAAGGCCATGTGGAAATCATTTCTTCGTAGGAGGTCTGATCGAGTTGGACGCGGAGATCCGAAGATCTGTTGACGACATAATGAAGTGTATAAAGCATCCTGATGAATCTGAATGTGGTAGTTCCTAGGTTTTCAAGTATTGGAGTACTGTTTATTTTTGTTTTTTCATGTGATGTTTGTTAACTTATTCGAGTTTCTTATTTGTGTTATTTTATTTTCTTTATGTAATCGAAAGAATAAGTATTAGCTAAAAAATATTATTCAATAAACTAGATGTTAGTTTGTCACAATATATACATATGATATAATAATACAAAGAAAAATCTACATAGGCCCTCCACAGGCAATGTCGGCCAACCTAGCTAACCCCTGATACGCCTCACCATCGGGGTTCAGCATCCCCACAATGTTATCTAATGTAACTGCAATGAGTTGTAGGCGGGCGGGGGTCCTGGTCAGCTGCTGGAGGAGGAGATGGTAGTGGTTGTGGTGGATCGGAAGCTGCAATGGCAACAACTACATCTGGCGCAGTGGTTCTTCCTTCTTATTGTTATTGTGTTTTGTGCTACCATTGATTAAATGTTAAACTTCTTCAAAAATGATGGTTCGAGAACGGAAGACGGGTGAGATTTATAAAGGTTTAGTTAGGTTAGCCAACATACTCTATGGAGGGCCTATGTAGATCTGTTTTATTATGGTTGTATTATATGTATATTTTGTGACACACAGACTTCTTATTTATTGCATAATATTTTGGCGATTACATGTTTCGATTCAATGATGAACATAACCCTAAAACAACTAAACATGAAAACCTAGGTACTTTCTGATGACTCTAGACGTTTTGGCATCTTCATTATATCGTCGAAGGATCTTCGAATCTGTGCATCCAACTCGATTGGACCTTTAGTTATCCTACGACAAAATGATTTTCACATGGCCTTCACATATTCATCATTCTTCAACTCGATTAGGTTGTATTTTCTCCCTTCCATTTGTATCAATCCAATCCTCCAAAAACTCTACCTTTGTCACCCTTCTATTATCAGAATAAACAACAAATTATTCAATGTTTCTTTCAAGGTGACAAAGGATTCAGAGCCATCTGGAAGTTTGAATTCAACATGAGGGTTGTTCTCGTTGTAATACACTTATGCTTTTATCAGAAATTGAGGAAGATGCATTTTTTAGATGTATTTTATTTATAACACATGCCCTTATTTATACAAATGATGATGCATTCTAGACCACACAAATGTGTCGATGCAATCAGAACCATCCAAATATGTCAGCAAAATCTCAGCCGTTTAAAAAACTATGTTTTTATAACTAACAGGAATTTCAGTTAATTTGAAATTTCTGGTACACCAAAAATTTTAGATATACTACCGGAAATTTACGCATACCAGAAATTTTGTAGGGGAGTACCGGAAATTTGGATGGTATCAGAAATTTCAATCCTTCTACCAAAAATTTCATCCAAAAATAGTGTGCATCTCATCCAAGGGTAAAAGTGGAATAAAAAAATTGGGGTGACATGTTAATTTCTCCATTATTAAGCCCAACATTTATATTAGTTCAACCATTTTCTATCTTTGTTTACCTTTCTTTCCTTTCAACAAAACACACAATTAAGAACCAAACTCAAAAACATGAAAAGTAGAAACCATAGGTCACCCAGACTTACTTTTACTTAATTGTTGCTCTCGCCACCCGCCATCATTGTTTCTCTCTATTATATATATATATATATATATATATATATATATATATATATATATATATATATATATATATATATATATATATATATATATATATATATATATATATATATATATATATATATATATATATATATATATATATATATATATATATATATATATATATATATATATATATATATATATATATATATATATATATATATGTTATTGTTTTCTTCTTGTACAAGGTCTCTTCATTAGTTTTCATATTTTTAAACTTTTTTGTTTCTTTTTCTTTAGCAAAATTATTCTAGTCTTGTTAAAAATGTAGTTTCGTTATGTGTTTGAGGTGTGGAAATATTAATTTATATGTATTAAAAATTTGTATTGATATTATTGTATTTTATTTGTTAACCTTCCAAATTTCTTCAATATTTTTAATGCCAAGTGCTAACTTTTATATTTTATACTCCCATTTGATATGGAATTTATTTCATGATGTAATGAAAATCATGTTTTTGTTTCGTATGGATTAAGAACAACTTATAATTTGTTTGAAAAAATAGAGCATAAAATAAATTACATAAAATTTATTATTTTAAATAATAATAGCACAAAATACAGTGAAAAGTACGATATTAGAGAATACACTAATAAATATGTTATTTAAAAATAGTATAAATCAGTCTACTGAACAAAATTAAACTAAACTAAATTAATTAATTAATTAATTTCCAATTTAATTTTTTAAAAAATATTAAAAATCAAATTAAACTAAACCAATAAAAATACCATTGTATATAATTTTTTAATTAAAAAATGGTTCAAACTGAACCATTACACCTCTATCAGACATATTAAGGTCAATTTACAAATAAATAAAAATTTAACATATATTCATCAATTATTTAGTATTAAATATAATTTATTTATAATAAATATTTATTTATCATGTATAATTGATTAATTAATCATTAATCTAACATATATTTTGTTATTATTCATATTTTAGTTATTGCATGCATATATGTGGAAAAAAACTGAAGATTTATCATTATATTATTTTATATTATTTCTTCCGTTTTAAAATAACTATCGTTTTAGTAAAACAAAAATATTTTAAAATGAATATCATTCTAATTTTTTGATGTAGAAATAATAATTATATTTTCAATTATGTCTTTTAGTTATTACACTTTACACTGTTCTAATATATTTATAGAGTTAATTTAATAAAAATATAATTTATTGTGACAATATTTTTTGAAATGGAGATTATTGTAGAACTTTCACACTGTTCATATTTATAAATAGAAAGAAACAAAGCAGAGTCCAACTTGCTAAACAGCGGCAAGAAAATATAGTAAGCCTTTTGTCGTAAACCGGTCGAAAAGCAAACAATTATAAGAAGGAAATGGGTGTTTAGTGCATAGAAGAAAAGATTATATTATCATTTAGGTTGGCTTCGATCTACTAAAAAAGCAAAGGATTTGATAGCATATATAAAAATGTATATTCAAAGAAGATGTAATAGCACTGAAAAGATATGATTCTTTTTAATATTTATTTCACTTAATGTATTATATTATAAAAAAGAAAATTGGCTTTCTCTTTCTTCTTTTCATATAAAAAACTATTTATGTAATGAGCTATGCACACTAGTATATATACCCAAAATTGTCATACCCCACACATGTACGGAACTTTTATGATAAGCCATTTTGGGATTAAGATTAACCACTTTTGTCATGAAATCATTACTTAAATTACTAAATATAATTAGGACGAGTAACCACAAACAATATAAACAGTGGTATTTTTCGATAAGTTGTTCATTAGTTAACAAGTAAAGGTTCGCTAGATACCTTCATTTTTATCTTATATCATTAGACAAAATTTAATTGATTGTATTACAAATATTTTTGTCTCCAGCCACTTAAATTTGTCACGAGAACAATACGAGACAAAAAAGAAGGTTGTGTCGTAATTGTCACCACATAAAATCTATAAATTAATAAAATAATAATGTTCAAATTTTTATGTGGGAAATTTGACAAAAAAATTTTTAAAAATTTGTATCTTGTAAATCAGGACGCAACTTAAATATAATAAATATTGTTTTAGAAATTTTTTAGTTTTTGACGTGGTGGCAAATTCATTTTTTTAAAATCTTTCAGTGTCACAAAAATTATGAGGCAAAACATAAAGTCTGTTACAACATGTGATGTGTCTGGCATACAGACTGTGGAAATTGATGTGTTATCTGAGGAAACGTTTGTGTCGTGATAATCACGTGACAAATTTTTTGACTATTATATTTGCGTCTTGATTTTCATGACGATAATCCCTTTATAAATTACAATTGCATCATTCCAGAACCATTATGGTTCGTATCCTTCCTTCCTCTTCACTATTTCCCTTCTTCTTCTCATCATCGATCCTTACTCTTTCTCTCCAAATTTTCTACTCTTCATAACCAATAATCTTTCTTTTCAAATTTTCTACTCTTCGTAACCAATTTTATTAAGCTTTTCAATATCAAAAGTTAAAAGTATATAATATTTATTTTGTCTTGTTTAATATTTTAATAGTTTTATTTTGTTTCTTATTGAAATTTTGGTATCAGATATGAGATGTCGAAGGTGATGTCACGACACTAATATCTATTGGATGAACAATTAACAAAACAGAATTCTAAATGCAGAAAACTAAATAACACCGTGAATTGTTTACCCAGTTCAGTGCTACACACCTACGTCTGGAGACTACCAAGCCAGGGATAATGTCCACTATTAGCAGTATTAATTTAGAGTTAAACTTCGCGTTTACACCCCTCACTTAATCACTAACCAATGACCCTTCTACCTAAGATCCCTTCTTAGATATGAGAAACCCCTCTCACTCCCCACAGTCACACGCGGTGATAATTAACAATAACACAAATATTTGAAGACACACTTCAAAGACACATAATCATCGTTGCTTCAAAGCTTATTGATGATTAATAATTTACAACTTAACTGACGTCCTCCTCAAGTATTAAACAATACTATAGTGGCTCACAATTAACAACCAACAATTAAAATAGTACGTTCAAAGTTCTTCTAGAATGGTCAACTTTGCAAATAAGGTTAGCAACCTTTATATATGATGACAACAACTAGGGTTGCTTCACAGTTAGTCTTCACTGAGTCCTAAGTTTTATGCATAAAAGTAGGACAAAGTTCTCTAATAATGATGAAGAACGTTACATAGCTTGCTTAATCGAAGCATACAATTTAAAACAAACTGACTCCTAATATTTCTGAACTTAAAACCAGTTCAGTTTCACATGCCAGGACATCTGTTGTGACATCTTCATAAGACATACTGATACATTAAACTTCATGTTTTCTGAGCAGAATGTTTTACCAAAATTGCTGCCAATTTACGAAACTAACAAACTCCCTCTTTGGCAAATTTTGGCTAAAACATTACTTGAGGATACAAGCCATACAATTAACATCAGCATCACAATCAACAGTTAAATGCATACATCATAGACATGGATATCATCTTCACACAGTTTATCAGACATATCAGAGCAGCACAACATAGACAACATCATAGTTCATCAAAGATACAACAGAAAAATAAATGTTCAAACATCTGTTAGAACATCACATCACAGATGCACAAACACAGTTATATAGTTAGTTGCTCCCCCTACATATAACATCAGTACATGTTAGATGCACACAATTAACACACAGTTAGCTGCTCCCCCTCAACATCATCACTTCATTGGTCCACCCCAGTCATCAGGTGCATCAGGATATTTACTCCCCCTTGTTAGCCATAATATGCCAAATTTGGAGTACATGAGAGCAATCAGTAATTGCTACATTTCTTCATGGATGCAAAAGCCAAGTTTGCCTCTCAGAGTTTTGAATTGATTTGCATCTAGTGCTTTGGTGAAAATATCTGCTAGTTGTCTTTCAGTAGTTACATGTTCTAATGTAACTATCTTGTCCTCAACAAGTTCTCTTATAAAGTGGTGATGTGTGTCAATGTGTTTGGTTCTACTGTGTTGGATAGGATTCTTGGATATATTTATAGCACTTAGATTGTCACATTATAATGTCATCGCATTCTGTTTGACATTGTATTCTGTCAGCATTTGTTTCATCCAAACAAGTTGAGAGAAATTACTTCCTGCAGCTATGTATTCAGCTTCAGAAGTAGACAGAGAGATACAATTTTGTTTCTTGTTAAACTATGAAATAAGATAGTTTCCCAAAAAGAAGCATCCTTCTGATGTGATTTTTCTATCATTATCATTTTCTGCCCAGTCAGCATCATAATATACACTTAGAACACAGTTGGATCTGTGAGAGTATAACATGCCATAATCAGATGTCCCAATCACATATTTCAGTATCCTCTTTACTTGATTAATATGGCTCACTTTGGGTTCAACTTGATATCGAGCACAGACTCCAACAACAAAAGCAATGCCTGGTCTGTTAGTTGTGAGGTAAAGCAGTCTGTCTATCATACTCCGATAGAGACTCTGATCTACACTTACACCTTTTTCATCTTTAGATAACTTTGGATGAGTAAGGAAAGGTGTTCTTTTGTGACTTGCATTCTCCATCCCGAATTTTTTGACAATATTCTTGGCATATTTACTCTGTGATAGAAATATGGAGTCTTCCATTTGCTTTACTTGAAGACCAAGAAAGTATGTTAATTCCCCAACAACACTCATTTCAAATTCTGATTGCATTTGTTTGACAAAATGTTGGACCATTTCATCTGACATTCCACCAAAAACAATGTCATCAACATAGATTTGAGCAATCATTAGACACCCTTCTTCGTCTTTGACAAATAGTTTTATCTATGCCACATTTCTTGTATCCATTTTCAACCAGAAATTCAGTCAGCCTTTCATACCAAGCTCTTGGAGCTTGTTTCAATCCATATAGTGCTTTCCTCAACTTGTATACGTGGTTAGGTGTTGTTGGATCAACAAATCCTTTTGGTTGTTCCACATATACTTCCTCATTTAAATAGCCATTTAGAAAGACACTTTTCACATCCATTTGAAATAATTTGAACTTTAGGACGCATGCAAGTCTAAGGCGAGCTACAGGGGTAAAAGTTTCATCAAAATCAACTCCTTCGATTTGAGTGTATCCTTGAGCAACTAGTCTTACTTTATTTCTGGTGATCACGCCTTCTTTGTCAAACTTATTCTTGTATACCCACTTTGTACCAATTATGTTGATTCCTTCTGGTCTTGGAACTAGATCACAAACTTCATTTCTTTTGAATTGCTCTAGTTCTTATGACATAGCATTTATCCATAATTCATCTTTCAGTGCTTCGTTGACATTCTTAGGCTCAATTTTTTTAGACAAAACATGAGTTATTAATGACTTCTCTTGACCCGGTGGTGACTCTTTTGTTTGGATCTCCTATTATGAGCTCCTTAGGATGATCTTTCTGAATTATGATAGAGGGTCTTTTGTTGACTTGACCATCTACAGGTTCTTCGTTATTAGGAGTAGTGTCCTCGTGTTCATCTATGGTATCTGTTGTAGTATCTTCTAGAGTTGTTTCGATATTTCCTAAGACACCAGTTTCCTCATTCCATCCTCTATCATGAACAACGACATTTATGGACTCCATAAAAAATTTAGTTTTGGATTAAACAACGACATTTATGGACTCCTCAAGTATTAAACAATACTAGTGTGGCTCACAATTAACAACCAAGAAAGACTCACAACAAACAATTAAAATAGTACGTTCAAAGTTCTTCTGGAATGGTCAACTCTGCAAATAAGGTTAGCAGCCTTTATATATGATGACAACAACTTGGGTTGCTTCACAGTTAGTCTTCACCGAGTCCTAATCTTTCTCCATAAAAGTAGGACAAAAGTTCTCCAATAATGTTGCTGAAGAACGTTACATAGCTTGCTTAGTCGAAGAATACAATTTAAAACAAACTGACTCCTAATGTTTATGAACTTAAAACCAGTTTAGTTCAGTTGCACATGTCAGGACATCTGTTGTGACATCTTCATAAGACCTGATGATATATTAAACATCATGGCATTTTCTGAGTAGAATATTTTACCAAAATTGTTGCTAATCTACAAAAATAACACTTATTTCAAATTTTGTGTTGATGAAATTAGGAAAAAGAAGAAAGCAAAGGTTCAAGAAGTTGTAAGAATTTATTAAAGTATATTTTAGTTTTAATATATATACTTTAATATATATATATATATATATATATATATATATATATATATATATATATATATATATATATATATATATATATATATATATATATATATATATATATATATATATATATATATATATATAGGTTGATTTTGTTGTTTTAATTTATGAATAGGTTTAATATTTATAAATAAATTTAAAAGTAAAATAAAAATTTGAAAATAACATCTTAAAAGTATTAAGTGTATATTTTGTATGTGAGTTGTTAATATTTTGTAATATATATATATATATATATATATATATATATATATATATATATATATATATATATATATATATATATATATATATATATATATATATATATATATATATATATATATATATATATATATATATATATATATATATATATATATATATATGTGGGTTGATAAGAGCTGTATGTAAAAAATATTTAGTGTTTTAGTGTTTGTGTGTAAAAATACAATTTATTTTTAAAAAGTATACAAAAATTATTAAATACATGGTTATTGAGTTTTTTTAAATTGTATGTAAAAAAAAGTATATATTTGTACGTGGATTGTTAATATTTGTGTAAGTATGTATATGTTAGTAGGTGGGTTGTTAAGAGTTGTATGTAAACAATATTTAGTGTTTTAATGTTTGTATATAAAAATACAATTTATTTTTAAAAAAGTGCAAAAATAAATTATTACACCTTGTTTAAGTATATAATTTATTTAAATATATAATGCATTACACTTTGTTTTAATGTTTGTATGTGAAATACAATTTATTTAAGTATATAATTTTCATATCAATGCATTTATAATTTCATTTTTTATTTATTTTAAAAATATGTATTTTTGTGTCGTGGTTTTCACGACGTAAATATTTTGGACAAAAATCTGTACCACCTGATTCCATTTGAATAATTCTACATGGTTTAAATATTTGTCTCGTGATATTATTATAAAATTATTAATAATTGTAAATATTTAAAAATAAGAGTCATGCTAACTAAGGGCATTGTTTAAGGATACTAAATAAAAAAAATATTTTTTTATAAAAATCAACTATTTTAATTCCTAATGCATTGATTACACACATTTTAAAAAATATTACTACTTTAAGCGTTTAAATAGTGCCCCAAAAACACTTATTAGCATTTAGTAAATCAATAATATGATAAATGCAATATGTCTAATAATATATTATAGTGATAATGACCTATATATAAATTTGAGTGATAAAATTTATAGGAGTTAATATCATTTTAATTAGCACCCTCGGCCTCTTACGTGTAGAGATATTTTTCATACCACTCTCCATTTGATTTCTACTTGCATGTACAACAATGTAAAACCATATATACAATACATTGTCATTTACCAAAAAACTTAGATGTGAAACATACATGTAATTTCATGTCATCTTGAATTTGAACGTTATATAGTATGCTTGTCTATTTAGACGTCTTTTGTCTGTATACATGATAGTTAGGATTATCTCTAATATAAACAATTTAGTATATGGAATTCTTTTTTATTATAGTGTTTGGAATGAGAATCTTGTATTTTCTAATTTTTCATGTCCAAGAAGCGTCATAGATGCTTCGTTTTTTTTTTTTTAAAAGCAGAGGAAAATTTGTATTAAAACCAAACTGTAAGGCATAAGAAATGCCAAACAGTGGGAATACATATACAAGGAATAAATACACTAGTTCAAGTCAAAGGCGCATTTCACATTTTGGAAACAATTCAAGAAACATCCAGAAATTTATCCAACTTTCCAGCCCAATAAGGATACTGCATTACCCAAACATCAACTAAATATGATACCAGACCATATAAAAAATAAACAACACAAACATCCATCAATAGTAGAAGAAAACAACTCCTGCATTCAAAACTGAGTTTAACAGCAGCAACCACTTCGCTGAATAGCCTGCATGATTCCATTCCACATGCTGATATACACCAAACCAAACCTGCCATAACACCTCCAGCTACTGGCCACCAGCCGAGACAGCAGCACGGCCCCAGAACGCACGCTAGCCATTTCTCTACCCACACTACGCCATAAAAGCTATTTAATAGCGCTTTTTATTTTATTTTAATAGCACTTAAAAGCGCTATTAACCGCGCCGCTATTGTAAATAATTTTGTTTAATAGCACTTTAAAAGCGTTATTAAAGTAACAATTTTTAATAGCGTTTTTCCTTAAGCGCTAGTGAAGTGGATATTTTAAGCTTTATAATACATTTTTTGAGTTGATATTGATAACACTTTCAAACAAAGCACTATTATAGGGCACATATTTGATAGCACTTTCAAACAAAGTGCTATTATAGGGAACATGTTTGATAGCACTTTCAAATAAAGCGCTATTATAGGGAACATATTTGATAGCACTTTTAAACAAAGTGCTAATGTAGACACATGTTTGATAGCACTTTAATCAAAGCACTTTCTCTTAAAAGTGTCATCATAGGATGTTTGATACACTTTTTTTGCGGTGCACAAAATCATTCTTTTGGATTCGTCAGCCATTGATGAATTTCGTAATTGAACCCGCCAATGTTTACCTTAAGCATTGCCACAAAATAATCTAAATCTCTTCAATATTGCTGCTATTGTTGTTGTCACTATGCCAAAAATGACCTACGAAAGCGCATTTTATGGGCTTTAAAAGCGCTTTCGTAGGTGGCGCTGCTAAAGGTTTTAGCAACGCTTTTTGTTTAGAAAAAAACGCTTTTGTAGGTCTACCTATGAAAGCGCTTTTCACCAAAAAGTGTTTTCATAGGTAGACCTAAGACAATGCTTTTTTCTGGAAAAGCGCTTTCATAGGTGCCTACAGAATGCATTAAAGACATTCTAAAGTAGGCCTAAGAAACCGTTTTTCCAGAAAAAAGCGCTCTCATAGGTGGCCTATGAAATCGCTTTTTGGTTAAAAGCGCTTTCATAGGTTTTCTACTGAAAAATAAAAAATTTAAAAAATTTCTAAACTTGCATTTTTTGCAGCAAACCGGTAATTTACAATCTTATATACAAATACCATTATATATCAGTGTTATCCAAATACCAAATTTAAATATTATATACAAATACCATTATATACCATTCTTATCCAAAATATATATACACCATTGTAATTCAATTAACATGTTTTTAAACGTATCAAAATCAACCCTAACAAATCAGCTATATAACACTAAGTAAGTCAGTCCTAATGTACATATATATCCAAGGTCCTGATCCTGCAAGATATGAACATAATAACACGGTCAGTATTGTATACACAAAATAATGTACTCATAACCATTTTCACACAACAATGTATTCATACCTTATAAGATTCTTTGCTTAATAAAATATTGACACAACTCCTCTTTGAGTTCTTGCAATTGAAGTTTCGAGTAATATGGACACTTGTATTCATCAAAATACTACATAACAAAACAAAAAATATGCATGATTTAGTTAAAAGTAATAAATTATATGCAAAATCCTATAAATAATAAAACAAAGTATAAATCCATAATAAGTTATAAATCCATACCGTGATTGAAATCTCAATTTCATTCATTTGAATGATTTCTTTGAGAAACTTCAAAACGAAGTATCTGCAATCTATGTCGTTTTGTTGTTGAGGGAACTACATAGAAAAACAAATAAGAATATATAGATGTATTGTTTTATCAAGTAGCATAAATATTATAAGCAAAATTGTGGAAATTAATATACCTTACTTTGATCCAATTAATGTTGTTTGATTTAGACGGTGATACCCGTGCTTCCCTTTGACATCGAAATACTTATATTGAACTGACAAAATTAAAATATTTATTTAGAACAATGACATAGAAATAGTTAAATATATAAACACAAACGAATATTTAGAATAATGTCACTTACGTATCAATCATTAACTTCATTTCCGGATAATTTGTCCAATCACCGTCAACCGAATTCAGGTAATAGACCACTTCTTTTATGGGATCGATAGCAAGCAACAACCAGTGACATCTATAAATTAAAGCAACAATTTAGATGAAAAATTTAATGTAAAAAATACAAATATTAATAGGAACTTAGAATAAAAATCTAACCCTGAATTATACGCCAAAAGATACAAGTTTTATGTACTGCCAGTTGTCATGAATCTATCGACCAAGTGTTCTCTTACTGAATTCGGTTCCCTAGCAATTGTTGCTCCGCTGACACGGGAGGAAGACACGAAATGGAATCTATTTGACAATTGATTCCCGGGCATCAATTTGTCAAATAACATTCTTAAATAAAAACATAATTAATATTAGACTATTTCAATTAAAGGTTTTAAAAAAATGTTCAACCAATTAAATAATATATTGATCGGGTTACCGTATGTACGAGTGCATAACACTGACGCCTAATTCTCCATGAAGAAAGATTTGTTCCATGTCTTCTTGTCCAATTGTTTCGGTACATGGAAAACCAAAGACACATGCATCCATATCCATTTGACAAATACCACCATTCATCAAATCTGATGTGCCAACTAGTGTTTCCAGACACTGCCAAAATCTAGGCACAAATTTTCGGACAGGAACCCTTTTCTTAGGTGGTACCCTACCAACTTTTTGGCTCACCTGTTGTGACCCTTGAAAAGGTACCTAAAAATCATATAGACTTATGTAAGATATAAAGTTATGCAGTTTTTTTGTTCTGATCATAAAGTAACACTTTAAACGTACCTCTCTTTGCGATGCAACAGACTCGTCGCGCTGCAAAATCCCTTTATCCTTAGATGCGGGTTTTGTAGGAGTCTAAAATTACCATGTAAAAAATTGAGATCAGAACTATCAGTTGAATACTTCAAGATTCATAATGGTTTTCAACATACCTGATCATCTATGAAGATGAGGTCTGATGGCCATGCCACAAAAGATTCTACTGCATCTCGCAGCAATGTGGTCTCTGCAACAATGTTAGGTACCGGTAGCAACGCATTCCGATCTAAAACAACATCAACCGATAACTTCATGTGGCCATCCGGGAGCAATCTATGGTGAAGTAAATCTCCCGAGGTGTTGTGCACTTTTCCCTTGCCAACTACCCGATAAGTCGGCGACGATAGGTATAGCTGACAACATGAAATACCCTAAACCAATAATAACCGTTAGACTTCCTTTAATGTTGACAATAATAACCAATAATAACCGTTATAATTAAATTTTCTCTAATAGATTAACATCTTAATTACCTCGGAAAATTTATGTTGATAATTGATACTAGCCTTGTCACTAGTTTCTTTCAGCTGTGAACTGCTCTTTTCCGCCATATATCTCTCTTTATCCTTCTGCAGTTCACACACTTGTGCTTGTAAATCCTGCAATGTTTGCATCACTTCCGAATTGCTAAGATTTTTTTCTCTTGGATTCTTATACAGAGAGGTTGGAGTCACACCATGACCTTTATCCCTCACCCGTCCCGGATACTCAGCAACACATAGTGCTCGACTGAGTACGCTCCTGATATCCTGGTCATCACCTGTGGATACCGATTGCGATATAGTCTCCTGTAATTCATTTACATATCGAAAATTAAAGACACAATGTTAATTATATATTAATAAACATTTAATATAATTTAATTAAAGACACAATGTTATACTTACACACTCATCATAAACATGTTGCAGATCGAGAGTAACAACTCGATCTTTGCCAACACGAGCTTCCTTCCACAACACATGTGCGGGTAGTGATGTTTTGTCACTTTGCGTCTCTTCCAACTACGCATTGTTACAAATAATAAAATCATCAATTATAACATATTGAGAGAATTAATAAGATCGTATAATTGATATTTACTTACAATTTTTTCTTGTAAGCGTGCATATCCCACACACCCTTTTTTATATGGATATGTGGGTTTTGACGCTCTCTCGCGATTTACGGCACTCACCTTCTTGAAATTTTCGTCTCTTCTTTGGCCTACAAAAGCACCCCATTCTTCGGGTGTAATGAAGCTCTCATATTTCTTTGGACGTTCAAGATCCTCTTCAACAAAATTTTCTTCCTCATCTTTAAGATATTTATTTGTTAAAAAAGTTCTCCACTCTCTGTGTCTTTTTTCGGCCAAGCCCATTATATACTTTTTGCGGGCATCTTTAATGTTAAAGGACCTCTACAAAAAAAAACATACGCATAGAGGGTGTTAGTATATGTAATTTAAACACATTATCGTCAATATAAAGCAAATAATAATTAACAACCATATATGATACCTTTATCTCAGTCCAAATTTTTTCTTTAGCCTCGTCCAACTCTCCTTTTTTCCATCTAGGAGTTGTGATCGGAATGTGTATACGAACAAGCGTACCGATGTAGATTGTCAGCTTAGCATAATTAGACTCAATTAGTTGGTCCTCATTATTCCAATCTACATTATATGTAACTCCTCTATCTCGATCACGGATGATTCTCCGCATGATAGTTATGCCTCGTATGATATCATTTTCTGAAGTATCTTGTGGAACATTTTCTTGTGGAACATTTTCTGAAGTATCTTGATTACTAGCCATTTGACCTGTAATAAAGAAAAATAAAATAAAATTAAATGACATATATAAAATTCCATAATCATATATACTATAAAGAAAGAAAAAAAATGAAATGACATATATTTAAATTTTATTGAATGATATAGGCTATAATTATATATACTATAATGAGAAAAAAATGAAATGACATATATTTAAATTTTATTGAATGATATAGTCTATAATTATATATACTATTACCTTTTTCACTAACATCTCTTTCTTTTTTTGTAGGAATATGTTCTACTCGTCTCTTAACAACGCGGACGGTTGGATTGATCCAAATACCCTCATTATGATCATTTCTAATACATGATTCATTCTCATTTTGATCATTTCTGGTAAAAGATTCAATGTCAACATCAATATCTCCTTGATCTCCAATATTTTCATCAATTACTTTGTTAGAGAAAAACACTAAAGACCATTTCGTACTTGTCGGATCAGTGACATAGAACACTTGTTTAGCTTGAGAGGCTAGAATGAAAGGCTCATCTTTGTACCCCGACCTGTTAAGATCCACTTGCAAAAATCCTGACTTATCCATTCGAATACCATTATTATTTTCAACCCACTTGCATCCAAATATAGGAATCTGAAATTTTTCGTAATCAAATTCCCAAATGCGCTCGATAACCCCAAAATACGACAGATTTGCAAATTTCGGGTTTAAGTCCTTCACACTTGATATGTGCATTGCTTCAGCTACCAAGGTGACACCACTATTTTGCATAGTACTTTTATCATCTTGTTCTTTGGTATAAAATGTGTATCCATTAATTGCGTATGCGCTATAAGAAAACACAACCAAACTTGGCCACCTATAAGAGCGCTTTTCAAAAGCGCTTTCGTAAGTTAGATATTTCAAATGCCTTTAGCAGCGCTTTCTGAAAAGCGCTTTCTTAGGGAACCCTATGAAAACGCCTTTTTAAGCGAATTTTTTTTAAAGCTTACGAAAGCGCTTTCTCTTAAAAGCGCTTTCGTAGAGGCGCTGCCAAAAATTATTTTTTTTGTAGTGTGTCCTCTTTTCCA
Source organism: Vicia sativa (assembly GCA_021764765.1). NCBI lineage: Eukaryota > Viridiplantae > Streptophyta > Magnoliopsida > Fabales > Fabaceae > Vicia > Vicia sativa. Next base: position 184,259,827 of record CM038794.1, read on the forward strand.
TAGATTCTCTCATTTCTCCTCTTCCATATAATCCACATGCTTGCGAACCAATTGACAGAAAATCTATCTTGTTAAATTCTTCCTCCATTGTTGATCCTTGTAAAATACACGAAATTATATATAATCGAATTATAGGAAATAAAACTGATATCGAGCCACCTTAGGACCTCGCTCCATGTATCGTGAACTGACGGACATTCGAAGAAAATGTGCATCACATTTCCTCTATGTCCCAGCTGTGTAGACAAAAAGCACATTCAAGTCCCTTTTCCCGTCTATCAGAGAAGATAACAAACGCCTTCCAAGTACATCTTCAAGATCCGGCCAACACTCGGTTTAAGATTTCTGCAAGATGACGAATGGAAACAAAAAAGGGGCTGCTTCTGGGTAAGATAACATATTATGTACTATCTTTTTTCTTAGTTATTAATTTGATTATCTTAAAGGGAGTTAAAGAGAACATCGCATGCAAAGGTATATTTGTTGCATATTGAATGAAGTTAAGGATTTTGTTTAGTCTATTTGAGTTAGATCTAACTCCTTTTAAGCTGGTAGTCCATGATCCAAAATTTCCATTTTTTTTCTATATTTTGTAACTGGCATTCATTGTGTTTAAAGAGATTGATTGCATGTTGAACTCTTACATAGTATTTAATTCTCATTTTAATAGATTTTACTTTAACATCTTATATAGAACTTTTACAATTCTGTAACTCATAATAATTTATTATACTTTAGTTCTATAACTTTTTATTTTTATAACTTTCATAATTACTTTAATATCTTAAAGAAATTCTTTTTTATAACTCTTACAAGTCTATAACTCATAATAATTTATAATATTTTATTCTATAATATCTTTTACTTTAATATTTCATAAAACTTTTTCATTTCCATAACTTTTCATTAACTTATTAGATATAAATATGAGGATTTTATTAAAATAGCATTCCTCATCCAAAATGATAGACACAATACTAATATTCTAATATGTTATTTCTCATCCCTCTTTTTCTTCGGTTCAATATTTTTTGTATGTAAAATACTAATATATTATTTTAATTGTATAGTAAAATATTTATTGTAAATTTTTAATTTCTATTTTATTTTCTTTTATCTTCATTGTTAATATTATGAATTTTTTTTAAATGAATTGAATAGTAAAAACTAATATGAAGATTCTATTACTATTTTTCAATTATTTTGTGTATTTTTATAGTAAACATATCACTTACACATCTATTTTTATACTATTTTAAAAAATTATATTTTTCTATTTCTTTTTAATTTTCAAATGTTTACTATTTTATTTTCTAAAATATGCGTAAGTCTTTTAAAATTTCATGTGCATGTTTTGAAAATATATATGAAAATTTTGTTGAAAGATCAATTCTCAAACGAAAGTGTAAATTCAATAATATTTTAATTGATGTTCTTTCAGTTTTCTTATCGTATATATATATATATATATATATATATATATATATATATATATATATATATATATATATATATATATATATATATATATATATATATACTTTTTCTTTTATTATTTTTTAGGGTAAAATACAAAAATGCGTTATTCAATCACTATGGTTTATGGTAAAATATTTATTGTAAATTTAATAATTTTTGTTACTCAACCACTATGAGTTAGTTATTTGAAATGGATAACATTATATTAGAAATATGAAGAAAAAGTTATTACATATAATTATAGCAACAACAATATTGTGAAGATTATATAATGAAGTGGGTACCTTTTAACCATTTTTTATTTTATTTAAAGTTGTTAATATCTTTGATATGTTATTTAAAAAAAATATAAACTCATTTATGTCAATATAAAAAAAAATTTAATATATCAATATTTATAAAGAAATGATAAAAATAAATATTTTATCGTAAAAACATTATAACTATTAAAATGCAAAAGCCACCTATTAAAAAAATATAATGTGCCACTTCTAAAAAATCTCATGTTGTTTCTTTTATATATTGAGGTTCGGGTGTCATCTTAATAGCTACTCTAACATCATCATAATTCTATTTTTCTTAAAATTGATTATGCATAAATAATTATTAATAATAGCAATAATCTTATAATATTCAACTAAAAAGTAATGATTATTTCATTTATATATATAATGATTATTACATATTTATTAAATATTACATTAAAAATTCTATAAATAATCTTAAATTTTCATACTTTCAACTTAATATTCTATTAACATATTTAATTCATATTATATTTAATATAGTAATTTTTTGTTGACAAAATTATTAGTAAGTATTACAAATATTTTATTATATTAATATACTAAAAAAATAAATTTAATAGCATAACTCATAATAATATTATTTATAAAATTATATTTAGTTATCGATTATGCTATATATATTAAAATATATAATAAAAAACATAAATAAATATTATATAATATAGGACGAAATAATAAAATATAATTACAATTTAAATATTTATTATAATTTATAAAATATAAATTAAAAATCTTTCTCTTCTAAATTTAAAATTTAATTTAAATGTTAAATATTAAATTCAATATAGTTTCTATAGTCAGATAAAAAATATATTTTAATTCATAATTTTTATTGTAATTCATTTCAAAATAAAAAGATATACAAAACCATTACATTATTATTTTTCTATTGTAGTTTAATGGATTATTACTATAAGATTTTGACAAAAAAAATAAATATATTGTATAATTTATATTCTTAATTTTTTAATTACATTTTTTTGATATTCTGTAACTCATATTCTTTTATTATTTAGTTCACGTATTTATTTTATGAATGCATGTAATTAATACATTAAAAATAGTAACACTTTTTGAGGAATGCATTTTTTAGGACACTTTTTAAGTGTTTAAAATAGTAACATTTTTTAGGAATACATATAATTAATACATTAAAAATTAAAATAGTTGACTTTTATAAATAATATTTTCTTTATTTGGTATCTTTAAACCGTGTCCTTAGTTATTATTGGTTATTATTATTTTGATTAATAACTGTATATAAATATGAGATATTTCATTATCATTACATACAAATTGTTAGTAGCTACTCTAACTTTTATATAATAATTTTTTTTAGTTTCTCTTAACTTATATTTCTCTAATTATTGTATTTTAAAAATTTAAACTTTCTTTTATATTTATATAACTTTTATTTGTCTTTATTAAATAATTTGAATGAGGAGAAAGTCATAAATTTGTGTTTCATCATTTTTGTTTGTTTGGAAATACTATAAAACGATGGTTCATGTAACCATATAAATAAATGTCTTTAACTTTAATATATGCTTCAAGAATCTTATTTTAGTGATATATAGTTTGTTAGTTTCTTAGATGTTTCATTTGTAATAACTATCAATAAAAATTAAGAGTAACCACTCAAATATATTGGACTATATCTATCACAACCAATTTTCTCTCATAAATAGTGTATGTTGTCATATCAAATGTTACTTCAAGAAAAATGTTAAAGATATTGGTGACTAGTGATGAATGTGTAAATATGAATATAACATCAAATATAGTTTACAAAAAGTATTTAATAATATTATTTAGTTAATTAATATTTAATTCTTTAAATATGTACATTTTAAATTATCATAGTAAATTTTATTCTATTTAATTGTTTCACATTAAAATTTTAATAGTATAATTACAAACATAATCTAAATGGTCTACAAGATAATTTTATATTTAAATAAAAATTAAATATGAATTATTATAAAAATTTATATAATTTTATTTTTAATATATCAGTGCGAGTTCAAATAAAGAATCATAGTCACTAATATTTTACTATTTTACTAATACTTAACGATACCTCTCTATTAGATTTATTTTACATTATTTCTATTTAATTTTAGTTTTATTTTTATGTAAAATTTATTAGATTATTATTTTGAAAAACAAGCAATATCATGAAACAGTGTAATTTCAAAACAATTTAAACTGAAAAATTATAAAAGTTAAGTAGATAAAAGGATTTTTTTAAGCAAGATATATTAAAGAGTATTAGGGATACTCTAACCCGATTACAAAATTGAGGGAAAAATTCGGGAGAATGCGAAATTAAAAACCTAATTAAACTTAGGTAAAATGATAAAAAGGGTCTTTGCAAAATTCATAAAGTTATATTTGGTAATACCAATATCTCCAATGAAATATCACCTACAAACTAAAACTTTGATATTTCAAGCCAAGTTAGAAACAATATCATCTTCGATTTTGAATATAACTCTGTTCCTCAAAGTCCACAAATTCCAAAAGACTGTCATCCAAATAACTCATTCTTTACCCTTCTTTACTTTCTTCTTCTTAAAGAAATCAAACCATAATAAAAAATTGCAACTTATATTATTGTCGGGACAATCATTTATTCCAATCCAATTGAAAATATCCCTCCACTCAATCTTTGCAAACTCACAATTCAGAAGGAGATGAAAAAGGGATTCCTTAGCACCAGAACAAAAAGCGCACGATAAATCAGTAGGATTAGAAATAATACCTCTACGATTGAGTTTCTCTTTTGAAGGTAATCTATTCGACAAAACCCTTCATCTGAAAGCATTGATTCTAAAAGGAATCAGTATTTTTCACACAAGACCGTACGAAAAGTCCTACAAGGTTGTCGGACTTGAAGAAACATGGTCGACAATCATTAGAGAAAGTATCGCTCCTTGTAGAATAAATGTTCCTCATATCAGACATCCAACTAAAGTTGTCTTTCACATTCTTATCCGACGAAACCTGTTCCAACAAATCCGATAAAATTTGCAACCTGCTAACATTGGATTGACTCAACGACCCGACAATACCAAAGCTTCCCCAAATCTAATTGTGATCAATATAATGTTTCATATTTGTTATAACTCCCTTTTCCTCTCATTTATTTCACCTATTCTTAAAAAAAATAGTACTCCCTCCGTTCCCCTTTAAGTGTCGTTTTAAAAAAAAAAAATTGTTTCTATTTAAGTGTCGTTTTTATAATTTAATGTCATAGTTTGTCAATTATACCCTTACTTTCTCGTGAGAGCGTGTATAAATGAATTTATTAGAAAAGAAAAAATAAATAAGGATATAATAGAAAAAATAACTCTAACAATCCATTATTTTAATTAAAGAATTTTATGTTAAAATAACACTTAAAAAGGAACGAATGGAGTATAACCTTGAGATGGGGTTAGTAATGTACAGGGGTGGATTTAAGAAATATATATATCAATCATTGTTATTTTCGAAATTAAATAAATATTTGGGCTTGAAAGTTTCCAAGGATTTAGGAGAGTCCAGCTTGCCACGTAGCCAAAGCAAAACCGCCTTAAACAAAATAAAATCCTATTTTTATTTTCTTCTTCTCCTAATCCTTACCATTTACATTTTCCTCAACAATATTCTAATCGGAAAATAAAAATGCTGAGAATCGCAAAGAAACTCGTGGCAACGGCGTCGTTTCAAACGCCCATTCCCGCCGTTAGGGTTCTTCCACGATTCTACCACGAGAGGGTGGTGGATCATTACGACAATCCCCGGAATGTTGGATCCTTCGATAAGAACGACCCCACAGTAGGTACTGGCCTCGTCGGAGCACCGGCGTGCGGTGATGTCATGAAGCTCCAAATTAAGGTTGATGAGGTCACCGGGAAAATCGTCGATGCTCGCTTTAAAACCTTTGGATGTGGATCCGCCATTGCTTCCTCATCCGTCGGTAGGTTGTTTTGTAAGAGGAAACGGAAAAATTGCTTTTTTATTTAGGGTTTCGGGTTTGAATTTTTATTTTCCTTTTTTTTTTAATCTAATTTTTTTGTTTATCTTCTTGGAATTTGATGATTGCGACTATGATATTGTCGATTGTTATTGATTGTTATGTTTCTAATTCTTAGTTTCTTGGTTTGCAGCTACTGAATGGGTTAAGGGAAAGCAAATGGAAGAGGTTTTGACCATTAAGAACACGTAAGTTCCAGTTGTGTTTATATGTTGTTTATTGAGATTTTGTTGTACCTGTCATTGGGTGAAGAAAAGTTACAATACCCTTGTGAAGGTTGGGTTTCATAAAAGTAGCAAAAGTAGTATGTTGCCATAATAAGCATGGAAATAGTTCTGAGTTATAGCAAGCTTTATAGTTCTTCGTCTTAAGCAAGCAAGGATATTGGTTGGTTTTAGAATTAATATATTTGGGTTGTTTAATGGTTGGTGTTGGAAGATTTGGTTTCATTCTTTTCATGAATTGATGAGGACAAGTTAATGAATGATATCTTGTTGTTGTGTTTTGGATCTTTTACATTTAAAATTGTATTGTATTCAGAATTGTGCCTGTCTCTAGAATTTGGTCTTACAAGGTGATTCTAGCTTAAGTAATGCTTTCATGATTAATACTTTTGGTCCTGTTAGTTTTGAAGTGACCGTTATTAATGTCCTGCAGTGAGATTTTGCAAAGGATTGCTTAAGAATATTTGCATCTTTTGCTGTTATGTTTTGGACCTTTTGGTTTCCAATATGTGCATCTCTAGGATTTAATATTACAAGATGATTCTAGCTTAATCAATGCTTCCATGATTAATAGTTTTGGTCTGTTAGTTTTGAGGGACATGTGATTAGTGTCATACAGTGAGATTGCAAAGCATTGCTTAAGGATATTTGCTTCTTTTGCTGTTATGTTTTGGACCTTTTGGTTTCTAATATGTGCCCATCTCTAGGATTTATCTTTCTAGATGATTCTACCTTAAGCAATGCTTCCATGATTAATTGTTTTGGTCCTGTTAGTTTTGAAGTGATGCATAAATAATGTCCTGCTGTGACATTGCATAGCATCTTTCTTATTATTCTTGTTCTTATCTCCTTTTTTATTTATTTATGATGACTAGTTAATGAATTGTGGGTATATTGGCTTCTTAAGAACATTTGCATATTTTACTGCTATGTTTTGGACCTTTTAGTTTCTGAGTTGTGCTAATCTCTAAGATTTAATCTTACTAGATGATGATTTTAGCTTTAAGCAATGTGTTCATTATTAATAGTCTTGGTCTTGTTAGTTTAAAATTGACGCATAATCAATGTCTTGCTAGTTTAAAACTGACGCATAATCAATGTCTTGCAGTGAGATTGCCAAGCATCTTTCACTCCCACCAGTTAAGCTTCACTGCAGCATGCTTGCTGAGGATGCTATAAAAGCAGCTGTTAAAGATTATGAAGCTAAAAAAGCCTCCGTTGCTGCTGCCACTGCGTGATTTCTTCCATTTCTTGAATGATGATGAAAAAAAAGCATTAGTATGGTCGATTGCACGTCATTAAAACATCTTTACTAAGACTTTTCTTGGTTGGAAGTACACTGACATATTGTATTCTCATGAAGGCAAATAAGTACTTTTATCGCTGGCTATAGTTTGTTATTTGCATGGTTTGTTTGTAGGAATCATATAATATATTTTTGTTTAAATATGTACACAATACAATCAGAGTATGTACATGTAATGTTTGGAAATCCCTGGGTTTCATCCTTACTTGGGTGCACAGCACCATATTATTATTACACGGTTTTGTTTATCAACCATATTTGTGATAGAAACCAGGTGCTTTATTAAGAGCACCAGTAGAAAAAGTACACACCAGATATTCAAGGGTCTTACACCTCTGTTGTATGACCGGCCCCAAAACTTCCTCAATTGTCTCTGTTGTATACCCGGTTCTCTCAATCCATCCTCTTATTTGCAGGAAACATGCCTTATTTTCTCAAACTGTCTCACTCCAATGGTCAACTAGCAACAATCGTTTAGAACATGTTAGACAAGGATAATAGCAGGAGAAACCCAGATTGGTTCTCTTTGTATGCAAAGCCTCATTGCTAGTTGTGTTAGCAGTACTTATCAGTGTACATTGAGATCAGTCCTGTAAGTTAAAATATGTTCTCACAGTATTTTTGGTTTTCCATCACTTATTGAAAAGAGGGATGAGGCATATTTTTGTGATTTAGCTTGGAAATATATTAGCAGGACTGTGGTAAATATCATACTTGCAATCCGACATCTTATATGCTGCTTTGGAACCATAGTTATAATGTACTTCACACAATTAAATCCGTTTTATTTCTTCAAATTTTGGATCCCTATTTTTTTTTTGCCTCAAAATTTTGGATAAAAAAGTTCCAGAAAATGTTTTATTTTATAAAATTTCTAAATTATTGATATGATATGGCATAATGATATATTCTTATTAGATGACATTGTAAAAAAAAATTACATGTGCGTCTCCATCAAACTCAATTTTTTTATATTGTCAGTGCATCTCTATTATGAGAGAGGTTCACACTACTAACTTAGGAGGGTCTTTATTTTGCTAGATACGTTCCCTTTTGTAGACACTTGTTTTTTAGCTTGAGACGAGGTTTTAGTTACATCCCATTTGATTTTCATAATTGGATAGTCAAGTCTATCAAACCCTAATATTTAGGTTTCATTATTTATCTACTTATTCGTTTACGCTTGATCTATAAGAAGATATTATTTGTCATCATCAAAATTTGATGTCCTTATTAAAAGAATCACATGAAAAATAAGGTTCCACAATCAAGACTCTAAGTAATTTATATACAACAACTACATTCCTCAATCCAATGAGATGCCTTTTATAAAGAACAAAGTCGTAAGTGTTCTCATACCCAAAGCAAACAATACCTCGTAGTCACAATGACATGGATTTGAGGTTGGCCAGAAATTGCGAGGCAACCGTTATGGGCTAACCAAAAATAGCCTCACAATATTTGGAAATCGAGGCTAAGGATAGTTCATATTCAACACCCACACTCCTCAACCCGGTGAGACACATTTTCTAAAGGGCAAATATGCGAGAATTCTCATACCTAAATCAGACAGTACCTTACTGCAATAGAGAAAACTTGAGGTCGATTGAAATATTGTAAAGCGAATAAAGCCATGCAACACTAAACAATGGACAAGCTAATCAAATCAAGTAACAAATAAATAAATTCATAATAAAATGAAGTCATGGTTATTATTATGGACATTAGGGCCGACTAAAATTGATAGGAATTGATAAACAAGGCCAGGAGGCTCATTCTTCATCATATACTAACTCACCATCCTAAACCATATTCTTTGGATTCAGTGACTCCCGAGGGATCTTTAGGTCGGAGTAGAACAATTTCACCTGGGCAAGGACATTTTGAAAGGTAGCATAGAAAACTTTGATGTCATCATGGATGGAGGACTTAAGCTCATTCCTCACCTCGATAAGGCTATCTTCATAGGCCTTTACCTTCTTAGAGCGATATTATCTTTCGTTATGAAGTAATTCCTTGAGTTATTTGACCTTGAAAGCGAATGCCTTTCTAGTCGTCTCAAAGTTGGTAAAAGAAGTTTGGACCTCTCAAAGGGTTTTATCCTTTTTTTGAAAATGCCTTTGTTTTGGTCCAAGGATTCTTTTGGGGAAGAGACCGTTGAGGCAAGCTCTGAGAGGAAATTGTGGATCTCCATATCCTTTTCAAGACTGACAAGTTTTTCTTGAAGATAGTTTCTTTCATGAAGAGAAAGGTCACATTGGCATATCGAAATCCATCTTTATCTTTAGAAGGGTTACAACATGCAAACACCTCACCACGACCATTAGTGGGGAAGGACATCAAAGAAGAACTCTGATACATATTAAAGGTTGTTTCACCCATTAAGTCTAATTTGGTCATATTAATGAGGTTTCGAATGTATGAATGTTCCTCTTTGGGGACGAGATATTGTATTGTCAATATTGTCACTATGATAAAACCCCTACCAGAGCCAATATTGTAACTAAGAACAATGAGATTTGCAATAAGGTTTACTATTTTGGTGCAAGATTTGCATCATTAGATATTTTTAGAACATTTGCAAGGTCGTCTCCTACATTAGACATAACTAAAGCCACAAGAAATAAGCAATAGGAGAAATGGTACATTGAAAAAATGAAGCTTGAGGAAACGATTATGGAAATACGATGAATCTCAAAAATACAAGACCTAGATATGAAAAGAAAGATAGGTAAAACAAAACTCATATAAGCTTAGGGGAAAACAATTGAGGTTCACAAAAGAAAAAATGCTTACAATTTATGTAAAAAGTGGAAACATGGCTATAAAGGTGAATTAGCCTTTATATATTGAGGCAAAATAGGTGAATCAATGGTCCCAAATAAATGAAACTTGGCAGATGAAAAAAATAGTTAGATTTTCCTCGACATTTTAATGCACCTATTCTCAAGGTCACTCAAGCCAACTCTTAAATCCTTCCCGCTTCTCCAAGCGATGAACTTGACACAATAAGTTTAACCCAATTTGTCACGAAAAGCCTTGGGGGCAACTTTTTTTGGTCGACGTTATGCCCAAAAGGCTTAGGTTCAATCATTAGTCTAAGTCACTCTACTAAAGCATTGAAGGTACAATGTAACCCTGCTCTAGAGTTCCACTATAATTCCAGGCTAGAGGGCGTTGTTTAACGTTAGAATTCATCAAACACTCTCCAACATTCCATGCAAGGCTTGATGTATTCTCTATGTATTCCATAATTCATTTTAATCATTATTTTCTTACTGATTTGAGTGTTGTAGTTCTAACCTTGTAGGTCCATCCCGGTACCATTATATAGAAGATCAACTCTGTCGCACCAATACTCTCCTCCATCATTTCACCAAGCATTTCTATAAAGAAAACACAAATTTCTCATGTGTTAGGAAGAATCTCCAATATTAAATCCTATTAGAATTACTTAGCAATTTTAGTGATACAACACTACCACATTTACTTTTTACCTAAATCAGAAAACCCCAATTGGAGCTTGTGAATCCTAACAATGGCATCTCATGATTCTTGCACTTAAAACTCAATCAACAGTTCAGATAGTTTCGAAACATCATCACGATCAAGAATATGTAATCAAATCATGTTTATGAAGCATAAATAACAGAAATCGAATTTGACATAAAAGGATGCAAATCGTGATTGTAATTATTCGTTTCTGGATGTTTTGAGGCTTGGTAACGATCCAGAATGGATCAGAGGACTCCCAGGAACAATTTGCAATCCTTAGAATGGCTTGAATCAATGCAAAAATAGGTTTGCCGGTTGCTTGAATGTCACGGATTTTGTGAGTTTGGTTAGGATTCTTGAGGCCAGAATTCGTGTTCATGAGAGGCTGGGATCATTGTATATATATAATAAAGTGAATTAGGTCAAGAATCATGAAGAAAATATATGTCAATCAATGAGAAAATATTTGATTTGGAATGAAACCAAATATTGCCTTTTTTGATCAAATCTCATTCAATCTCTTGCCAATCTCAATGAGTTTCGAAATTATCAGCTTATATGGCTTGCTTGGACCTCAAGAATGATAAAAAACCAATCTTGCACTTAATGATTTGATCCTTTGCATTTTATTTTAATTAAAATTGAATTAAATTGGATAAATTCAAAAATAAATAAAATAAAAGATAACATGGCGTGCTATTAGGATTGAGAGGTCCTTGAAAATTTTATGAGCAAGTGTGAATCAAAGAAACTTGGCCCCATTTAGAAAACATTTGAATTTTCTAAGTATTTCTCTTCATGCACTTCTTCAAAAATGCCAAACTTGCACAACTTGTATCTTACTCAATTTTCAACATTTTTAAGTGTTATTGGACTTTTAAGAAAGATAAATATGTCCTCTAAACACTCCTTTTGGTTTCATCTTCATTGAAGTTTCCATGTTCATGTACACTTCTTTGCAAAAGGATGACTTTTTGTTGACTTTTAGAAGGACCTATAGTGCCTTAATCCATAACTTTCAAATGAAGCATTTTTGACCAAAGCTTATGAGACATGAAGTTGTATAAAATTGAATTCCCTTCAAAATTAGCTTTTGTGAAAAAAATTCTGATGAAATATGTGAAAGTTATGCTTGGTCAAAGTTCTGTTGACTTTTTGTCCAAAAACCCTAATTTGGAAACTTTGACTATTGATCAAATCTTGACTTTTATTGATGAATCATAATCAACCCTTGATCATATGATGAATGTGACTTCAAAATATTGATATTGACAAAAAATGATGAAGTTTGACTGTATGTTCACCACAGTTGACTTTTTGTCCAATATAATTAATTTTTCAACCATCTGAGCAATTGACTGAGCAAACATGAGTTGTGAGGCTTGAAACTTGACATGGTGATCCCTTGAGACATATGAGGAGGTATGATGACCACTTGAGGTGTTAGAACTCTTCTTTGACTTGAGAGAATCAAAACCCTAGTTTGGGTTGATTGTTCAGGAGAGGGTTCATCTGGTCAACCCTTGAGAAATTCTTGAGTATGGAGATGTGTATTGTCTTGAGAAATAGGAGGGGAAATTTTGGGGTATAACAAAGTGTATGATTTGAAATGAAAAAGGAAATTAAGCTTTCCAGAAGTTGTTACCGTTGGGTACTACAACAAGCTCTCTCACAAATTTAAGATCAATATGCAGAAAACTTGGATAGTCGTGTAACCAATGTTTCGTCGGAACCACCCTGTCGGCTTTCTTCTTGTAAGCATTTTGAATATTTGACCAAGAGCTATACCACCAATCTGGGATAGGTGGGCGAAAAGCCAAGGCTAGCGGGCTAGTCGGGAAAGGAGGATATTTGATTTTTCCAAAGTGAAGTGCGTAAAGATATTTGTCTTTCGCGTAACCAGGAATTTTAAGTTGTGGAATATTTTTGGTTACCTTCTCCTTTACCTCTTAGGACGCATTATGGATGTTTCAACGAAGATTATCTAGTAAGTACACCACCCTAAAGTATTTATGGAAAGCTTGAATCTGTTTGATATTAGTAGCCTTACATTTTGTCGGCTTACCCTGAAAATTGACAAGAGCAACAATCAGTTCAGCTATCTTTTGTCGGAGTCACCAACAAAAGTAATATAATACAACTTCCACCAAGTCTCAAATTTTTTGGTACAGTAGAAGGATGGCTGAAAAGTGATAAAAGTAAGTATATGCATTTCTGCCCAGAGGGTGTCGACATCTTCTTTCACAGATTCCCAAGGTTGGTCAAAGACGATGTTAGCCAATAATTCATGAGAATTGAACAAAGATTTGGGAATGGTTTGGCAAAACCCAAATTATCGGGCCACCAAGTTAGGCTGATAAGCAAACAGACCTGGACTTAGGCCGATAATCACATAAGTTAAGAATTGGGGAGTCAAAAAGCGTCTCCAACAAATCAAATATCTTTTCTTGTCTTCTTCTTCCACTGGGGGGGGATAATTTGGTAAGCCATTATGGGCCACTTTTTCCATCAGCAAATGGAGCCATTGAAGGTGTAAAGTCAACCCTTGTCAACATAATGTTGAACAGTAGTTTGAAGATCTCAGGGTTTGGAGAGGTTTTGTCGATCGGGGTCAGTGGCAGGAGACGTTGCCAAACTATATGCATTTGATTTTTTGGGGAAGACTACTTTCCTACTCTTGAAAGGTTTAAGATCTTCAGCAAAAGTGGCATTCAGCCATAATTGTAGAAGCCAAAAAGGACCATGGATCAAAACATTTTTTCTCTTTGGATTCTTAGGGTCAATTTTTTTGATTTGGTTGGAAACTTCAGTTAGAGAGGTGTATAAGGAGGCCAAGATCGAATGACCCAAAGCAATATTCTCCCCAATGTGCAATTGAGTAGCAAGGTAAGAAAATTGCTTGGCTACCTGCATTGACCTATAGCAAAAAATGAAACGTGAGAGCAAAAATGCTATGTGCTCTTCATTAGTGATGGGGCCAGATTCTTGTTTATGGTGGTCGATGAAATTATTGTACGTTGGGCTTCTACTTTCACCAACGTTGAATGTGATAGATAGAGGGTCGGCCTCAGTGTGGTTGAAAACTTTGCCATTGGGTTTCAATTTTGTGATGGCAGTAACATCAAGCAAAGTGGGAGTAAAATACCACACCTAGTGTGGAAGATGTTTGTCGAACCCTACCAAAAATGTAAAGCAGCCAATAGCATGCTGCTAGAGTAGGGTTGTCCACAGCGAGAGAGCTCCTGCAGTGTATCAATGTCCAATGCCTCCCAATGTTCCTTTTTGTTGGTTTCTAGGTGTGTCATCCTAGTGTTGAATTTAGAGCAGTTTAGAGGAGGGACGATTCTGAAATTCCTATCAATGTATTGCTAAGTAATAGGTTTTGGAGAAGTGACTATGGGTTTGGTTGCAGTACTGGTGGGGAAAAAAGCTCCTTTATCATCTATATATATTTCAGAGGGTGTGTCCGCAGGAAGAGGGCCCAAAAAATCTAAGGGTTTTCCTTAAAAAGTAAAAGGAATTAGTACCTGAGGTTTCCAGTCTTTGGTTTTCTCTTCAGCAAATGGGGGTTCCGACACATAGGGTTTGTCGTCGACAAGATGTAGCTTGAGTTCCATAGTTGGAGAAATGGTGATGTTGTCAGTATTTTCCATTGATGAAGTTGTGAAGAACTTTGGAGAAGATGAACTAAGATGATGAAATTGAGTTTCTGGGTTTTTTCTGGAAAAAGGGTGAAGAAAGCGAAAGAAGAAAATAAGAAAATGGGTATTTATAAACTCGTGGAGGAAAGAAGAAAAGAGGAAGAAAATCTTTGTGATTTCCTAGGTTAGAGATCGTGTCAAGTCGAAGGACACGTGTAACAAGATTGCAGCAGAAGCATGGTGGGCCATGTCTGCCATTGAGGTGTAATCATGACGAACATTAATTGACCCACGTCTCGAAGTAAAAAGCGTGATACGTTACCATGATTACATTGCGTCACGGGAAAAGCAGAACAGTAACCCCCACTTTTTGGAGTAGTGGAAACGACTCGGTCGAATGAGGATACGACACTTCATAGATTCCATTATCTCATACGGTCAAAATGTGAAAATTCGAAAGTGGCATCTCTGGGGGGCATTTTGTTATCCTGAAATTTCTTAAGGTATTCAAAGGTACATATTAAATGCAGATGCCCTTGTGAGCTAAGGGTCGATCCTTAGAGATAAGGGTTTTTCAAAAGATTGGAATTTATGACCAAGAAAAATGCTAAGACAAGGATGTCGAAAAAGAGGTACGTACGTCGACTAGATGGATAAAATGTAGAAGTTGGTCGATTCGACCAAATGTTGAACAACAAAGGAAATAGTCGAAGCCGAGCCCAGTCGATTATGGAGGATTCTGGACTTAGAGAAATTTCATTATTTTGCTCTTGTTGAAGGAAAGCGTCGAAGTTGGGAGCGATTTACTCTTAGAAGCCAGAAGCGGGAAAGATTCCAAATTCAAGATCGTGGGCTGTTATCAATAGCTTCGTGTGTTGTTTAAGCGCCAAAGAGGTGGTGAAATCTTGTGAAGCAGTTTCTTCAAGTTTTGAATATCAGCCGTAGATTTTTTTTTAGGCTGTTACTTTGTAAACATTATAAATAAGTCATCTCAATGTAAAATTAGTGTGTTCACTTGTATAATCAAAGTACTTGCTAAAACTCTGCCCAATTCCGAGCGTCAGGAAGAAAGAGTTGCGAAAGTATTTGTTGTACGTGAATCACCACCTTTATTTTAATGCAAAATCTTTATGTTTCAGTCGTTTTCTTTGAAACTTTTACCTGCATTCTATTTACTTTTCAGCAATCACTTTATGTTTTCGTGTATGTTGATGCTCTCTTTGATACAAGTTTCGAGTTAACAAAAGAGTCGTTCGACCCTTATTTCGTTTAGAACAGACCTGAATTCACAGCCTTCTGTC
Source organism: Vicia sativa (assembly GCA_021764765.1). Lineage (NCBI taxonomy): Eukaryota > Viridiplantae > Streptophyta > Magnoliopsida > Fabales > Fabaceae > Vicia > Vicia sativa. Next base: position 184,275,602 of record CM038794.1, read on the forward strand.
GGTCATGAGTCACCACAGTAGGTCAAAATCATAGTGAATACTCAGATTTGTCAAGTTATTTAGGTTTTTGTCTCCATCTGTCATGAGTTACCAGTCGGTCAAACCTGAACTATTGTGTGGAAATCCGTTGTACTTATTCTCTTAGTCTTAGAAAACCGTTTCTTAGGAAAGGATTTCGACAAAATTAGTATAATCTCAAAAATCTTAGCACATGTCTTAAGATCAAGTGGTCGATCTTGCGAGTGACCCTTAGTTTTAGGACTTTGGGAGGACCAGCGGTTGTTTACCATTTTCCATAGTAAACAATTACATAATGCAAACATAAATCACATCATCTATCATTTCTTTTTCTTCCAAGATTTCAAGGATTTGGTACACACCCCTAGCTTTGAATCAGGTCCATGAGAAATTTTTTCCTCTGTACTTGTTTCTTTATCATATTTTATTAATGTGATTGGATGGTCAAAAGTTGAACCCTAATATGTAATTGGTTTTTGAAACCAATTCAAGTTCAATCTTCCACTCTACCTTTTTCTCATCTTCATAGCAAGTTTTTTATTCTTGCTATGAAGATGTAATTCAAAACTCACTTACATTATATAGAATTAAAATGTTGTATATTTAACCATATTTACGTAATATTAAAATGTTGTATATTTAACCATAACCATATTGATAAAAAAATTACATTAAAATGTTGCAAGTTCTGTGAAAGTGATTCAAATAAAGATTTTATTTTCTAATATAGAATCAAACCTCAGACATTGGAAGAGAGTTAGAAAAAACTAATCTCGGACATTGGAAGCTTCAATGGCATCTTCACTACTTCGTCTTCATGTTGCAACCCAGTCTTCATGTTGCAACCCAGCCTGCTTCGTCTCATCTTTGTATGCTTGAATGACATTTGTCTGCTCCGTCTTTGTGCTTCGACCTTGTATGATTTAGGATCTTTAGATTAATCATAGCTTTTACAAGTGCAATTAAATAGGACAAATTCGAAAGTTAAAAAAATGAAGAAAAATGCCACGTCAGATTAAATTTAGAATATGGGTTGAAATAGTGCATTCAAAAATCATAGACATAAAATCGTCTTTCATAAAATAAAATAATTTCTTTTACGAGATGTAATCCAAGACTCGCTTACATTATATAGAATTAAAATATTTATTAAAAAATTACATAAATTTAATTAGAATTATAAATTTAAAAATAATGCAAGTAATATTACACAAACTACTATTATTTAATATTACACGTCGTTCATTAGTTTATCATACAAATATTTTTACACAAATTAAAATAATTTAATTTTAAGAAAATATACATAAAATAAAAATGATATTCTCATTTTTATTATCCATACAAGTCATAAACCATAGTCCTCACATTTAGGGATAGGTTGATAGAGGTGGCCAAAAAGTAATGCGCCAAGTCGCCAACCATACCTTTTACATAAAATTGTACTCACCAACTAAGTATAAAAAACATAACAAATGACGACGCGCCATATTGGCGCGTATTACATAAGTAGACAATTCAAATTTCAGCTCTGACTAAAAGTGATCGAGATCTTAGTCTATACGCTAGCACGTGCGCCGTCACCAATAATACTATACTGCATCTAAGGTACTATCACCGATCATCCCTTCGTTTATCAGTTTTCGCATATCTTCAATCCCCTTTCATACACTTGTTCTCAAAATCGCTTTTAATTCACTATTCAATCTCAGCCTTTCCTTTGTAATTTTTTATTTATTTAAAAAAATATTAATTATGTAAAATTGGTATCTCGATCGTCCCATTTTGTTTGACGTATTTTATTATATTTATTGGTTTATTGAAGTGGGACTGTATTAAAGTTATCGTTGGTTGTTGTTTGTTTGGTTCAACGTAGGATAGGACCAGTGGCCGAGGTAGTTTGGTGGGGATTAGGAGATACTCCTATATACCAATTTTATTATATAAATAAATAAAACACTATGGCAGATTTGGTTCAAGAGGAACAAAAGATTCTTGGAATTCACGAACAGGGAGAGACCAAGGGAACTGAATCTGAGGGAAACAACAACAACAACAGCAACAAAGATATGCAGGGGAATCCGATTCATAGATCTAGTTCAAGGCCTCAACTTGATGTTAGTAAAGCTGAAATTCAATCTAATGTCGAGGATAAGTATCCTACTATCTTGCTGCCTAATCAATCTGATGATTTGTCTCATCTTGCTCTTGATATTGGAGGTATGTATGACTCTTGTCAATGTTTTCTTGTCAATTGTCACTGCTCTATTCTATTATGCATGAAACTTCATCTCTTTCATTATATGGACAGGGTCTTTGATAAAGTTGGTGTACTTTTCAAGACATGAAGGCCAATCAGATGATGATAAAAGGAAGAAAAGTTTAAAGGAGCGATTGGGCCTTTCTAATGCCAATAGGAGAAGCTTTCCTATTCTTGGTGGAAGGCTTCACTTTGTCAAGTTTGAAACAAGAAAGATCAACGACTGCTTAGATTTCATTCATTCAAAGCAGCTTCACCGAGGTATAATACTATTCAGCATTCAATTATCAACTAAATTCAACATTGCTAAAAAAAGTTAGCACATTAATACAGCTTAGTGAATTTATGATTATGGAATTTTTCTCTTGCTTAAAGGGTTGGAGTCACGTTACCCAGATGCCGCAGCTAATGAAAATGCCATAATTAAGGTGACTTTGACTCTTTCTTCTCTTCGCTTAACCAGAAGCTATGCTCTAATATCTTATCTGTTTGGATTATATCATTTCTTATCATTTATATGAGATTGCAAATAGAAAGCTACAACCTTTCACCGCTTATCACATGGGTTAGTTGTTACTGTCAAAATTATATCTGATTTGCTCTGTCCTCTCATATAAAAACCAATATCAAGGGTTTTTCTATTCATTTCATTTATTATTGTTAGTATTATTTGTAATTTTAGCATCATCTGTTTTGGAAAGCTGTCAAATTGGATATTTTTTTTACCCCTTTTCTGCTTGTCTTCTGCTTTGATGGCAATGAAATACTAGACTAATGCATTCATTTTGTGACAAAGGCTACTGGAGGTGGAGCATACAAGTATACTGACCTTTTCAAAGAAAGACTTGGGGTTAGTCTTGACAAAGAAGATGAAATGAACTGTCTTGTGTCAGGAGCGAATTTCTTGCTTAAGGTGGATGCCTGTTTTAAATTAACCTTTTCTTCTGCATTATGCATTTTATTTAAGTCAGCTTGGCAGGGGAGGATGTATTCTCTCTGTGAATGAGTATTAGGTACTTATAAAACAAACTGTCTTTTAGTTTTGAAATTGTGAACAGAGTGTGCTATGCCCACTAATTCTTTCATTTTTACCAATCTTATACTCTATAGTTGACTCTCTCTTTCTCTCTCAATATCTCTCTCTCCCCCTCTCTATGTCTCTTGATATCTCTGATTAGAAGTTCTACCACTTCTTAGTAGGCAATTCGACATGAAGCTTTCACACACATGGAGGGCAAGAAAGAGTTTGTTCAAATTGACCATAATGATTTGTTCCCTTATCTTCTAGTTAACGTTGGTTCTGGTGTTAGTATGATCAAGGTACCGTTTTTTTCCGTGTAACTGTATCCTAATTTTATTATACTTTTGAGACAATATATGATAGAGATTATCAGGCTATGATACTTTCTTTTTATTTGTCATAGGTTGATGGGGATGGAAAGTTTGAGAGGGTTAGTGGGACAAATGTTGGTGGTGGTACTTATTGGGGCCTGGGAAGACTGTTAACAAAGTGCAAGAGGTTATTTTCATGAGACCTGTTATCATTTTGATCTATTACTGTGTTTAAATTATTGACAAGGTGTTTTGTTGAAATGAATTTCAGCTTTGATGAGTTGCTTGAGCTAAGCCAGAAAGGAGATAATAGAGCCATTGACATGCTTGTTGGGGACATTTATGGCGGTTTGGATTATTCTAAGGTAAAGTTTGCAGTTGATCTTGTTATTATATACTATAAATGTTCATTATATAGCGTGAGAAAAATGCAAATTAATTTTACAGAGTAGATGAATATGAATCATTTCATAATATTTTATCAATCGACATGGCTGAGTATTCTTTTGTCCTAAATAATTCAAGATTGGTCTATCGGCTTCCACTATTGCTTCAAGTTTTGGAAAAACTGTATCAGAAAAAAAGGAGCTTGAAAACTACAGGCCTGAAGATATATCACTCTCTCTTCTACGGATGATTTCATACAATATTGGTCAGGTGAGATGGCAATTATAAATTATCTATTTTTTCCTCAAATATATGAAGCTAAACCTGTGATTTGTCTTGTCCATTTGTCCAATCCATTATATAAAATCTCACTGTTAAGTTTTGTAAATTAGACATGTAAAACTAAAAGTTTTTTGTATTTTGTTTATTTATTGAACAGTATCATCTAATTTCACTTTTAAGTACATATCTGTTATCGGGAACCACTTTAAGTGATTCCAATGTTCAATTCTAGTACTTATTTTTGTTCCAACAAATACTTGACAATCCTGTGTTCTCTTCATCACTCTGTAGATAGCTTACTTAAATGCATTGCGATTCAAGTTGAAGAGAATATTTTTTGGAGGATTTTTCATCAGGGGTCATGCTTATACAATGGATACTCTTTCTTTTGCTGTTCAATACTGGTACGTAAAATGTCTGAGAGCTTGATGTAACTAGAGTATTTTTCTTCTAAATTAAATTACTACTTTGACTTGCAACTTATATAATTTTTTATTTAGGTCTAATGGGGATGCACAGGCAATGTTTTTGCGACATGAAGGCTTTCTGGGAGCTTTAGGTGCATTTATGAGTTATGAAGAGCATGGTTTAGATGACCTCATGGTGCATCAGTTAGTTGAAAGGTTTCCAATGGGTGCTCCATATACTGGAGGCAAGATACATGGCCCGCCACTTGGAGATTTGAATGAGAAGGCAAGTGATAGGAAATTGGGTGTTTTGGAGTTAGTATATTTAGTTTAGCTTAGTTTTTCCATAAAAATATTTATCCTAACAACCATAAGTATAACTTCGAAGTCAATTTAATAAGAGTGTTTTTTAGTGGGCATCAATTCCTATACCATCAAGAACATCCCATTTTCTCCCTGAGTGGTTTCTCTTGAAGCTGCAATAGTTAAATAACTAAAGTAACTCCACTGATAAAATTCTCCGGAATAACTTTTAATGTCACCCTATGGAGTCATATCCAATTGAGTTGGAATATTTGTATGCCAACTTGAGTAGTTAGTAAAGTCAAAGTCTAGAATATAGTAATGTGCCTCATGGCATGAAATTATAAATTGAAATGAAGTACAATTCGTTATACTTCAAAAAAGCACCTGTTTCCTGTGATAAATTGATTGTATCATTTCTTGTAAATTCTTCTAGGTGGTCATAACTCTGATGTGCCTTAGTATTAAAGGAACCAATTCTAGTAAGTTCCACTGTAACTACTGTGCACTAGCTATATTTGCTTAGTCTAACTGTTCCCTAGAATCTGAAAACTAATCCCTAAGATCTAGGAAACTAACCAACAGATTTAGTTAGCTGTGCAAGTCTAAATAAGTAGACCACACCTCTTGTAATTCAAATCATATAGTACAAAAACAGAAAACAGAGAAACTCAGTTGAGATTTCTCTCTCTCAAAATCTATGAATATAGAATTCTAACACATTATATGTATAATTTTTCACCCTCAAATTCAGAAGAGGCTCACTCTTTTAAAAATTTGATGTGATTTGGAGGTTCCAATGCAGATTTCGTGGATGGAGAAGTTTTTACAATTGGGAACAGAAATTACTGCACCTGTACCGACGGCTCCTGTTGCTGGAACTACTGGACTTGGGGGTTTTGAAGTCCCTTTGTCAAAAGGAAGTGCTCTGCGATCTGATGCGAGTGCTCTAAATGTTGGTGTTCTCCATCTAGTACCGACGCTGGAAGTGTTTCCATTGTTAGCAGACCCAAAATTGTAAGGATTGTTGTGGAATGTGCTTGCACCGCTTAGATTAAAATTTCACATCTATTGGGTCGCCCTTACATTGATATGTTCTTGTCATTAATATTGCCACAGATGGCAATAGAGAACTATATATATGTGTTGGCATAGATGCATGCACGTATCATGATTGCTTACATACACGCATATAGTGGCTTATTGCAAGAACAGATCTTGACCATTAGATTGTTTCACATTAATTTGTAATCTTGGCCATCCATGTAAGGTCTAATGGTCAAATTTGATCCACTGTTATCACTTGTTATGTCTCTTCGTATTTATTAACTATGGTTTGTGTGCCTTTTCATCAGTGAAAACGTGCTACTTTTTAAAAAAGCTGCTTTATAAGGCAATCCTATGTTATCACTTTTCAATATTCTGTTTTTCAAAACTAATATTAAATTGTATCTTTCAGGTATGAGCCCAATACAATAGATCTTGCAGATCCCAGTGAATTAGAGTAAGCAAATTACCATTAATTATTGGTCAATTAAAGCTTCATAGTTTCTAGTGTTTCTTCTGTTTCTAACACAATTTGTATCTGATGTAGATATTGGCTCACAATTTTGTCAGAGCACTTGCCAGATCTTGTTGACAAGGTAGTAATCTAATGTTGTCTTGAAAGTTGAAACCTCTGTCTTCATCGTTGTCTCTTTTATGCCTAAAAAAATTAAATTTGAAACTATTCGTGTATGAAAGAAACTAAAACACTAAAGATAACTCCAGGTTTCTCCTTGCAATAAAGATAACCTCTTGTATCAATAAAATGATAATAATATAATAGTGTTAATAAGGCTAGTCAATTTTTACGTATGTCAAGAAATATTTTATGTTAATAAATACAAGTAAAATTATGTGAGCAAAGGTACCGCTCAAGTTGAAGGGAAAGTTTTATCAGACTGTGGTAAGACTTGTGATTTTGTAGGGGACAGAATGTTGGCGTTTAAGAATCAACATGAGAATAAAGTAAGTGTAGCAGAGATGAGGATGTTGCGATGATGTGTGGTAAGACTTGATAGGATAAAATTAGAAATGAATAAATTAGAGTGTCGGGGTAGCGCCTATAATAGAGAAGATGGTGGAAAATAAACTTAGGTGGTTTGGGCATGTAGAGAGAAGACATGTAGATTCTACAGTAAGGAGAGTAGGCCAGCTGGAGAGAAGACAAACAATTCGAGGAAGAGGAGGGCCCATAAATACTATAAGAGAAGTTATTAAGAAAGATCTCGAGTTTAATGATTTGGATAGAAACATGGTCCCTGATAGAACATTATGGTGAAAGTTGATCCATGTAGACGACTCCACCTAGTGGGATAGAGCTTAGTTGTTGTTGTTGTAAATACAAGTAAAAACAACAAAATTCCTTCCTAAAAGAAACTCAAAGCTCAAGCACCATGGAAAACTGGAACCATATTGACTAGGAAAGGCTTGCTAGTTTGTCTATATGTCAATCATCGAAATCCCTGCGTAGAGCCTCCAGAATATCACATGAGCACCAGAGACCAAAAAGATTACTCAATTATCTTGCAGGCGAACTGTGTTGATACAATGACAACCTATCTTAGAATCAGATAGAACTGTATAAGTTCAATACAAACAGTCAGAGAGAAGGATTATTTGTGATGTGTAAACTTAAGCTATTTTATAGCTGGCATATTTTATTGCTTTAAAACAATACTTTGGCTTTTAAAATATTTCTGTCAATCAATTGGGGCACAGCCTATATCTGCTCTTGTAAAACTGTTGTATTTCTGTGTTGAGTTTGTTAAATGGTCTGGATTCCCTTGGCTCACTTACTTTATTGTTCGGTTGTACTGCGTTGTACCTCCTCTTGTTGAGAGTAGTATGTGAAAACACAAATTATCAAGTTCTAATGTATTTTATGATTTTGATATATACAGGCTGTTGCTAGTGAAGGTGGAACTGATGATGCCAAAAGAAGGGGTGATGCTTTTGCTCGTGCATTTTCTGCCCACTTGGCAAGGTAAGATTGATATTAGATTCCTGTTTTGATTGTTTAGTATGATTATTGAAGCAATTGTATTTTAACTTTGTTATCTTTAATCAACTGGTTTAGTTTTAAATTGAGTTATTGCTGGTCAAGTGCTCTTGCCTGTGTTTCATGGTTTCGAGAAACTCCTGCCAACAAAAAGATATGCATGAGAAGCAACTAGAATTGCCATAGAATAAAAAGTAGAAAATTGTTCAGATGTAACTTGTGTGAACATCCCTTAACTTCAAACTTTGTCATACTATTGATGTTGACACTGTATTTATTACGTTTAATTAATTTTCAAAATTCATGGATTTTATTTGGTTTAAGCTGTCTTTCCGCTAATCATCTTGCACACCAAATGAATAGGTTGATGGAGGAGCCTTCTGCATATGGGAAGTTGGGTCTGGCCAATCTACTGGAAATGAGGGAAGAGTGCTTGAGGGAATTCCAGTTTGTTGATGCCTATAGAAGTATAAAGCAGAGGTAGTTATGCTTTTAAATTTAAATCTCTACTTGGACTATGTTTAACCAATTGCCTTCTGAGTCCCTTGCATTTTTTTAAACTAGAAATTTAAACATAATTGATTTTTTTTTATCATTCAACATGCATTCTACTGATATTTCTATCTGAGTGGTTACTGGTTTGTATGTGTATAATAGGGAAAATGAAGCATCACTTGCCGTTTTACCTGACTTGTTTGTGGAACTTGATAGCATGGATGAGGTATGTCGGAATAGTACAACAACCCTCTAGATTTAACGTATAGGGGGGAGTTAGTATAAACTGGTTAAGTAATTAATTTATCCTTCCTAACTTAAAGAAAATGTGTTTTGATCCATCTAATTTTTTAATAAATAACTGAATGAGTTGTTTAAATTTTGAGGCCCTAGTATTTTCTCATTCATGAGGTAATTTGTACTCTTTTTGCTTCTGCTATGGGCTTAAGGAACTTTAGCTTCTAATAAATCTTGTTGCTACCAGTAATATGAATCTCCTTTGTTTCAGGAAACGAGATTACTTACTCTAATTGAAGGTGTTCTTGCTGCAAACATTTTTGACTGGGGATCTCGTGCATGTGTGGATCTCTATCATAAAGGAACAATTATTGAAATTTACAGAATGAGTCGCAATAAAATGCGCAGACCATGGCGGGTAGGTGGAGTTGAGCATATCTGTTGATAAGGGCTATCTTTTTCTTGAATTTATTCATCATAGTTCATAGTTGAATACCAATATAACTTTTACTGATCTAGGTGGATGACTTTGATGTCTTCAAAGAGAGAATGTTAGGGTCCGGAGGCAAGAAGAAGCCCCCTCATAAAAGAGCTTTACTTTTTGTTGATAATTCAGGTGCTGACATTGTCCTAGGGATGCTCCCTCTGGCTAGGGAGCTCCTTCGTCGTGGAACTGAAGTGAGTTCACTTTCAAGTTTCTATATTTTGGAAAATTCAAAATTTTGTGTAGGATGTTATACATGTTTGATTGTAAGCAACCCCCTCCGAAAAAACTGTTGACTTTATTTGAATTTAAACTAGGTAATTTTTCTCAATAAAAAAAATCTTGGTAATTTTAATAACAGGATTGGTTACATTTTATTGATATGGTTGGTAAATAAATCTCCAAATTTAAGTATGACTTCTTCCTTAAATTTCCCTCCTTTAGCATGGTTTTTTTACTCAGTTTTATGATTTGACAAATCAATTAAATTATGATTGATTGATATAGACATTATGCTGTAGCTTTATATTCTGTGCATGCATGTGCTGCTTAAGTTAGCGTCTGCAATGTTTCGGTGAAATAAAGTTAGTTAGTTTGTTATTACGGTAAAATACAGTTACCAACTATTAACAGCTTTCCTAGCTTGCATGATCGGGATACAAATACCCGCAACTACACTATGTACTTCAGAATAATTTTCAGAAAGCCCATCTTTCTCTGAATTTCTACCATTGTTATTTGTAGAAATATGGTTATCTATTTCATATTTATTTAGTACATAGGGCTGAGCTAATTTAGCCTAGAAATTAAGGGAATAATTATTCCTATAAATGCTAAGATTAAATGTGATAAAGACAAAACAGACAGCTAATTAATTTACATAAACTGCAGTTATAATATATACAAAACAGAATCTGCAAAACAGATTCCTTGCTGATCTTCAACACTCCCCCTCAATCTGGATGGTAGATATCTATCATACCCAAATTGGATCTGATATTCTCATATATGATCTTCGGAAGGGCTTTGGTAAGAATGTCTGCTGGTGTGATGGAACATGATCAATCCTTATAATTTCTTGATCAATTTTCTCCTTAATGAAATGTCTATCAATTTCCACGTGCTTTGTTCTATCATGCTGGACTAGATTTTTCGCAATGCTTATTGCAGCCTTGTTGTCACATAATATCCTCGTTGTGTAATCAGTGGGAATTCTAATTTCATCAAGCATCCGCTTTAGCCAAATCCCTTCACAAATACCTTGTGCCATAGCTCTGAATTCAGCTTCTACGCTACTCCTAGACACCACATATTGCCTTTGGTTCTCCAAGTTACCATGTTACCCCATACAAGTGTACAATAACCTATAGTGGATTTTCTGTCGGATAAACACCCTGCCCAATCAGGATCAGTATAAACTTTAATGCCTTTGTTTGAGTTCTTCTGAAAATAAAGTCCTCGGCCTGGTGTACCTTTAAGGTATTGAAGAATTCTATTAGCTGTTATCATGTTAGTCTCAGTTGGGTTTGACATGTACCGACTAGCCATACTTACAGCAAAACCAATATCTGGCCTGGTATGAGTAAGATAAATTAGTTTCCCAACTAGACTTTGATATCTCTCTTTATCCGCTGGTGCACTCTCCTCTTCACTTCTTTTTACTGGTTCCATGGGAGTGTTGGCAGCTTTACATCTAAGCATCCCGGTTTCTTGAAGTAAGTCTAGAGTGTACTTCCTTTGAGTAACATAAATTCCATCCCTTGTCCGAGCAATTTCCATCCCTAGAAAGTATTTGAGTTGACCTAAATCCTTGACTTCAAATTCTTGGCTAGCAAACTCTTCAACTGTGCTATTTTATCATAATCATCCCCTGTAATAACAATGTCATCAACATAGACAATAAATAGAGCTATCTTACCATCCACTGAGTGCTTGAAAAACATAGTATGGTCTGTTTGGCATTGAACAAAACCATCTTGCTTGACAACTTTGGTCAATCTGTCAAACCATGCCCTCGGTGATTGTTTTAGGTCATATAGGGATTTATGGAGCTTGCAAACCATATTTGAGGTGTTGGGTGATTCAAGTCCTGGAGGTATTTGCATATACCTCCTCTTCTAACTCCCCGTTTAGAAATGCATTCTTTATGTCTAGTTGGTATAGTGGCCAATCTAGATTTGCAGCCAAAGACAATATGACCCAGACAAAATTGAGTTTAGCTACGGGAGCGAATGCCTCTTCATAATCCATCCCATATGACTGGGTAAATCCTTTTGCAACTAATCGGGCTTTTTACCTATTTATACTTCCATCAGCATTGTATTTAATTGAGAATATCCACTTGCATCCAACAACTTTCTTCCCTTCTGGTATAGATGTGATTTCCCATGTGCCACTTTTTACAAGCGCTTGAACTTCTTCTGTTGCAGCGGCTGCCCATTCAGGTTTTCGTAGTGCTTCATGAATATTCTTTGGAATTTCAATGTTGTTAATCGCTGCTACAAAGGACCTGAAACTTGGTGACAATTTTCCATAGGAGACAAATCTCTCAATAGGGTGATGAGTGCAAGTTCTCACCCCTTTTCTTATTGCAATAGGAATATCAGTAATTGTTGCATTTATACCAACAAGTTTAGGGTTAGGGATTATATTACCTGTGAGAACTTCATTTTTAAGAGCCTGGTTGGACTCATGGTATTGCATTGGAGTTGTGCTTGACTCTACTTCCTTATTTCTCCTTTCGTAAGTCTTGTGCTTCCAAATACCCTCTTGTGCTTTTCGTCCTTGGTTCTGCTGAGATGTAGTTGAAATATTAATCATCTCTGATTCAGTTTCGGTGGTCCTTTCAACTGTGCTGGATACTGGTTCGGCTAGTTGAGTATCAATGGTTTGGTTTGGTAACATTTGTGCAGCTTCGGTGGTCCTTTCAACTGGGTTGGATATTGGTTCGACTAGTTGAGCATCAATGGTTTGGTTTGATAACATTTGTGCAGCTTCGGGTTGAGTATTTGGGGTCTGGTCTGGTACTATTTGTGTGGGTTCGGTTTCCTCAAGTGCCAAAAATTGGTATTCTGAACTTTTAATTTGTATAAGTGTGATTGCTCCCCCTGAATGCCATCTTTTGTGTAATAGGGCTGATTTTCAAGGAAAGTGATATCCATAGTATGGTAGAACTTTTTAGTTTAGAGAGAGTAACATCTATATCCTTTTTGGTGAGGAGACTAGCCAAGAAAGGTGCACTTGATGGATTTCAGATATAGTTTACTACGGCGAGGATTGAGATTGTGGACAAGTTGAACATCCAAATATTTTTAGTGGAACGGAAGAAAAGATCTTGCTGGTTGGGAAGAAGGTTTGAAGTGTGGTAATAGGGGTTTTAAAGTCAAGGGTACGAGAAGGCATCCTGTTTATGAGATGTGTTGCCGAAAGGACAGCTTCTCCCCAAAACTGTTTTGGAACATTACTAGCTAGCATGATTGATCTAGTTACTTCTAAGAGGTGTCTATTCTTCCTTTCCGCAACTCCATTTTGTTGGGGGGTGTCCACACACGAGCTTTGGTGAACAATTCCAAACTTTTGGAGATAGGAATTTAAGAAAAGGTTATAGTACTCACGGCCATTGTCGGTTCTGAGTATCTGAATCTTGCTTTGAAATTGTGTTTGTATCGTGTTATGAAAATTTTCAAATATTCTCCATACTTTTGATTTTTCCTTCATCAGAAACACCCAAGCGACGCGTGTGTGGTCATCGATAAAGGTGACAAACCACCTCGAGCTAGTAATGTTGTGAATTCGAGATGGTCCCCTTACATCACTATGAATTAATGAAAAGGGTTTAGATGGTTTGTAGGGCTGGAGCGGGTAATGATTGCGGGTATGCTTAGACAATTGGCAAATTTCACACTGAAACTGTTTCTGGTTTTTAGTAAATAATGAGGGGAAAATCTTTTCCAAGTACCTGAAACTTGGGTGGCCTAATCTATAGTGCCACAACATTACCGAATTTTCACTACTTGAAATCGTTGCTGCCACATAAGAGAGCTCATTGGGGTTTTCTTCTGTTTTTTCAACTTGTAGGAGGTAGAGTCCCGCACACTCTTCAGCATTGCCAATTGTCTTCCCCGACTCCAAAATCTGAAATTCACATGAATTAGGAAAGAACTTAGTAACACATTTCAAATATCGGGTAATCTTACTAATGGACAACAAGTTACAATCGAGTTTTGGTACATATAGAACAAAGTCAAGAGTAATATTTTGAGAAATAATAATTGATCCCTTACCCATGACCTTAGCATGAGTCCCATCTGCTATCCGAACAGTATAGTTATAGGGACAAGGAGAATAACTATTAAACAACGTAAAATCACCAGTCATGTGATCTGAAGCTCCTGAGTCAATGATCCATGGTTTTGTTTCTTCTTTTCTAGTGTTTAGAGCATATAGATAATTATCTTTTTGGGCAACATTAATAGTACCAACTTTTTCTGCAGATAGCACAGTCTGCTGAAGGAGTTTTTCAATTTCCTCCATTTGTTCTTGGCTGAATGGAGATGAGTTAGAATTTACCTCAACTTCTTGATGGTTAAAGGTTGTGTTACCTTTGTCTGCCTTCCTTTTGAACTGATTGGCTTCCAAAGGTTTTCCATGTATGATCCAACATGTTTCCTTGGTGTGGCGGGGACTCTTGCAATGATCACACCAGGGACGGGATTTTCCGTCATGTGAGCTGGTCGGAAAAGATCCAGTCTCCATCTTGAGTGATGTGTTAATTTTTAAGTCGTCCATGGTTTGACGGCGCTAATTTAGGGATGATTCAGATCGTGCTCTGATACCATGTAAAAATATGATAATACATAAGATGTATATATAGTACATAGGGCTGAGATAATTTAGCCTAGAAATTAAGGGAATAACTATTCCTATAAATGCTAAGATTAAATATGATAAAGACAAAACAGACAGCTAATTAATTTACATAAACTGCAGTTATAATATATACAAAACAGAATCTACAAAACAGATTCCTTGCTGATCTTCAACATTATTTTTTGGTACTTTGAATGTTACGTAGTCACTTTGGTCAATGTCTATAAATATTTTTGTTGCCATGATAACAATGGACGTGCCTTGCAGGTAGTTCTGGTTGCAAACTCGCTACCTGCTTTAAATGACGTGACTGCAATGGAGCTTCCTGATATTGTAGCAGAGGCTGCCAAGGTTTGTCTATTTTCTGAACTCATATCGGTCTTGTCTTTAATTTATTTTCACGTCTTTGTCATATTCAGTTACTTCTCTTTGTTATGCCCGCCACCCTTTTATCGCATTTGATGGAAAAACTGCGCTAGCTAAAGTCACATGGGTTAATGAAGAATCCCCCTGGATTTAAATTTTGTTTGCATGTTGATAGACACTGATTCAGAATATAGAAGAAATTTGTCTTTATTGATAAACAAATATCAGTGTTCTAGTGACTTGGTATGGTTCATTACCAATATGAATTCCTCTACCAAAACCCATGATGACCCTCAAATCTCAATAATCTTCCTTTACTCAGCCTATCATCTCTCACTTTCTAACTGACTCTCTAATTAACTCCAACCAAGGATGTTGCCTATATGTAAAACACTCCATTTTGTCTATTCCTCAATCTAATAAAATTGTCTCTTAGACCTTACTTCACCAAAATGGCATAGCACTCAATGTGAATTGAATTAAAAAATAATGACTAGAGGTCATTTGTGCAATTTCATGTATCTCTCTACAAAAGGAGTTGTTAGTATTATTTTGACCATGTTATCCTTCAGTGGAACTAAACTAACCTTCCTGATTATAGCATTGCGACATTCTAAGGCGAGCTGCTGAAGCTGGAGGCCTGCTTGTTGATGCAATGATTAATACAGATAGTTCTAAAGAAAATTCATCTTCGGTCCCCTTGATGGTTGTTGAGAATGGATGTGGTAGTCCATGTATAGACTTAAGACAGGTCAGCTCTGAGTTGGCTGCTGCTGCAAAAGATGCCGATTTGGTGAGAGGATTGTCCTGTCTTGTCTTTTTAAAACATTACTTTGCATATAGGAGAGTATAAAGGAGAAACATATTCTAATTGAGTTTTTGTTATCTGCAGATAATTTTGGAAGGGATGGGTAGATCTCTACATACTAATCTCTATGCCGAGTTTAAATGCGATGCTTTGAAGGTAATATCTCTGGTTAATGGCTATTATAACTGTCCGATGAAATTTAATTTGACTATATTTGTCATTTGGTTTTGGTTTGGAGTTTACTTAGCTATTGCTTCTCCAAAACTCTATTGTTCTCGTATGTCATGATTGTGTTTGTGGATTCCACTTCTTGGATAGCTGTTACATGGTTTATGAATTAATCAAGATTTTACATAGTTTGATACATTTTTCTTCTTTATCATCCTTTATTTATTTATTTATTTTAAACCTTCTTGGCAGCTTGCGATGGTGAAAAATCAGAGATTGGCTGAAAAGTTGATTAAAGGGAACATATATGACTGTATTTGCAAATACCAGCCTTCTAGTTGAAAGCTTCAAAGAACGAGCTGATTGTGTAATTTGAGCTTCTAAGAGAAAGAACTGGTGTTCAATTTTAACCATATGTATGTTTTTTGTTTTTGTACAGATGCACTATTATAAAGTTTTTAGTTTAGAAATTTTTCATAAGAATGGAGCTTGGGGGGAATAAGTGTTATAATGTAGTTTAAGGGAAGAAGCTTATTTAGACTGTCACACTTTGTATAATTATACGTTGGATGCTTGAAACAAATTTATTTTATATGAAACCACAGCTTTATTTTGCATGTTTGATTTAAAAATTAATCATATGAAATATAGGGCGATTTCTTAATCCATTCCATAGTTTTCTAGCGCACCATGCGAAAATACATAAATGTTTCTGACACATTAAGATGTAATAAAAATCTACCTTTCTCGGAGTTAAAGTTCTAATACCGATTTGATATTATATTTCTGGAAAATCTCATTACCTGATCTAGAAAATAGAAATGAAGATACACCAATTTCTCAAAATATAAATTTCATTGATATTATAAAATAAGCAATATACAAGGGATTTAAACATAGATTATACATTACACTTTAATATTCAGAGTTGTAACATCTTGATATTATCATAGATCGATCTTGAAATAGTTGTATCCAATTCAAGTGGAATTTTTTATTCTAAATGGAAAAAGGTTCTCCACATAGTCTGTAAAGCAACGTTTGTCTTTAGCTCATGGTTGATGAATTGAAGCTTCCCTTCTTTGTCAATGGATGGCGAACGGTACTCAATCTTCAAATTTCTGCAATATATATGACAAATCTTCAAGAGAGGTGTACTCGGCGATCTGGAACTCTCGTGATGGTGTATTACCGATAAAGTGAACATTTTCAACAATGCCAAATGATGCTCATTCTGGTTTTTTGTGTTTTCGTATGACATAATATGAGAAATGAGGTTATTTATAGTAGCGGGAGGATATTATGGACCACATAAACCCTACATGCTTATAGAGTACGTATCGGAAATGTATTTTTAGAACCACTCTTAGTTATACCGTAGATGCATTTCCGGTAACTTCTCTGGTATCAAAAAATAAAAACAGAAGCAAGAAAAACCAACTGAGAGACATAATACATATTATTTGTAACATAATACTTAAACGATCTGAAATAATTGTCACCCCATAAATCTAGAGGTGGTGACCCCCTTGACTTTTCTCTATTTTTTTCCTATTTTAATGTTGTTCAATTTGGTGTACTTTTGCACTCTTTCAACAAATTGATCCAACCAAGTCTAAGACATAATTTATTAATGATTCACCCACTTATGTGATGTAAGCGGTATATGACATCCCGGTTTCAAATACACTTGAAGAAAATGTCGGGGATTTGAAATCCACCAAACACAGATGATACAATCATTACGATTTGGTGGTGGAGCAGTGCGTAGTGGGAGTTTTTTTCGAGAAATTGTATCTTGTAAGATTAATGCACACTCTATGAGATGACCCATCTCAGGGAAGCACATCAATTTTTCCTCTTGTGCAAATCCACTAACGCAAGGTTCAAGCGCGTGATAAATCTCTTCAACTTTTTCTTTAGTCCCGAGCAGTGTATAATTATATATTACCCCTAAACTCTCTGATAAGAGTATCACAGACAAGTTGGTGATCCTTTTCCCCTTTATCGAACAAACTAGAAACATGCTAAAAATCACAGTTACCATCACCCTTAACATTGACGATTCGTTCAATGTAATTGTGAATAAAAATCGGCATCTCCTTAATGAAAGATATTTTTGGCGGAGTCGGTGTAGGAGATGGTTTGCTAATGCGAGCTCCTTTGAAAAACAATTCTGAGATTTTAGAATTGGTGAATCGAGAAATACCTTGTCAATATGTTCAAAATACAAAGGACTCATCATCGTTGAATTTTCACTTGGTTTAGGTTTGACCTTTTTAGGTGCTCATTTTGTTTTTATTGGTTGAGATGGTGGTTTCAAGTCGGTGGTTTCTCGAAATGCAATCTTCCTCAATTGTTTAGTGTTTTGTATTGTCACCAACTTTCAAAAACCTTTCTTGTATTGCTTCCTATTCCGTCAAGATTGATATATTCTATTTACCCTCTTTCATAACATCGTCGTCATCAAAACTAAGTCTCTTCCAATGACTGCAAACCTCGTCCATTCATATCGGACAATCAAGTTTCACATTCTTAGATATAACAATAACATATGGCAGACCATATGTTTTCACAAGTGTGCAACCACACTTTGAGCTCTCGGAATCGAAATTTGAAGCTCATTTGGCTTTGTGAAAAATATAATCCAGCGCTGGTCGAGATATGTAGTCAACCAATTGAGAATATATAGTGTTGTCTATGAGCCCATGTTCCAACGCTGTCATATAAGACTATGTACAATGGTTTCATTATTCAACACCCTCCTTTTTTACTTTTTATACTCTACATCATCTTTTCTTTCTTCCACCTAATAATTCAACACACATTCAACTTTTGCTTACTACAATGGTTTTGTTTAATAAAATTCAACAATCAATCCCACTACCATTCACAACACACTAAAAATCTAAATATTTACAACAACCAATAAAATTTTGCAAAGTATTTTATGGGGCCCCACTCTCTCCTCATTCAACATGTTAATGTTTTCAACACTAAATAATCCACCTCACTTTCAACAACTCATGCAACACCTCATACATGCATTCAACTATTGAATTTTTTTTCCAACACCCCCATTGTACATAGCCTAATGACCAAATGATGTTTGTGTCTTATTATACTGATTGATTTAGTATCATTTGATTCACATGTTCTCAATTCGCACACAAATCATCCTTTGTGAAGCTTTACTATTATACAGAAATGAGTTAAATTTTCTAAGTCCAACGTCTCAAATTATTTCATCATTAACTGCTTGAATTTCTTAAGGTCGTTGATGCTATTGCTTGTGACTAACAAGTCATACAAATATATACATATGAGTTTTATGTCATCTGCCATTGATTGCACATAAACACCACATTCATATTTGCACTTTAAGAAGCCCAATTCTACGAAATAAGAATCAATTTTCTCATTTTAAGCTCTTAGTGCCTGTTTAAGGCCATATAGAGCTTTATCCGATCTATACACCATCCTTTCCTTCCCAATTTTTACAAAATCTGGAGGTTGAGTAACATAAACCTCTTTATCAAATGCTCCATTAAAAAGGAAGATTTTACATCAATGTGAAATATTGACCAGTCTGTTTTGCATGGTAGAGTTACTACTAACTTGACTATTTCTAACCTTACAACTGAAGCACAAACTTCAGAGTAGTTAAGACATGCTCTTTGAATAAAACCTCTTACTACTAGCATGTCCTTATGCTTAGCAACTAAGCCATCAAGATTATGCTTCAGCTTATACACCTACTTGACCTTAATTACTTTAATTTTAACTGGAAATTGGACAAATTTCCCTGTATTATTCCTCTAAATGGATGTCAATTCTTCAATCATTAGAGCTTTCTAGGATTCATTCTTTAAGGATTCATTACGGTTTATAAGTTCAACATCTGCTAGTAGTGCAAAAAGAACAAGATCTTCACCTTCTGTGACTTCATTATCCCCAATCACCTTACAATCTCGCATTCTTGTTGGACCTACTGTTGTCCTTTTAGGCCTTTGGATCATAAAATCTCCACATCATGGACCTTTTCAGCTACATCTTCTAGTGGAATTTCATCTAAGTCACCATCTAATTCTTCTAAGCCCGAGTTCAGGCTTGCTAGTTGTGATATTAGATGCTCAATTCCATGCTTCATTTTAACCAATATTGACGTCTCGATTGATCATAATTTTTTCACTGATTAGATCAAACAATCTATAAGCTCTTGTTTTGTGATAACTAACAAGTATCATAAATTCACTTTTGTCATATAATTTCTTCCTTCTAGCATCAGATACATGTTTATGATAAATTGAGCCACACACTTTAAGAAGATCCACTGATGATTTATTGCCACTCCACACTTCTTCTGGAACTTTGTTCTTCAATCTTCTTGTTGGATACCTATTCAAAACATATACAGCTGTCGTGATTTCTTCTCACCCTAATGAGTTAGGCATACCATGTTTCTTCAACATACACCTTGCTATATCCAAGATGACTTTATTCCTTCTCTAAGATATTACATTGCATTAAGGGGGCATATGAAGCCATGAGCTCATGATCAATCCCATGTTGTGCACAAAATTCTTAAAACATATTCGAAGTGTATTTTCCTCCACCATCTAATAAAAGTACCTTGATCTTCTTCTCACTTTGATTTTCCACTAGAATTTTGAAACTATTAAAGATTTGAAATACTTCATCTTTGTGACTGGTTACGTAAATCCAAATATTCATGCTATGCTTATCATCAAAGGAGACAAGTTATATATTTCCACTAATGATGTGATCCTAAAAAAGACCAAAAACATCTGAGTGAACCACTTCTAAGATGCGGGATGATCTCATAGACATATAGGACTTGAAAGTATTCCTGGATTACTTTCCCACCAAGCAATCTTCACATAGCTTCTCATGAATTACAAACTTTATCAGTTCAATCACCATTTCTTGTGCAATAAGTTGATTGAGTGATCTGAATTTTATTTAAGTGACCGTCTCAGATGGCACAACCAAGTTTTTTGTGTTCAACCACAATTTGCAGAAATTGAACTCCTGTAGAATGGATCAAACTGTTCAAGAGCCTCAAACAGATCAAGAGCCCCATTCTTCATCAGTATTGAGAACCCCTTTCTTAATAAGCTAACCAACACTTGAGAGATTACACTTCATGCCTGGTACGTATATAACATCTTCAATAAATGTTAACTTGTAGTTACTTCTTTTGATGACCATGTCTGCTCTTTCTGCTTGCAATGATCTACTATTAACAAGTTTTTTCTTGACTCATCAAGCTTGATCAACCACGCCTTGTGACCATTCATGTGATTCGGCGAGCCTATGCCCAAGAATCAAGTCTTTGAATCAAAATAATCATATGAAACTGCGACTATAAAAGACCATAGTTTCATAACCAACTGAATCATCTTGTGCCATTTTTGCTTCATCATCATATTTATCTTTAGTAGCTCCTTTTCCTTTGTTGTACCAACAATCTTCTATTGATTTTTTCTTTATGATGAGAAGTTCCTCTTCCTCTTTTAGATGATTCAGGCTTTTCATCATTCTTCTTCCTTTGAGCTTTCCTTATCCACCGTGCTTCTTCCAAGTATGAGCTAGTCAATCCTGAATAGATTCTTGAGTGCATCTTCTTTCAATAATTTGTAACTCACAGGCTTCTAATGAACCGACAAAATCATCAAAATTCATCATTGACACATCACTAGATTCTTGAATAGCCACAATAATATGATCAAAATGAAAGGTCAAACTTCTTCACCTTCTCAATGATCATCTTGTCTGTCATTGTTTCACGATAATTTTTCATCAAATGAACAAGATTATGCACCTTGGATACATAAGCTACAACTTTCTCATTTTCTCCCATCTTTAGTAACTCGTGATGCCTTCATAAAGATCTCAACTTCACACATTTCACTTTCTCACCTCTTTCGAAATATTTGACAAGATTATCCCATATTTCTTTCGTAGACTCAACATGAGTAATCCGACAAAAAATTTACATCATCAACAACTAATTTAATACAAAATGACACATTGTAATCCTTCTTTTTGGAGTCTTTATAAAGAGCATGTTGAGCTTCAGTTACGTGTGCTGCAAGCTCAGAAATGCCATTGATAACCACCTCAAGAGTATCTTGAAGTCTAAATAGAGACTTCATCTGCTTATGCCAGCGGTCCCAATTCTTACCATCAAGAATTGAAAGAGAATGTGGAATGACATTGTTATCATTCATGATTAAAACAGATGCAAGTCACCACCTTAGGATACAAGACTTTTATGGACGAGACTCCAATGACTCATACCAATTTGTTGGTGCAAACAAGCATTACAAACATTACAATGGCATTACAAACATTACAAACACAACCGTGTATATACTGCACGTGAAGAGCAACTAACTAACTACCACAACTAACTAGTATCTTGTAATTACCATAGCTACTTTAAGTTGGATTTATTCACAACAAGCATGAGACCGATGTCTTATCCAAGTATTGGTAGTTGAAAAAACACATGAGGGGATCCATAAGGCGCGTGTCTATATATAACCCTAGGCTTGGACAAAAGAAGAACCAACAAATTGAGAGCCGGGTTTAGGTTGAAAATGTTGGTTACACATGTGCCAACATGTGAGGCTAGTATGGCCAAATTTAGAGCAAACATGACATTGAATATTTGAGTTGCGACCTCCTCTTCCTCTGCTACCACGACCACCTCATGAGTTAGTACTTAGTTCCTCCTCTAAAGGATTTGTACTCAGGTTCGTTTAACTAAGGTGGAATGAATTCACGAGAAATATGAGACAAGTCAAAAGCATCAGTGTTAACTAGTGTATGTAAATGATGGGTTAGGTTCAAAGACACAACATCAACAACAGTCTGTTTCTTCATTTTGTCCAATCTAAGTTCATGAGCAAGAAGAAGGACTTCAACTTTATCAAGGTCCATCACATAAATTTCTTTTCCATAACCGTAAACCTTCTAAAATGACACCAATATGATGAATATGAGAAATAGGAACTCCAATAAAAACAAAAGCATCAGCCATTTTTCAAATGCAAAGAAGGTAACCACAAACTATGAAGTCTGAGGCAGAGGTCTTTATTAATAGAACTAGACAAAACAACAACAGGGCATTTGGTCTAGTGGTATGATTCTCGCTTTGGGTGCGAGAGGTCCGGAGTTCGATTCTCCGAATGCCCCTTTTGCGCTTCTCACTTGTAATTTTCTTTTGTTTAATATATCTTGCATCACGACACAATAACCAAGTCAAAGAAACACTATTATCATAGTTATGGACATAAATACAATACTATAAATAACAGCTTACAGGTCACAATCATAGAAACAAAAGATTTTCATAAAGATAATAATATAATAGTACTACAATATATCATCTTTAACTATGATAGAAGAACTACCACATCTTCCTCGATGTTACATCAGACATAAATCCTAAATCTTCCATTACAAAGACACACATGCATATTTATATAATCCAAAAGTTACACACCAATAATGCCGTACATTTGGACTCTCAACCTTCTCATTCACACTCCATCCATCTTAGAATTTTCAACACCACCCAACTAGAAGAAAACAACACTACATTAAAAAACATGAAATTAATTAATTAATTAAACCCTCCCATACAATAACTTCATGTATATATAATACTATTAACCATTAAGAAAAATCTCAGCCGTTGATCAAAGGGTTTGTTGTGGAAGATCCATAACCATTCATCATCCCACTCCATGATCCATATCCAGCATCAGAGCAACCTTGATCTTGCTGCCATTCAAGTGAGAGTAGTTTAGGGTTTGGTTTCACATCAATTGAAGCATTATGATCTTCATCATGAGCATCATATGGAAGCATAAGTCTTTGACAAGAATCCATTAAATAACCTCCATTGTTGTTGTTTCCATCAAATGATGACATGCCACCAAATGAAGAATGAAAATTCTGTTGCAATTGAAGCACATTTTGGTTTTGACCATTCATCATGTCTCCAACACCCATGTTCATACTCATGTGATCATTGTTTCCAAATAAGTTATCAAAGTTTCTAGAGCTACTTCCAATTATGCCTTCTAGTTTACTCTCCATCATGAAATCAATAGGCCTAGGATTCTCAAGCATGCCGACGTTGAAATTAGGGTTTCCTAATGCACCAGAAGTACTACTCCCAAGTAAGTTACTAAGGTGAGAGAATTGCACATCAGGGAAAGAAAGTTGAAGATCTTTAGGGTTGTTGTGATTGTGATGAAGGTATGAATAAGAAGACGCTTGTTGTGGTTGGTTTTGATGATTCTGAATATTATTACTATTAGCTAAATGGTGAATATCATTAGGTTTTTTGGATGAAACTTTCTTGTTTTTTCTACACCCTCCACCAACAGGAATGTTTCTTAGGGTTCCTCCTTTGGTCCAATACCTTCTACAAGTCTTGCAGAAGTACCTTGGCTGAGAGAGACTGTAGTTGTTGTAGTAGCAGAATTTGGTGTGAGTTGAATCACATCTTGGACATTTTAGAGATAGGTCATGTGGTGGTCTTAACCTCCTTTGGTCTATCATGGAGTTTGGCCTCGAACATGTTAGCATGTCACCAGATAATGGTGAAGATGAATCCATACCTGACTCATCGTGAATTGTGCCCTGGCATTTTGTAGAAAAGAAACTAGAAGTTAGTATATCTGTGATAAAAGTTAAAGTAAAAAATGTGTTGATTTGGTGTCTTGTTGGATTGTTATACATTGTCTTTTTCTTTTTCATTCTTTTTGTTCTCTTTCTAGCTAGCTAGCTTCTTCTAGTTTTGTTTTTCTCTTCTTTTAGTTTTCATTCTTCACTTTTAATCATGAGATCAATGAGTCAAAAACATACCATGCAGCACTTTTAAGATTAACTAATTCGAGAGATCAATCTCACCGTCTACTTGCCACAACTCAACTAAAGGCAGAAAAAACATCGGTGGAGACCGATCTAACATAAGAATTGTTCACACCCAGTTGATTATTAATTTGTAAGAAGAAACTGCAAAACTACTATAGCATTGATTTAAATAATGCATATGGTAGTGAGTGATATAGGAGGTAGCATGATAAAGAAAATGAGTGGAAAATGGTAAACAATGTGCATGTGCATGTGCATGGTATACCTGCAACCAGTGATCTGCAGAAGAATCCATATTGCAGACGTGAAGAGAAGATAAACCCATTCAAAAGCTGTGTAGTTGGTTAAACTAAAGTATCACTCACAGTCACACTACTATACTATAATAGTATACGAGTATGTTAACAATATTTCATAGTGTAAGAAGAGAAAGAGAGAAAATGAGAGAGGTTATAAACTTAGAGTAGTGAGATAAGTGAGAAGAATTTGCATGTGTTAGTGTGGTTTGCATTGCAACATGGGACAGAACAAGTGAATAAGAAGGAAGAAAAAGGTGAAGTCAAGGGTAGTGAGATAATGAGTGAGAGTTAATTGGCATGTTGTCTGTCTGTTGTATCTAAAGAAAAAAAACTCGTCGGTGGTAACAATGGTGGGCCTTAACATGTCTCACTAGTTTGATAGGTTGAGTAGTAGATGAATGAAATGGAGGGTTAGGATGTGGAGAGATTTTGATGTGGAAGAATGAGAGACGTTGATGATGATTTGGTGGGAAGTGAAAGAATAGATACGTAAGAGTAGTCGTATCTGACATGAGAGAAGGTGAGAAATGAGAATATTTTTGAGGTTCTATTATCGATAAAGAACGCATACCGAAAGAGCACTCTACTTAACAGCCCCACATCGTTTGGACCCACTCACCTCCTTCCACAAGCAAGGGATATATTCTCCTTATTCAGAATTTCTAATCCTTCACGCGCCTTATTGTCTGCCTTCATTCCTCTCTTTCTATTTTAGAGACTAGACAAAATCATCTAATATATTCCAAATGCATTTGTTTTTTGAAATAAGTAAGGCCTAGGTTGCCTAGCAATATAGTATTGTTGAAATACTACACATAATTTGATATAATTCAAATTTTGTAAGTTTGTTAGTCTATTTGTATAATTAAGGTTTTGTAGTCCATATGATATACAAATTAGTTGTATATAAATCGTCTAGTTTATAAATCAGTTTGTAACAATTTAATTCAATAATACAATTTATATTTTTTTATTCTTCATTTCTCTTTTTACTAATGTGTCTCACGCACTAACAAACTGGTATTTATAACTTCAACTAGATTCTTGATCGTGTTTTTAAAAATCACATGTCAATATTGTGTTTTCGAAATTGTGGGTTATTGTCCATCAATTGTCGTGAAGATGAATAATACTAACGACATTCTGATTTCTCTTTCAACTCTTGACGACAAGAACTGAATTCGATGGAGAAAACAGATGCAATATATATTTGGCTTTCATAAAATCCTAGAAATGATTACTAATGGCATTCTTGCGCTGGCTGCGAATGCAACCGACTCACAGAATATCGCTCACAACGAAGCCAAGAAGAAGGATTGCAAGAGGTAGTTTCCGCAAATTTCAAAAGAACCTCTCATGTTGGATCGACGAAGAAGGCATGGGATATTATTTCCAAGTACCATGAAGGATGTGAAGAAGTCAAGGTTGTCAAGTTGCAGGTCTCGCATTGACAATATGAATTGTTGCTGGTGGAAGAAGACGAAAAGATCGCAGAGTATCTGTCAAAGGTACAGAAACTCGTCCATATCATGAAGGGTTATGGTGAAACCCTAGATAATAAGATGCTAGTTGTGAACGTAATGCATACATTGACCTCTCACTTTGATCATGTTATCGTAGCTATTCAAGAATCCAACCAACTTGAAACCCTAAAATAAGAAGATTTGGTTGGTTTGTTGGAAGCGCGTGAGATTAGGATTGTCGAAAGGAACAAAGTTCAAGACTTGATTCAAGCATTGCAGGCTCAGTCATGGAAAAAGATCAGTGGTTCTAACAAATTCAAAAGCAAATTTGACAAGACTCTGGGGAAGAAGTATTGTTTGAATCCTCACAAGAATAAGGTCGATGACAATACTTATGAATCCTCGAAATAGGAGAAGGAAATTCCTATCAGAAAGACAAATAAGAGTGTGATACGGTGGGAGAACTGACTTGTTTGTTTTGCATTTTATCGCAAATGTTGCGGATAGCAATAGTCTTCGCCGACTTTTCTTTTATCCAATTAAGGGAAGGCAAAAAGAACAGGAAAAGACCTTCGTTAGATTCTGAGTAAGGGAGGTAGTTATGAAAAGGGAAGGTATTAACACCCTTTCCATCTGTAGTTATCTACGGGCTCTTAATTGCTTAGCTCACTTTATAAATTTCTTTCTGTGTATGTGTTTGAAAAGATATTTTGAAAAAGGCATTTCTCTTTGACTTCGTAATGATTCTCGCTGGAATGTATACAAAGTGTTTGGAAATGTTTTATTTTGGAAAAGTGTTTAACTTTGTAATGATTCACGCTGGAATGTATACAAAGTGTTTGAAAAGTTTTGAAAATAGTGTGAGGTGTGAAAAGTATTTTTGAATTGATTGGAGCAAGCAAAAGAGTCTTATTACCTACTTAGAATGGTCGTTTCCATGTTATTTTGCTTTCCTTTATGGTAGGGTTATCCATACCATTAGTTGGTAGGTAACTCTATCCATTGGATGTAGAGGGAGATTCGAAGGGTCATCGTATGGTCATAGAAGGAAATATGTGGGGATACCTTAGCACATTTGTAACACCCCTTCTAATTTCCCCGCGAATTATATATTTAATCAGAGTTTAACATAACGAAAGGGCATCACAATTTAAAAATTCAAATGATAAAACACCATAACAGTAGTCATGCCTTTACTGAAGAACTTCATTCAATAATTCAAAACCAATGATTATGTTTTACACAGCGGAAATAACAAAAAATCCAGAATAAATTCAAATCATAATTATTTCAAACATAAACCAAAAGAAAAGAGTTTAATGATAACTCTAAACCAATCGTTCCCCAGTGTTACAACTACCAGAGCATGACACTGACCCGCGGACAATCTAAACAGCACAGCTCAAAGTTATCCTCACCAGCTTCTAAGCGACTAACACTTCAATCTGTAATCATCAAAGTAAGGGTGAGATTCATCAACAATTAAAATGCATTATATATAACACCCCTTCTAATTTCCCCGCGAATTATATAATTAATCAGAGTTTTAACATAATGAAAGGGCGTCACAATTTAAAAATTTAAAATATAAAACACCTTAACAGTAGTCATGCATTTACTGAAGAACTTTATTAAACGATTCAACCAACAATTATGTTTTACACAGCAGAAATAACATAAAACCCGGAATAAATACAATTCATAGTTATTCCAAACATAAACTCAAAAGAAACAAGTTTAATCCTTAAAATTCCAAAACGATCGTTCCCCAGTGTTACAACTACCAGAGCATGACACTGACACACGGACAATCTAAGTAGCACAACTCAAAGCTATCCTCACCAGCTCCTAGGTGGCTTAACCCTTCAATCTGAAATCATCAAAGTAAGGGTGAGATTTCATCAACAATTAGAATGCATTATACGTTTCTTTAAAACAATAAAACAATTAATACATTATTCCACCTGCATTAGCATAACTAGATAACAATCCACAAATACAATGCCATACAGTTCATTATGCACATAATAACAATCAATACAATTATAACACTGAAAATCATCCTAACATGTTATAATTATATATGCAATGCAGACTCATGCATGTGGTACCAAAACGTGAACCAAGTCACCAACATCGATTCGTCCACAATCACCCGGACATGAATCCAGCCTCACCACCCACAATCACCCGGGTACGGTTATTAGCAATACGAGCCAAATTCCACATAATGGGAATTAACTCCACCAGAATGCATATGCATGCACATCCAAAAGCATGTCACATTCAATTAACGGAATATGAACACCACATAATTCCATACATAGTCAACACCATCAACAACAAATGATAACAGCATAGTCATGAACATACAATGTTAATTATAACACATAGAATTAACATCCAGCAAGTATACACCACGTCAACAACGAACAATCACGAATTACACGGATTCCTCCTACGGAAGCCATAACAATCCCTCAATATCTCAATTAATGGTTTCAAATATATTTTTAATAGATAGTACTCGTTCTAAGCTTTCCAACGATACCAACTATGCCTAAATCGGAGTTACGGTCGCAAAGATATGGCCCAAACCGTTTTCAGAAAGTTATGTTATGTTCCAGCACAGTATGCATCGATCCAAAACTCCATGTGTCGATACAAAACTTGTTTGTGTCGACACAAAACACGCATGTGTCGACTCATACGTAATAATTTTTCCCATTTTTCAAAATCCCTTCAGTATGAGTCGATCCATGGCTTCTTGTGTCGATACAAGATCCTCTTGCATCGATGCATAACATCCTTGTGTCGATGCAAAAACCCAATTTTTTACCACATGAGTCGATGCAAGCAGTTTTGTATCGATACAAGCCTTATATCCATCTTCTGTTTCTTACACCAATGTAGCTTGCATCGATGCAAAGGCCCTTGTGTCGACCCATGCTGCGCTATTTCACCAAAAGTTAGTTTTTATTTTCACTATGTGCAGTTCCAATTAATCCATTCATTACCAACAGCCATGGCACAATAGAAACAATAACTCTTATGTATTTTCACACCTAATTAACATCAGAATTATACTTTCTAATTAGCCTACAATCATTCTGCACAAATTAATCATTCATAACAATTCCAATTTAAGTTTTTACGTCGAATTATAACGTTAGGGCACAACCTAGAATCCTAATTCGAGATTCCTAATGGATTAATTCATTCTATTGATCATCAAAATCTATAAGGCATAATAATCTGATCAAATCACCCCTTACCTCGCGATGATTCTTCGAACTCTGACGATTTGGCTTTTTCTCCTCTTCTCTTCTCTTCTCCAATGTACGTAGAATGAAAACTCTAATCCTTCTCATTTTTTTCCCTTTTTCCTTTATTTATTCCTTTATTATTCCCAATAATAAAAATAACATAATTAGAATAATTAGAGCCTTTTACTCTACACACCTCCCAATTCCACTTCACACCTCCAACACTCCCATTTATTTAATTAATTAATTAAATCCATTAATTCAAAAATACCAATAATTAAACCTTTAATTAAATTAATAATTAAAATTCTAATTATTTAATAGTTGAATTATTTGGGGTGTCACATTATACGTTTCTTTAAAACAATAAAACAATCAATACATTATTCCACCCTCGTTAGTATAACCAGATTTACAATCCACAATTATATTCCATACATTTTATTATGCACATAGTACAAATCAATGCAATTATAACACTGGAAATCATCCTAACATGTTATAGTTACATATGCAATGCAGACTCAATGCGTGTGGTACCAAACTTGAACTAAATTCACACCCTGTTCTGCTTACACCATGGAAACAGAGATAATCAACGATTCGTCCATACACCACTGGATCAAGAATCCAGCCTCACCACCACTATTCACTGGGTACGGGTATTGGCTCTGCAGGTCCAATTCCACACACTGGGAATTAACCATCACCGGAATGCATATGCATGCACATAAAAAGCATGCAGCAATCCAAATACGGAATATGATCACACAATATTATTCCACACATAGCCAACACCAACAACATCACACGATAACAGCAAGTCATGAACATATAACGTTAATTACAACACATGGAATCAACATATAGCAAGTATACCCAACGAATAATCACGAATTACAACGAATCCTTCCTACGGAAAGCCATATAAATCTCTCAAGATTCAATTACTGGGTTTTAAAAATGTTCTTAATAGATAATACGCGTTCTAAGCTTTCCAACGATACCAATTATGCCTAAATCGGAGTTACGGTCGCAAAGATATGACCAAAACAATTTTCAGAAAATTACATTCTGTTTCTGCACAACATGCATCGATGCATAATCCCATGCATCAATGCATAAACAACTTGTGTCGACACATGCATCGCATGCATCGATGCATACAATTAAAATTTTGCATTTTTCCATTTTTGTTCAGTATGCATCGATGCATAACATGTATGTGTCAATGCATAGCTTCAATTTTTGCCCTATGAGTCGATGCATGACTCTATGCATCGATGCAAGCTTTCCCCACGCCTCTGGTTTTCAAAAGTTTTGTTGCTTGCATCGACCCATAGCCTCTTGTGTCGACCCATAGCCTCTTGTGTCGACCCATACTGCTATTTTTCACCAAAAACCAGATTTTATCTTCACTGTTTGGAATCTCAATTGATCCATCCATTACCAAACTCCATATTACACCAGAACAGAATTAATTCATGCGTTTTCACATCCAATTGACCACAGAATTATACTTTCTAATTATCCTATAATCATTCTACACAAATTAGTTGTTCTTATCAATTCCAATTGAATTATTATGTCGGATCATAACATTAAGGCACAACCTAGAATTCCTAATTCGAGATTCCTAACGGATCAATTCATTCTATTGATCATCAAAAACCTATAAGGCATAATAATCTGACCAAATCACCCCTTACCTCGCGATGACTCTTCGAACTTCCGACGCCTTGACTTTTCCTCTTTCTCTTCTCTTCTCAAAAGCACGTAGAATGAAAACTCCAACTCTTCTCACTTTTCCCTTTTTCCTTTCTTTATTCCTTTTATTATTCCCAATGATAAAAATAACATAATTAGAATAATTAGAGCCTTTTACTCTACACACCTCCCAATTCCACTTCACACCCCCAACACATCCATTTATGTAATTAATTAATTAAATTCATTAATTCAAAAATACCAATAATTAAACCTTTAATTAAATTAATAATTAAATTTCTAATTATTTAATAGTTGAATTATTTGGGGTGTCACAACATTCGTAGGGACGATCATCACTTTTCGTAGGCGACAATTGAGGGACTAGATCATGTACTCGTAGGCAACAATCGAGGGTCATCGAGGGACTATGATCTTTGTATCGAAGGGACTATGATGATATTATTTGTAAGCGTCTTAGCTAAGATATCCCTACGTTTGAGGGACATGACCGTTGTTTATTCGTAAGGCAACAAGAGAGGATATCCTAAGGTGTGTGCAAGTGTGATGAGTGTGTTGTATTCAGATATGTTATCTTGTATTTAGAAGTGATCTATGTTGTTTTAATCTTACCATACACACCTAATTACTAGCAGTTAAATATGTACAGAAATTAAAGTGCAGAATGTAAAAGTGCGGAAACGTAAATCCTACGCTATTACATGGCTTTGGGGCAGATACATAATAGGAATGCAGAAAGTAAAGTGCAGAATTGTAAAGGTGCGGAAAGTAAATTGTACGCTATTACATAATAAAAATTGTGCGACCTATACATCTTTTCTAGAATTGTAAATGCGAAATAATAAATAGATAATCAGAATAATAAGAAAATGTTAGTGAAAATATTTTGGAAATTAGCATAAAAATGTTTTAGGTTAGTAACCCGAATTACTAGAAAAGAAATTATTTTTGGAGTTTTTGTAATAAGTAAAAAAACCTAATTCTAATTAATTAGTATTTAATTAGAAAAATGATTTAAATATGAATAAAAAGAAAATGTTTTTGTGTCAAAAATTAAATAAAGGTTTTATTAACCTAAACTTAAAATTAAACATTTTTTAGAGTTTTAGAAAATAGTTTAAAATTAATTGAAAATAAAATAAATTGGTTAGAAATTAAAAGAAATAGAAAAATGCAAAGGAAACAAGTAGTGAAAATTAGGTTGGCCTTGCTGAGGTTTGAACCCACACCCTTGGGTTGTGGATTCAAAAGTTTACCACTGGACCACACTGCATGTGGTGTCAATATCATGCTTCCAATTGATTATATGTGATAACCTGTGAAAATCTAAAATTGTAAAAAAAAAAAAAAAGGGTTGGGTTCGAACTCGCTACCTTAGAGAGGGCAAGGGACTAGCACGCGCATGTTGAACCGCTGAGGCAGTGATACATCCAGTTATAATGTTATATGCATAAATATATAAGTGACAATTAATTCAAAAAAATCAAATTAAAAGACAGAATGCACGCTAGGGCCCAGGGTGTTTGAACGGGTAAATCAGGGAACGCCATGCCTCGGTCCTTAAACCCTAACGGAGTCAACAAGTACAGGGAGGCCAGAGTCAACACTTCGACTGTCTTCTCCGGCTAGGGGGAAACCTAAAAACCTGCAAAAACGCATCAAATAATAAAAAGCAAATGTGCAGATCAATTATATTGACCCTTGCGAACACGATGATGATGTTCTTTTATCCTTAAAGTGCCTGAAAATGGGGATACAAAGCTCAACAGCTTATGAGCCCTAACAATGGCAAATCACGATTCGACCATAAAAAGCTTGCTAAGATTGATTTATCCTGCTCTAATGAACCTCAGGAACATGTTAGAATTGCTAGTCTCGAGCGAAACACAATACAAAGCAGAATACGAATTTATGAAAAAAATATGCAAACGGAGATATACGTGTGGCATGATTCAACGTGTTATATATTGCTTTGAATACAAGAGTATTCCCTTTGGAATTTTATCCAATCTTTCCCAAAATGTCTCAATATTGCCTTAAACTCTTGTGCACTAAATTGGCAGCTTGTGATGGGCTTCCTTGGTCCTCAAGACAAGTAGAAACCAAACCCAACTTGTATTATCAATTATCTTTGTATTTTATTTAATTAATTTTGAATTTTGACTATTTAATTCCAAAATAAATTAAACAGAAAGATAAGAGGCGTGGAAAGGAGTATAAGGGTCATGGATAATCTCAAGAATAAGTATGGATCATGAAAAATTAAGCCCATTTAAAAAATATTTGCATTTGCTAGGTATTTTCCTTTGTGCACCTCCTCAAAAATGTCAAACTTGCACAATTTGTATCTTGCCCAATTTTCAACATTTTTGAGTGTTCTTGGACTTTTTAGAAAGCTCAAGATGTCCTCTAAACCCACCTTTTGGTTTCATCTTCATTGAAGTTTCCATGTTCATGTACACTTCTTTGCAAAAACATGACTTTTTGTTGACTTTTAGAAGGACCTGTAATGTTTTGATCCATAACTTCCAAACGAAGCATTTTTGGTCAAATCTTGTGACACATGAAGTTGTAGAGAATTGAATTCCCTTAAAAATGAGCCTTGGTGGAAAAATTTCTGATAAAGTATGTGAAAGTTATGCTTGGTCAAAGTTCTGTTGACTTTTGTCTGAAAAACCCTAATTTAGAATCTTTGACTTTTGATCAAATCTTGACTTTCCTTGAGGAATCATGGTTAACCCTTGATCAAATGATGAATATTACTTCAAAATATTGATGTTGACAAAACATTATGAAGTTTGATTGTATGTTGACCACAGTTAACTTTCTGTCCAATACAGTTGGCCAAGCATTATTGGTACGGGAAAGACAAGGGATCTAATAAAGGCAGTGACAAAGGATAGAAACTTACACGCCAAGATTCAGATGATTATCAAGATATGGTGGTTATGGCCACAGTCATAGATAACCAAATCGAATCCAAGATCTGGTTCCTCGACTCTGGCTGCTTGAGTCACATGACTGGTTGAAATGAATGGTTAGTAGATTCTGATAAGTCAAAGGACAAAAATGTGAAACTTGCTAATAATAGCTCATTGCAAGCATAAGGTACATGCGACATTGTTATTCAAATGAGCAATGAAGCTAAGGCCTTAATCAAATATGTACTTCATGTACTTGACATAAAGTGAAACCTGCTAAGTGTTGGAGAACTGGTTGAAAATGGGTTCTCAATGGTTATGAAATATGGAGCATTGGAATTTTCAACGCACATAACAATTTGTTCTTAAAATATTGGTTGTCGAAGAATTAGACGTTGACGAATATGATCAGCTTCACAGAGGTACAATGCTTGAAATCAGTTTCCGACCACAAAGATAGTTGGTTGTGGCATTTTAGGTTTGGCCATATGAATTTTAGGTTGATTAATCAGATGATTACTCAAGAGATGGTAAATGACATACCAACTCTTATGATGGCCGACAAACTTTGTGAAGATTGTTTAGTCGGAAAGCTATCCAGAAATTCTTTTACTTCGACTATGCTAATGAGATCCTATTGCATACTCAACGTTGCACATTTAAATGTATGTGGCTCATTCGAAGATAAAACTATCGATGGAAACAGATATTTTGTATTGTTCGTCAATGAGTATAGTCGAAATCTATAGATTTATATGATCAAACGAAATGAAGTATTTGAAATTTTTAAGAGATTCAAGATACTTGTTAAAAACCCGAGTAAGAAAAGATCAAAGTTCTACAAACATATGTAGGTGGAGAACACACATCCAAGATATTTAAATATTTTTGTACAGAACATGGTGTCGAGCATGAAGTAACTACTTCATATACGCATCAACATAATGGAATTAAAGAAAGAAGAAATGAACCATATTGGATATGGTGAGATGCATGTTGAAGTAGAAGATTTTCCCAAAATGCTTATGGGGTGAAGTCGTTATGAGTGTAATTTATATTATGAGTAGGGGCCTTACCAAGAAATTGAATAGAAAGGTTCCTAAAGAAGTGTGGAGTGGATCTATGTGTTAAAAGCATGTTCCTAATTTGAGAAGGAGGAAGGTTGTTTACAAGAGTGAACCTACGATTCTGGTAGGATATCATAAAACAGGTGCATAAATCCAATTAATGAGAAAATTGTGATATGTCAAGACATTGTGATTGATGAAAATTATGCCTGCGATTGGAATTCTAATGATGCAATTAACAAGTCATTGATGAGTTATGGTTTCGAAGAAGAAATTGATGAACTCAAAGCCAGAGAAATTGTTGATATTTCAGTCAAAGTCGAAGAAGTTTGTGACGTTCGCGGCATAGTAGAGTATGGCTAGGACAAGCCAAATACCTCAAATAACTAGAGTTCATCCAAAAAGACTTCAAGACTATAAAGTGTCTGGTGGTGATGAAGTAACACCATGTAGATAATTAGTGTTGCACCCCAAAATTCGCCATCTTCCTTTCTGTATTCCTGGCTCGTAATTTGATTGTGTCGCCCTATACATGTTTGTGTACACAGTGTTGATCATAAGGTTATCTAGTTTTGGGTAGTCCGAGTGGAAGCAAACCAAAGAAAAGTCAAAAATTTCGATCACGCAAGCGAAATTGCATTCCGGACACTTTTTGTTTAGGATCCGACTTCAAGTTCTCGACGAATTTGACAGTTTTGGATTAATTACGAAAATTATTTGGATAATCATAATTTGGGCTTGATTTTGGGTCCAAGGATATAAATACTTTTTTTGCCTTCACAAAAAAGAGAAAAAAAAAGGGGGGATATATTTTTTCATTTTTCAATTCTCACCACCAATTACTCTCTAACTCTCTCAATAATCAAAAAGTCAAAAAAACTGAAGCTTCAACTTTCCTTCCAAGAAACCACCACAGGCCACCACCGGACCTCCGTCCAACACCAGTTTCAGCCGCAGACCGCGCTAAGCGCGTCCTGCGATTTCTGGTTTTTTTTTGTCCTTTCTTCATCGCAGCATTTCTTCATCCAATCAAGA
This sequence comes from Vicia sativa, assembly GCA_021764765.1. NCBI lineage: Eukaryota > Viridiplantae > Streptophyta > Magnoliopsida > Fabales > Fabaceae > Vicia > Vicia sativa. The sequence goes on from CM038794.1 coordinate 184,311,756, forward strand.
TCTTCTCCTCCTTCTTCTGCTCGAATTTGACATGGAAGGAACGGTTTTGTCTTGATTTCTCTTCCAATTCAAGATTCAAGGGTTTCTCTTTCCTTTTCTCTAATTTTCCATTGAAGACCTTCGAGACTTCAAAGGTTGATTCTGCAAGTTATCACCGATTCGCTATGGATTTGGTATTTTCTTTGAAGAGCACAAGGAATTCCTCTTCAATTCGGTGCAAACTTCAAATTCAAGTAAGTGTCAGGTTCAAATAAGCACTTATTTTAAGCTGTTTTGATTTTCAGCTTTTTCTTGAAAATTGAATAATGAAATTACATGCAAATTCAATGTGGATTCTGAATCTTGAACTTCTACTCTTGAATTCTTTGATTTGAATTGGATTTCGCCGTCTTGTTTGTGTCGGAGTGAAGGTTTTGCTACATAGCATGCATATAGGCTTGGTGTTAGTATCTCCCTTTGCATTTTAGCCATAAACTCATGCATTCTGCATCGTCTAGCACATGTTCATGCATTGGAAAGCATGTAGTTCGTTTGAATTACATTGATGTATGATGAATTAAAGCATGGCTTGCATTTGAAGTTTGTCGGCTTGTAGTTTCCAAAGCATTTTGTTAATTAGGAATGTTGTGCATCGTACATAGTTCATGCATGTGCATTCCAAGTGTTCGTATTAATGTGTAACTAGGATTTGACATGGTCCTTCCTTGCTCCTTCATGTCATGCCTTGAATATGTTGTTGCTTTGTGCATAGCACATTAGGTTGTTAACATAGTTCACATCGTAAGCATGTTCATGCACCGGTTTGCGTTGTGTACGTTGGAGTTTTCAATTACTTGCATCCTTTACATGTTTGCAGGTAGTATAGCACTTAAGCCTAGAAATCTCCATATCGCATTGTATTCTTAGCATGTCCACGCATAATCATACATGTAGGAATTCTAGGATTAGTGATTTACTATCCATTGAATGTTCATGCATTCATGAACATCAAAGTCATTAGCATTGTTGTTTGCATTTCACATATGCTCATGCGCTCATGAGTACTAGAGTTATCCGCATTGTCATGCATCCATTGTATGTTCATGCATTCATGAACATTGAAGCTATTGGCATTTCATTTGCATTCCGTGTGTGTTCATGCATTCATGAGCAATGGATTTTTTCGTTCGCTTGCATCATGCACATGTTTGCACCTTTATGAGCATTAAAGACATTCATGTCATCGATTTTCTACACATGTTCATGCATTCATGAGCATTGGAATGATTAGCGTCCTCATTTGCATTTTCGGTATGTTCATGCATTCATGAGCATTGGAATCGTTCGCATATTTACTCGCATTTTGTATGTGTTCATCGTCGGTATCATTTGCATTCTTATGTATGTACATACATAACATCGCATACATGAGCATTGACATAATTGCCTAACACCCTTTTGTTTCGTGCAGGGATTTGGGTTATGTATATCTATGACACATTTCTCCGATGCTGGTGCACTCACGCACACTTTCTGTTGGTTTAGTTCTCGGAATCTAACCCCCTTTTGCAGGTTCATTGGATATACGTCAAATGTGTAATCGACACGCATTCTAGACAGTGCATCTCATTGCACATCCATTATCTGTTTTTATCTGGATAAGTTCCTTCCAGGTTTATTGGATCCACGTCGAATGTGCACGAACACACATTCTTGACCGTGCATCTCATTGCACATCCATTATCCGCTTTGTCTGGTATTATCTTGTACAGGTGTATCTGCTCCAGACGTGTGTGGCACACGTTCTGATTATGCAATTTTTGTGCCTCCACGCACTTCTCACCGGATTTCTTTATTGTATGGCTGCAGTACTTGAAGTTTTCCGGAGTATTCTCTAGCTTGCGGTGCTCTTCGGATTCTATATTTGTTTGGTAGTCTCCACACTGTTTATCGCATTCTCTTACCGTTTTCCTAGATATCATGAGAAGTAGGGCTTTATTGCTTTCCTTACCATATCCTTTGCATGTCGGTATAGGTAGAGATTCCCTTTCTCCTCAACCGTAGGCTCAACCCTTATTTTCTTTTCTAGTTTCTCTACATCCATGCATGTAATAAAACTAAAACTTGTTTTCCTTTCCTTTTGAAAACAAAACACTTAATAATGGTTCGAACTCCTTTTGCAAAGGTAAAAGCAACCAACCAACACAAACTTTTTCGCCTTTGTGCGTTTCTTTTCTTTTTTTGTGTTTAAAACCTTTTTCATAAGTAAAAAACACAAAACTCACCCAAACAAATGAGTTGAACTATGGTGCTCTGACTTTCCCATTGCACACGGGAATACGTAGGCATCTTGTCACGGGGCTCGATCGAGCAAACCTTGTATATATTTCCTTCTTTTCCCTGTGGTTTCCTTATTTTCTTCTTTCTTTTTTGCATTGCATGATAGCGATTAAGAGAAGACAGGCATAATTCACCCCTTAGATAGAAAGTAGAAGTGGATACCGTATAGTACTACGGGCGTGTGGGGTGTTAATTCCTTCCCCTCACGTAACTGAATCCCTTACCTAGATTCTCTTGATTTCTCAGTCATAGGACCGTGATTTCCCCCCTCAGGTTTACTCAATGTCTTCCTTTCTCCTTCGTGAGATAAAAGATGTTTGATGGCGTCTCTATTGATACACGAGTATCAGTCAGAGGTTCGGCCGGTTGTTTCAATTAGTTCATTTTGCTTTGCTTGCAGATGCTGAACCAGTCAACTATAGCAAGGATTTAAAGAATAAACAATGGAAGTAAGCTATGGCCGAAGAGTTACAGGTTATCAAAATAAATGAAACATGGGAGTTAGTCGAATTGCCAGCACATACAAAAGTTATCAAAGTAAAGTGGGTGTTCAAGTTGAAACAAAATATTGATGGGTCGATAGTAAAACATAAGGTGGGATTTGAAGCTCAAGGATTTCATTATAGAATAATACTTGACTAATCTGAAGTATTGAGTGGGAATTGTTCGACTAGTGGTAGCCTTGGCATGCAGGCGAGGTTGGTCGACATTTCATTTAGATGTAAAATCAACATTTCTGAATGATCCTTTAGATGAAGAGGTCTATGTCACACAACCTACAGGGTTTGTGATTGAGAAGGAAGCAAGTAAAGTATATAACTTGCACAAAGCGCCAGATGGCCTCAATAAGACACCTAGTACAAGAAGCAAGAATATTGACTCATACTTAGTTGAATTGGTATAAGCCTTAGGGTCCCCACTAAGAAGTATACCCCTAAAGTTAATAAGCGGGGGCTCGAAAACATGGCCTCGTCTTCTCATACAAGTGGTTTTCCCCCTCTTCCCATGCGTTGGACTGGGACAAGACCCTCGACATAAGACAGCGACATGCCAAGAATGGCCAAATCCTCGGCATCCAAACCCTCTTTCTCCCATACATATTGATCAACATTTCGCTCGAAATGCTCTTCGTTCAAGTGAAAGTTAAACATGGACACGAGCCGATACATCTGCTCTCCTCGCTCATTCAGTTTCGTAGAACAATCCTCCCAAATAGCAGGAACGCTCGAAAGCACATTAAAGAGAGCCCGTTCTGAGATCGGTCAGACTAACATGAACTTATCCTTGAAAAATCGGACAGACTCTGGATAAGGTTTGAAGAGCTTTCCGTTCTATTGTCAAAACGACACCCAACTCCACCGAACTACCCCATCCGTCTTATCTGAACTCCTCTAAAGACAAAATATATGGAAGAATAAGGGGAGAGTGACGCCTATCTTTAAGTACTCACACACTATCTCGAACGCCCGGATAAAAGCGATCACATTCGGGTGAAGCTGAGATGGAGCCAGGCGAATGTGGTCAAAAATTGCCACTTGCAGATCAGTAAATGGAAGGTGAAATCTTAACTCCCTAAACCAGATGTCCAACACTAGAATACGGTCGGCCTCATTTATCGAACATATCTGATGCACGACCGTAGGGATATACACTGCCCAATCCTCTTGTCTCCCGTCCTCGTTCACACTTTCACCCTCGGGGCCATACCAGGCCACCACATCGAACACCTCATCCCGACGAGTTGTAAAGTATGACCCCCTCAAGAGAACATCTGGAGCCACCCAGATAGTCAGATTTTGGCTCCCAACCTAAGCTACTGTTATGGATGAATCCTCTACCTATTGAGGTACCTCGGCGAAAATAGAATCCTCCCTTAGGATCTCGCCCGAAGTACCTTCCTCGTCAGTTGTAAAGTCGGAGTACTCTCACCCAAAATCCTTCGAATTTTCACAACTACTTTCTCTACTGCCCATCATAATACCTGAAAAGCAGAGGAAGTCGGTGAGCTCGACATCAACGTCAAATTCACCCTTCCACCATTAATCATGTGAAAGGGCTCAGACGAGCGAGGATCTACTTCCTCGGTCAACAACCCTCTCTCAAAGACATACTATCATTCAAAATAGAATCCCTTAGTTCAGAGAAGGGAGCACACGGGAATACTCTGACATCACTAACAATGTAGAAGCCTCTCTCTGCTAAAAAGAAACCCCAAAAATTGAAGCCCTAACCGTATGCACTCTATGAACAAGTAGGAATTTCAAACCTAACGTAATGAACTTGAGAAAAAGGCTTAAAAATGTACCGTTTCAAAGACGATCAAAATGTTGCAGACATGTAGTCAAGCATTGACACGATGGCAGAAGACGGAGATAATTCTGGAAAATACAAACTCAAATCCCTCGGATTGATAAATGAAGAAGCCAGGCACGCGCGAGCAGGTTCAAGCAAAGGAAAAGTTCTTGAATGACAAGTCTTTCCTCTTTTCATAGGCCTCTACCCTGCACGTGTACATGCACGCGCCTAGGGAACCTAGGGGATCCATCATTACACCTTAGTCCCTAGGTCTGCCAAGCCATCATTGCACACGGCTGGAGGCCACGTAAGCGAGAATCCTCCCAATTTCTCCAACCTTTCGCTTCCTTGGCGACTCCTCACCTCCCCGGGTGAAACGACCTATGACACTCTCTTCGAAGTCAAGTCATCACCTCCACAATCATTACTAACAGGTGCATCTGAATTTGATGAAAATCCCCTCGCATTGGCGATTGTTCCAACTGGTATTGTACAAAAACATTTCAAGAATATTCGAAGTTGGATGGTGCAAAACATTTAAAAATTCACCTAACTAGTTTCTTATATGCATGTACAAATTACACAAAAAGTTCTATAAGTTCCAACAATAAAGGAAATCAAAGTCGTATTGGTCTGTTTTCAACATTTTTAAATCTAGCAGCAACCAACAAAGGAGAGAAAGTGACATATGGAGGCAGTTGTGCGAGCAGGAGATGACAGAGGGGCAGTAAAGTAGAGGGAGAAGAAATTATGCGGAGGATGACGGAGAGGAAGTAATGTTTGAAGGTTATGATGGCAGCGCGAGCAAGAAACGATGATGGTGTCGAAGAAGCTCGGTTTGGGAAATTTTCTTTGATTTTTGAGATTGAGAAGATGAAATCAATAGACTGAGGGGCAACGAAAGTTCATAGGATTTGAGAGTTTGAGAAGAATAATGGGTTTTTCATAACGTTTTAGTTTTCGTTTGTAAATTTTAGGGATTTCAAAATTTTAGGGAAATTTTATTTATTTTAGAAATAAATGACCTTAGACATCGCTTTTATGCAGCGCTGCCTTATGTATTCCCTTTAGGAAACGTCTTCATAAAATTGGCCTTTAGCAACGCTTTTTCCTAAACGATACCTTATGTACCGCCTTTAGGCAGCACTTTCTAAATAATTTGGCCTTTAGCATAGCTTTAATAAAATTTGCCTTTAGTAGCGTTTTCCCTAAAATTTTAATTTTTTTCAAACTTACAGCAGCGCTTTTGGAAAAACTATGTTGCCTATGCAGTGCTATCTAAAAGGTCTATAACATCGCTATCTAAAATAAATCCTTTAGCAGCACTTTTCTCATGTTTTAAATATTTTTTTGAACTTATAGCAACGCTTTTAAAAAAAAGCACTGTCTAAAACCAATTTTGACATAGTGTAGGGAAGGAGGCCACATTGATCACCATTTCATTCTATGTATTTCCCTTTATGGTCGTGTTATACAACTTTGTATATCCTTTATTCTCCATACAGGTCAGCGCAAATTGTTATCGGCTTGTCATGATTATTATGATGCATCAATTTGAGGTGGACCTTATAGAACCCTATGTCCAACATTAACACGAAGGTCTACCTAGGATGTAGTTGTAGACACTCTTGTAAAGAATTACTAGGAATTAGAGGTCGGTTGTCCTAGTGTCTTTTTCTTCTCCAAAGGTGACCATAAGTTCAATATACCCCAACAAGCTAGTTGTTGAACCTTTAAATGCATATAGGTCAGATTCATGGTATGATTATGAGTTATCTATTCTTATTCCAAGCTTCTAGAAAATATTTGCGTGCATGATATTGCAAGAGCTCCTCCTATCAATGGGAAATATGATAAATTAAAATTGGTCGTTATTATCGTAATCACTAAGAGAAAATGGTCTTGCGATTGTCGTTCTTCCCCTTGGATCCTCTTTTAACCTTAATAGTTTTATTCGGAGAAGCCTTCAGTGAGTGAGAGGATCATTTATTCTTTGGTAAATCATCATATACCCTGTGATATTTCTTTGGGTCTCGTTGTCTCTTTGGCATCCTTCTTGAGTGTTCTCGTTGATCCAACTGTTTTTTATTCGCTCAATAATTACATCCTTTAGGTGAATGCATTCATTAGTATTGTGGTCGTTACTTTTGTGAAAATGGTATTAATTTGACTTATTACTTTGACTTCTTTGAGTTACGTGTTTACACATTCAAGCCATATTTTATCCCTCGATGTGTTTAAAGAATTGTATGCACAAAATCTAGATTATGGTTCTCCCTCTCTGTGGTGGTTACAATCCTTTTCTGGAGCCCGAACATATCTGGGGTTTCTCACTCCCCATTCTTATTTTTAGTTAGGAGAACTTATTCGTAGTTAATATAGGGATGGATTATATTCAACATGTCCCTTAGGTTGCAATCTCCTTCCAACCTTAGTTTTCTCGAAATAAGTAATTTGCTTGGTGCCTTCTTGAATATGCAGTATTTTAATTTAACGATGGTACCTCCTACTTCCACTGCTACCTTAATGAATCAGTTGATGTACTCTCACATGGTTTTTTTCTTCTTCTACATCACCTTGTTGAGTACGACCATAATGCTGGGTTGCTGCTTTTGAGTGTTGCTGCTTTTGAGTGGTGAACTGAGCAATAAATGAATCACAATGTTCTTTCCATGAATTTATGCTTATGAGTGCAATATCTTCTCTAAGATGTTTTGAATGATGTCAAAACTACGTAATATGTAGTATTTGTATATTGGATGTTATCTCTCTATGTCTATGTTGCATTATAATCTTATGACCATTAGGAATCAAGTCAAAAGCATTTGACATGCCAAAAATATGCATATTCATCAAAAATCATGCTTGGAGTCGACCCCCCCTCCCCGGTGTTAGGAGTCGACTCCCTCTGAATCAAAATTGGAAACAAATGTTTCTGTCAGAAAGGAGTCGAATCACGGGTCTTTGGAGTCAGTATACACAAAAAAGGAGTCGACTCACATATCTTTGGAGTCAATACTCATCACAAAGGAGTCGACTCCCATGTGTTATGTATAGACTCCTATTGAAGCAATATTTTTTCAAAACTTCTCTGTCCAATTGGAGTTGACTCCCAGGTAGTATGGGTCGACTCCCTTGTCCTTAGGAGTCAAATCCCACTTTAAATGTGTTGGTTCCCAATGTTTAAAATGTCCAATTTTATAATTTTGCAAACCTATTTTTTCTATTTCATTCTTTCACACACCCACACATATATACATAGCCATCCATGCATCATTTCTCATTATTGAAACCAAAAATATACAAAGATTTTCATCATATTTATCCCCTCTCATTGCATACATACAAAAACTACACATAATCATTTTTGTTGTGATCAAGACATAGTTTGATAACATCCAATAATAATTCGGTGTAATCATTTGGGTTAAAAGATCTTTGGGGGTTTCAAGATAAATCCATTTAGGTTTTCCTTCCAGATCAAGGATTGATTTGGTAGTTTTGCACAATATTGTGCAATTTGGATTGAGTCGATTGAAAGCTTTGAATAACGGAGGTTTATGCCAAAGGAGTAACGATAACTAGAGGATCACTTTGGTAATCTTGGGTCACGATACATTTGCAATTAGGATTCAGTCGAGTTAACGCTTTTAAGAACGGGGGTTCTGTCAATGGAGTAACGGTAACTAAGGGATCAAATTAGAAGTATCAAGTTATTTGATCGAGTTTTGATCAATGGGAGAGAAGAAGATAAGATCAACATCAAGATTAGGGTTTGGAGGGTTGGATTTATACTTGTTGTATTGTAAAAAAAATATTTTGCAAAGGTCAATTTTCATTATCTCAATTCCAAACAGAATTTGAGGCAGACGTACCCATAACGAGACCGATTAGAGAACTGCCTAAACAAATCCTTGGCTCTCTCTCTCTCTCTCTCTCTCTCTCTCTCTCTCTTTTACACTTGCAAATTGTGAAAACATTGATTATGCAATTGATACATTGAGATAAGATCTCTGTTAAATATTTCAAATTGTTTTGTTAAGTTGATTACAATATACGTGATTGTAATTGGAATTACATATCAACAAAATCATAGAAAAATTTGTTTTGTGTCGAATGCACACCAAGTGTTCGACAAATTTCTTATATCAAATTTTGTTTAATATTTCATTGGAAATAGATTACTATTATGTGATTTAAATTCAAACATAGTTAATGAAAATATATTGATTATTTTTCTCATCTTACGTATTCATTTTATCGGTTTAACATATCTAGCATTTTCGATAATGATTGGAATAACAATTGTCGATCCAAGTTTATTTTCGCAAGTCATGGTTATTAAATTTTTAAACATACTTTTTTAATAAGAAAATTTCATTTGATCTATTCAAACCCCTCTAGATCATAGTCTAGCGTCTAACAATGCTCTTATTTGAAAGGTTTCAAACCAGGTCATGGCATCTCCATTAAGGGTTAGCACAAAGAACTTAGACTTCATAACTCTTTGAACATAATAATAATAATCTAACATGTTATCCACATATTCGACGTGTTCATTGAGATCTCTAGAAGTATTGTAGCTTTTAAACTTTATGGGACTTTGAGATCGTGGTGTCCAAAATGCATACAAAGAGTGGGTTTCTCTCCTGCTTAGAAGTCGCGGGGCATTTATGATGTACATTCCCCTTCTCTAGAAGTGACACACTAGCAAGCTACAAGGACGACGAACCTTGAGTGAAGTGTGACTGTCACTTCTCCCTTTGAAGTCGATGGGAAGGTTTGATGTCTTGTGCTTCGGTTATGACTTAGGACCTCAAAACTGATTTGTGTTGCTATGTCGCGTCTGTTGGAGTTGACTGTGGTATGACATTGTGGTCATCGTGAGAAGCAACCTCAAGTGTAGTGTTGATTCTCAAAATATTATATTGTAGGTTATCTTTGATTCTAAGTATCATATCCGTTAAGGGTTGGATTTTTGGTGTTGTACCAAGTTGTAGACAATGTTCAGTAGGTTGGCAGCTCCTTGCATGTTAGGCTTTTTGCAGTTGTTGAATATTTAGGAACATATCTTGTCCAAGTATGTGAATAAGGTTGATGTGAAGGTTGGCCTTAGCAGAGTTGTTTCATATGTTGGAAGAACGAAAAGGCTTTAAACGTTCCCCGAATAATTCTTGGAGGAGTAAGACTTTCTTGCACATGAATAGACATATAGATCACTAGAACTAGATCGTTCTCTATTGGACGAGGATGTGGAGCATTGTTAGCTTTAGCTGCCACAACAAAGGAGTAACATTGAGCGGCACATCTGGTTATCGTTGATGTCAACGTGACTTCAAGAGTTTGTTATGTGATTTGTTCGAGAAAGAAATTAGTGTTTCGTGAGAAGAAGATCAACAATTCGTGTCTTCAGTGAAAAGATAATGATCTTCGTACAAAAGTAGTAGGAATCAAGAGTAGGTACTCACAGACAATATCATTATTCTATTCAAGAACCCGAATGTGTGGTGAAGTGGTGGAATAACGTCTTAGTGATAGTTGTGGAATCAGCTAGGGGTGTGCATGGATCATAAACCAAACCAAATTGAACCATATATATGGTTTGGTTCAAATTTTAAAACTGATTACATAAAACCAGTTTATTTTTTAAAAACCGGTTTATATGTGGATCGGTTCAGTTTTAAACCGGTTTCTCACAAAAACCAGTTTAAAAAAAAACAATTTTAAATCAGTTTCTCTCAAAACCAGTTTTTTATTTTCTTAAAGAAAATCATTTTTAAAACCTGTTTTATTTATAAAAAAAACCAGTTTAAGCCCAGTTTAAAGTAAAATCAATTAAACTCTTGCTGCAACATTTGTGCTTCTCAAATAATGTGAGAGTTCACAGTAGGCTCAAATGACAAATTCTTAATACAATTCCATATTTCTATTGGGCATATGATCAAACACTATACATGCATCAGTCTTACTTTCACAATTCTCATACTGCAACTTGAAATAACTCTTAATAATATATTGCAAAAAGTAATCATGGACACCCTTTTCCATCAATTCAAGCGCATTTTTAACCTTTCCTCACTGCAAAAACGTGTCAAATCAACAATCAAAAGAGGCAGCGCTTGTTCTTGAACAGAACCTCATTGTGATTCCAGTTTTGGAATTGGATTTTTGAGGAATAGGGTTTCAGAAATTTCAATAAACGTGTGCGGCTGAAAAACACAATCTTTGTGTGTTTCTAAATTTCGGTGAACTGATACATGATCCAGTATTCAACAATGGTTACCATTTTTTTTTAATTTGATAAATGGACCACCGGTTTAGAAATATAACTTTGGATTGGATTTTAAATTTTGGATTAATGTGGATAGCAATTTGGTTCTTGGTTATTGGTTATTTTGCACACCCTTAGAATCAGCTTTCGATATGGCTGAGAGGAGATGGACCTACAAGATTAATACTTCAATGCACAAATCATTAATTGGGTGAAAAGTGGAACAAGAGTGGAAAATGAATAAAATACCTAAAATGGCGAAATCTAGTCTTTATATAATAGAAAAGTTTAAATTGTATGTGCGAGTTTTGGGGCCTTATATGGATAACGGTTTGATTAGATTCAATGATAAAAGATAAGATGGATGATGTGATTGTCTATCATCAGTAGAGATGAGGTCTACATATTTCAGACACATTTTTTTCCAATGCTTGTTATTGAACTTTTTTCGTAGATGTGAACGATGCAAAATAGTCATAATAACTTATATTTACATATAAATTTTTAGATCTTAAATTCGACGATTCATGTTAATAAATCTAAAAACTACTCGAATCGAGGCCGATCAAAATCTGATTACCTTATTTAACATGAGATGTCAATTGCATTGGGAATTCAAACACTCTTCAAATTTTGTTTACCCTGGCAGGAAATTATGAAAAGAAAAGAAACCTTTTATGTCATTTTTGCATTGCGGTTTTTGTTCTCCTTAGAGTTATATAGGTTTAGCCTTATATATGAGAATAATAATAATAATAATACATGTCTATATATATTCTTGTTTGGAATTAGGTTGCAAGTGTTATATTCAAAGTTTGAACAAATATTCCTCAACAAGGCGGGTTGGTGGATGTTAGAGAATAAACTGATGACAAAAGCTTCAGTAACAAGGGTGACACCTGAAAGAGAAACGAGAGGGATGTTAACTTTATATCCATATCAAGGACAAGAATAATAGTAACATTATTATAGGATATGGTTGGCGTGAATAACACACCCCGATCTATATATTCTAAAGTACATGCAGATGTATTGGGTGAATAAAGTGAGTGACTCTGTGTGTGCCCACGTTCTTCCCTTCATTTCACTTCCTAGCCAATTTATTCACTATTATCATGAATGTGACAATATTATGAATCAATGGCACTATAGCAGAATTATATAAAAATGAATATATGAAATTAAAGTTATAAACACTTTGTCATTACAGAAAAATAATGCTTTTCCCATAAAAATTCATATATTAACATCATATATGACATGTGAGTGAAGTACTAAAGAATAAAGATTATCACAAACTCAATAACACTGTAGTAGTGTACGTTATTTGCTTTTTACTATGTATATGCCTTTGTACATATCTTTGTAGGTATCTTTAAATTAACAATAAGTATCATCTTTTAAGATACAAAAACTTTAAACTCCCAACACATACTTCACTCTCAAGTTACATGTTTTTTGCTCCACTTGCTTTCTTTCATCTTTTTTTTTTCTTTCTTTTACTTAAAGAAATCATAAATATTTAAAGTTCACAAAAGGCCAAACAACTCCACAGTAATTTAAAAGCTCAAGTTTTTCTCAAAAATATTTAAAGCGGGAATTTTTTTGATGAAGAAAAATTGTAATTTTTTGCCTTAGAATTAGATACTCATATATGTACTTTTTTTATTGTCTGGGTGATCAATTAAGTGTATTATTATATACACGTACAAGCTACAACGTTAACGCACTTTTTACTTTCTTTAATTTCTAAATTTGTCTTAAGCTTGCTCTATATTTCTTCCATGGATAATACCAAATATATACTATTATTTTATGCGTATGAACTTCTCTCTCATACTGGAAAATTATCATTTTTTTAAAATAAATTTAACACTGAAATTTATTACACTAGATATGAAAAGGATAGAGAATTACGAATTTAAATCCGTGTCTTTTTATATATTATATGTTTTTGACTTAAAAAGTGGACATTTTAGTATCTTTTAAGTAATCTTATTTAATAAAAATTATTATTTTATGTTACTTTTTAAATAATTATACATTTTAAATCAATTTTAATTAAATATACAGTATTTAATGAAAATTCACGCGTACCAAAGAGTAAAATCAGTTGGTATTATTGGTTATTATTATTAAGGGTGGAAAAACAAAACCAAACAAAAATCTTGAATAAGTATTTTCTTTTTAAGACTGATATTTAAATTTTTAATATCACATTGTATGGATTACATGTAAAAATATTTTTCAATAAATTTATAAGTTTTTTAAAATTATTATTATTATTTGTATTAGTATTATTATTATTATTATTATTATAAAAATGATAGAGAATTATGAATTTAAATTTGTATCTTTTTATATACTATAAAGTTTTTGACTTAAAAAGTAAACATTTTAATATCCTTTAAGTAACCTATTATCCAATTAAATAATATTATTTCATCTTAAATTATTATTATTTATTATATTTTAAATCAATTAAATTATTTTTACTAAAAATACGGTATTTAACGAAAATTCACTTAAGTAAAATCAATTTTTATTATTGGTTACTATTATTAAGGGTGGAGATTTTTATTATAATTAATGTTATTTTTAAAAAACAAAACAAAACAAAATTTTTGAATAAGTATTTTCTTTTTAAGACTGATATTTAAACTCTTAATATTACACTGTATATGGACTCCATGTAAAAATATTTCTCAATAAATTTATTATTTTAAAAACTATTATTATTATTATTATTATTATTATTATTATTATTATTATTATTATTATTATTATTATTATTATTATTATTATTATTATTATTATTATTATTATTATTATTATTATTATTATAAGCCACAATGATATACAATTATGACTGAAAACACTTCGATGGTTGGCAAGAATGGCAAGAATTTTTTTCATAAACTTTTTTTAATACAATGTGAGACATTTTAATACGATACAACTCATTTTTAACTCTTTTTTTAATACAATTACAGTGTGGGACATTTTTTCTTATACACTTTAAAATGTCAAAATAATTTTCTATTTTTTTCTATATAATTATTTTAATAATATATATTAAACTACTCAAAAAGATTAAACAAATTATCTCAAAATAATTTAATACATTTTTTATAATTAAAATGGAAAAATATGTAAATACTAAATAGAATATGGTCCGCTGAATATGATGGTCAAAAATTGGAACACGTATACCTCGTTCTTAGTGCAATCAGTAATTGGTTCTTTAGGTTCTATTCTAGCGAAGGGCCCCACCTTTTCTACCTGTTCCAAAGTTTTCCATTCACATGTACAGCAATAATACGTATCCAAGAAAACCAAATTATACGAAGCTCTCAAACATCTTAGGGGACCGATATTATATAAAATATTCAAGATCATGATATTGCATAAAAGTTTTGAATTATACAGCACTGTGTAATTACAGTACATACCCCACTGCCAATTTCGAGCACTATCACGGACTAGTACATTTCTTGGGAATAGTGTGAATACCAAAGTGAAAGACTGCATAGACGAAAGCAAGATCTATAATCTATATTCATATGATAACTCAACATCCTCTATTTTCTTTTTCCATTTTTCTTCTCCTTTCAAAGATATATATAATGTACATAAATTTAATGTATCTATTAAATTTCACATTATTATATTTATATTATTAAAACTTTAATAATACATAAAATGAAGATGATTGAAAATGGAGAAGATTTTAATTCACATGTAATATGATATAGACAAATATAATTGAGATTGAGGTGTGGAAAAAAAATAAAGGGTTTATTTGTTTCAGTTTTATAAAAATGATTTTTTTTTTAATTTTAGAAAATAGAGTTTTTTAAACTGTTTTTTAAAATATTAGATGTTTTTTCTATTAATTTTTTTTAAATTGCAATAATTATTTTGATATCCTATAACATAAACGTATATTATTGAAGACCAACACATAATCAAAACCACAATTTTTTCAAAAAGTTGTATTTTAAAAATGATTTTTATGAAAATCTATTTGAAATAGCTTCAAAATTAAGTGATTTTTTAAAAATTTGATATAAAAAAAAATTTCAATAAGAAGATGAAATGCATAAAATAACATTTTAAGAACAACTATTCAAACAAAATTTTCAATTGAAACTTTTACAAAAAAAATTCTTTGTAAATCTTTTTTACGCAAAAGTTTGTAACACTAAAAATCCATTTTAAAAAATGCCAAAATAAACTAGTCCAAAATTGAATTTAGTATAATTGATTTTATTAAAATTGAGTTTAATAGAATTAATTTATTTTTGGATATATTTATGTTAAAAATTTCAACATAAAAATGATTCCGAATCAATTCTGAAAGCAAAAATTACAAATTCTAACTTCAAATATATTCAAGGCGAAATACCCTTTTTGGTCCCTTAACTATACCCCCTAGTTCATTTTCGTCCCTTAATCTTTTTTCATGCCAATTTGGTCCTTTAAGTTTCATAACATATCCACGTTAGTCCTTCCATTAGTGAAACGTTAGTCCAAGTTCAAAAAAAAGCGTCCAAGTGACAATTTGATTGATGAGGTGGCTTAGTGAAGTCCAAATGGCACTGTAATAGATATATGTACAACAAAATGTAAGGGATAAACCCATAACCCCATTCATTCTTATCAAAACGAAAAAAGTTTCAAAGTCTGAAACACGAAGAAGAAGAAGAAGAAGGTGATTGAGAAAGATTGAAGACGATTGGAGATGGGAGACGAAAGCACGAATCCAGGTAAGTATTTTCTGCACGTATTTATGGTTTGTTTAGATTTAGGGTTTAAATAGAGTTAGGGTTTTGTTGGAATTATGGCTTTATGTAGATTTAGGGCTTTACGTAGATTTAGGGTTTTGAAATGTTGTTATTGAACTTTGTTAGGTTACCATGGACGAATTTATGGTGCTCAAAATTTACCACAATGATGAGTTCGTTGATACTGAACTGAGTGTGTATAAAGGAGGAGAGGTAGTTGACTTGATAGTAGATGTTGATAGGTGGAGTTATTTTGAGTTAGTAGATATTTTGAAGGAGTTAGGTTATAGGGACTTTGAGAAAATGTATTACAAGGATCCACAATTTAGGATGAATGTCTTAGTTGATGACAAAGGTGCTTTAGAAATTGCAGACCTTTACAAGGTGCACCAAAGTGTTGACATTTACATTCAACACACAGTGTCTCAACCTGAGTATTGTGATGCACCAGTTGTTCAGGAGCCTGAGATCATTGTAGATGAGATTGAAGAGTTACTTAATAAGTTGCATGATGACATAGTTGATAAGTTGGCTGAGATGAATAATTCTAATGTTGTTGTGGAAGAAGGACAAACCGGGTTGAATCATGGTAATGTTGGTGTGGAAGAAGTAGATATTGGTAATGTTGGTGTGGAAGAAGTAGAAACCGGTAATGTTGGTGTGGAAGAAGGATAAATTGGGCTGAATCATGGTAATGTTGGTGTGGATGAAGTAGAAATTGGTAATGTTGGTGTGGAAGAAGTAGAAACTGAGTAGCCAATGGAGAAGCATATCTCCATATGATGAAGACTCAACCTAGATACTAGTCTAGATCATATTTTAAGACAAACAACAAGTATGATGTTGTGTTAAATAACATGTCTGAGTCATTTAACAACTGCATTCTTGACTTCAGAGGAAAACCACTTGGGACAATGCTTGAGGAGATCAGAACTTATATTATGGAGAAATGGGCAAAAACTATAATTAGGTTCCCAAGATGTTTATGTACATACAAGTCAATATATAAGCATGTTCTGTACCCTGTTAATGGATCCAATTTGTGGCTCAAGACTCCATATCCAGATGTGCAGCCACCTAAGTATAGGAATATGTTTGGTAGACCGAAGAAAAGGAGAAACCTTGAGCAAGTAGAGATTGATGGGAGTGACAAAAAGATGAGAAGAACAGGTTTTCTAGTCAAATGCTCAAGGTGCAAAAAGGCAGGACATAACAAATTAACCTGCAAGGTCACACCAGCAAAATAGACAACCCAGTCATATCAGTCCAATGCAGCACATGGTAATGCTCCAGCAACTCAGTCATCTCAGTCTAATGCAACACATGGTAATGTGTTGCACCCCAAAATTCGTCCTCTTCTTTTCTGTGTCCCTGGCCCATAATTTGATTGCATAGATGTGCACATGTTTGTGTACACAGTTTTGATCATAAGGTTGTCCAGTTTCGGGTGGTCCAAGTGAAAGCAAACCAAAACAAATTTTTTACATCTGAAAGTTAGGCAGAAGCTTCGGAAATTTTTCTTGTCTTGGCCGGTCGCCTGATCGTGTCAAAAATTTCATTAACGCAAGCAAAATGGGATTCTGGACACTTTTCGTTTAGGTCCGACTTCAGATTCTCAAAGGATTTGACGGTTTTGGATTAATTATAGAAATTACTCGAATAATCGTGATTTGGGCTTGATCATGGGTCCAAAACTATAAATACTTTTTAGCTCTCACAAAAAAAAGGATAGGTCATTTTTTTTCTCACCACCAATTACTCACTAATTCTCTCAATAATCAAATAGTCAAAAAACTGAAGTTTCAGCTTTCCCTCCAATCAACCACCGCGGACCACCACCGGACCTCCGTCCAGCACCGGTCTCAGCCGCAGACCGTGCTAAGCGCACCCTCCGTGCTAAGCGCGCTCTGTGATTTCTGGTTTTCTTCTTCTTTCTGCATCGCAGTATCTCACTATTCAATCCGGATCTTCTCTTCATTCTTCTGTTCAAATAGATTATGGAAGGAGCGTTTTCATCTTGATCTCTCCTCAATTCCAAGATCCAAGGGTTTTCTTTCTCCTTCTTCAATTCTCCATTGAAGATCTCAAGTTTTCTTGAAGAATTCGAGGTTGATTCCACAAATTATCATTGATTCGCTGTGGATTTGGTATTTTCTTTGAAGAGCACAAGGAATTCCTCTTCAATTTGGCTCAAACTTCAAGTTCAAGTAAGTGTTAGGTTCAAATAAGCACTTATTTTAAGCTGTTTTGATTTTCAGCTTTTCTTAAAAATTGAATAATGAAATTGCATGCAAATTCAATGTAGATTCTGAATCTTGAACTTCTACTCTTGAATGCTTTGATTTAAATTGGATTTCGCCGCCTTATTGGTGTCGGAGTGAAGGTTTTTGTACATAGCATGCATATAAGAATGGTATTAGTATCTACCTTTACATTTCTAGCCATAAATCCATGCATTTTACATTGCTTAGCTTCTGTTCATGCATTGGAAGGCATGTAGTTTGATTGAGTCGCGTCGATGCATGATGAATCGAAGCATGGCTTGCATTTGAAGTGTGTCGGCATGTAGTTTTCAAAGCATTTTGTTCATTAGTTATTGTATATTGTGTATAGTCCGTGCATATGCATTCCACGTGTTTGTGATAATGTGTAACTAGGATTTGACGTGATCTTTCCGTGTTCTTTCGTGGCATCCCTTGCATATGTCATTGCTTTGTACATAGAGCATTAGGTTGTTGACATAGTTCGCATCATAAGCATGTTCATGCACCGGTTTGCATTATGTACATTGGGTATTTCAATTATTTGCATCCTTCATACGTTTGCATGTAGCATAGCACAAGCCTAGGAATTTCAGTTTTGCATTGTACTCCTAGCATGATCATGCACAATCACACATGTAGGAACGTTAGCATCATCACTTGCATCCTACATGTTCATGCATTCAAGAGCGTTAGCATTGTCATTTGCGCACCACATATGTTCATACATGCATGAGCATTGTAATTTTTCAAACCGTTGTTTGTATTTTATGCATGTTCATGCATTCATGAGCTTTAGGCTTATTTGAATCATCATTTGCATTTCCACACTTGTCCATGCATAACATTGCATACATGAGTATTGGAATAATTGTCTAATAACACGGATCAAACGAAAGCATCACGAACAGGTGATCCGGATCAAAGCGCATTTTCTCGGGTTGTAGCTTAGCGCCACGGGGCGCTAAGCGTAAATTCTCGACTTTTCTCTTGCGGTCGCGCTTAGCGAGCTTAGCGGTGCGAGTGATGCATTTTTGTTATTTTCTCGTTTCTAACACCAAACAATAGACACTCTAGCCTTGTCTAGTTGCTATTTGGGCTTTGATTCATGCAGGGATTTGTATCGTGTATACTTATGACACATTTCTCCGATCTTGGTGCACCCACGCACGTTTTCCGTTGGTTTTGTTCATGGGACCTAACTCCCTTATGCAGGTTTATTGGATATACGTCGAGTGTGTATCAATACACATTCTTGACCGTGCATATCAATGCACATCCATTATCTGTTTTGTTTTTCATCTTGACAATTCCTTGCAGGTTTATTGGATATACGTCGAATGTGTATCGACACACATTCTTGACCGTGCATCTCATTGCACATCCATTATCTGTTTTGTCTAGGATTACTATCCTGTACAGGTGTATGTGCTTCAGATGTTTATGACACACATTCTGGTTATGCTACCTATATCTCTGCTTGCTTCTCACCGGATTTCTTTGTTGCATGGCTACATCACTTGAAGTTTTTCGGAGTATTCTTTAGCTTCCGTTGCTCTTCGTATTCTATATCCGTTTGGTAGTTTCTACACTATTTACCGCATTTCTTTTACCGCTTCTCTAAAGAGCATGAGAAGTAGGGTTTTACCGCTTTCCTTGCCATGAGAAGTAGGAATATAGATGTATGAAGGGGCTTTCGTAGTTGGAGCATGTTCAGGAACCCCTCTGGTTTATTTAAAGACCCGTTTAGGGCGCACATTTGCTAAGCGTGTTTGGTTTGTTTTAAATCCTCCATCTGCATAGGGAGGTAATTATCAGTAAGTGTTATATTTGTGCTTGCATAGGTCAAGAGTGGTTAGGACACCCGACGTGGCACCACCACGCAAAGTCCTGCTTTTTATATTTCCTGCTATCGAGTCATGATGATATGATGGGCAAGCGAAGGGTCCATAATCGACCCCGCAGTTCTAGTCCGTGTCATTTCGACCGCGAATCGTGTTGCTTTCTCTATCAAGTCAATAATAATAAACTGGCAAGAGTTCCCAATTCTGACTCTCCACGCTTTCCTGGGGTTCGCATTTATTGCAGAGCTCGCATCATTCGCTCTTCACACGTGGCAATTCATGTCATGCGGTGATACTATTCACAAGAATCGGATGTGTCGGCTCCTGGTTGACTCAAGGTATGCTCGTTACTGTCGAGGCTATGGGACTTCCTTCTTTTCCTGCGCTTGTGTGGCATTTGCTTGTTTGCATTGCATTGTTTGTGTGCTTCTGCCAAAGCATTTGCGTGCTTAATCCCTCTTCATCGCTTGGTCGTTCAACCAAGGTGGATGTTAGGATAGTTTCCCTAGGTTTGCTCGGTTAGGATAGTCTTCGAGCTTAGACTTTAATCCTCGACCATAGGACTCCTTTCGCATGTCAACATTAGGGATAGTTTTAGCTAGTTTCCCTTTGTTTTTTTGCTAGTTTCTTTTGCATCCTTGCATGTAATAAAACTAAAACTTGTTTTCTTTTTCCTTTGCAAATCAAAACACTTAATAATGGTTCAAACTCCTTTTTCAAAGGTAAAAACAACCAACCAATGCAAACTCCTTTTTGCCTACGGGTCTTATTTTGTGTTTAAAACTCTTTTTCATAAGTAAAAAAACACATAACCCACCAAAACATATGAGCCGAACTACGGCGCTCTGACTTTCCCATTGCACGAGGGAATACGTAGGCATCTTGTCACGGGGCTCGATCGAGCAAACTTTGTAGATACTTCCTTCTTTTCCCCGTGGTTTCTTATTTTCTCTTTTCTTTACATGCATGATTAGCGATTAAGCATAGATATAAACACACCCATTAGATAGGAAGTAGAAGTGGATACCGTAGAGTACTACGGGCGTGTGGGGTGCTAATCCCTTTCCCTGGCGCAACTAACTCCCTTACCTAGATTCTCCCGATTTTCTCGGTCACAGGACCGCGATTTCTCCCCTCAGGTTTACTCGATGTTTTTCCTTTCTCCCTCGTGAGATAAAAGACGTTCGATGGTGACTCTATTTGATACCGAGTATCAGTCGGATGTTCAGCCGGTTGTTTCATAATGCTCCAACAACTCAGGTTTCTCATTCCAATACAACTCAGGTTTCTCAGTCTACAGTAACACAAATGGCAGTAAATTAGAACCCAACTACACAAGGTTACATGAGTGCAACTCAATCTTCTAAAGTAAAGGTTGTATCAAGACAATGCTCAAAGGAAAAAGCAATTGGCAAGCTAAACGAGCTTGGTGTAAGAAAGCCCTTTGTAGCACCAGGCCGAACAACAAGATTATCTGTTGCAAAGAATTTGGTTGGTCCTATAACTAGAAGGACCACCCCAACAAAGAGGCTCACACCAAAGAAAATCAAGTAGTAATAATTAGGCTTTGTTTAGTTTATGTTATTTGTACTGTATTTTGAAGTCATTTTGAACATGTATATGTAACATGTCAAATGCATTTTGGAACCTGTTTAGTTTATGTTATTTATAATGTATTTTGAAGTCATTTTGAACATGTATATGTAACATGTCAAATGCATTTTGGAACCTTGGTTATGACTTACAACATTTTGAAGTCACTTTGTCTATGTATCATTATCATTTTATGTCAGTTTATGTTAAACGTTTGATTTATCAGTTTGTGTCATTTAACATATTTGTTTGAGTCAAAATTTTATACACAAATTAAAGATATGAAAAATAATAAAACTCCATTCATTGATAAAATGTGTCAAAAATACACATTACATTATATCTAATACACATTACAACTGATACACATTCTTAAAACATCCTTAAAAAAATCCTAAAAAAACCATACACATAACATTACAATACACATAATTTTACACTTCCATATCTTGTTCAGCTGAACTTGAATTTCAGTCATAACATTCCCTAATTCTTCATTTCTATCCCTCAATTTTTCAAAATCATTTGATAAGCTTTCCAACCTATTCAACAAAACTTGACTTGTATCTTCTATAATTTCCTCATGAAACCAGTTGAAGAACCCACACCCTCTTTGCAATGACCCCCGCAATATACAAATATGGATCAAAATCCTCTTTACCAGATTTGAACATACTAAAAAAACAAATTAGGGCTTACTTTATAATTGTGAAAACCCCAAAATTTCTTTCCCAAATTCTTCATAGTGTTTGTCGTACGAAGCACAACCTCATCTCCATAATGACAAATTGTTACATCTCGCGAGGTACTTTGAACGCATGACTGGCCACTTCCACATTTTTTCTCCTTCAAAAACGAAGAACCATGGCTCGACTTCATTGTTCCGTGAATAAATTGTAACGCTGCTGGATACGATTGATGGAAACGGAGGGTACGACACAATTGATGGAAACAGAGGAAGAATTGAAACAGAAAAATGGAAAGGAGGAAGAAGAGATGGAAACGGGGGAAGAAGTAAAGCAGAAGAGGTGAAACAATGATGGAATGTGATGAACATCACACCCTTATATTAAGAAGAATGAGACACTATGCCAGCTCACCTGCCAGGTAGACATAATAGTGTTATACCCCAAAATTTACCCTCTTCTTTTCTGTATTTCTGGCTTATAATTTGATTGCACAAACATATATAGAGTTGCATGCATAACATTGATCATGGGGTTACCGGGTTCAAAGTATCTTAAGTATGAAAGAAACAGTGCGTTTCAGCTATCTCAAAGCATTTTAAGTTAAAAATCGATGTTTCTCGGTTCGTACAGCTATTTGCAAGATTCTCAGGTTAGGAAGCTATTCTGATTTGATTCCATAAGCTCTCGGATCATATCAGTATGTCCTCCATTTTATTTTTTCAGATCGGAGGTCGTTTCGTCAAGAAAAATAATTTATTCACTTATTTCTCAATAAAGTGGATTTTGGGTTTTCAAGGCATTTTGGGCACTCTAGGAGGCACATCTCTTAGCTCGTCGAGTTTTTTCTGATGATTTTTGACCAGCGAGTCCCTATCATTATTAACTACATCTTTTGTTTGAAAGACGGAAGAAAATTATATGAGGAAATTTCCCAAAAAAATTCATTTCTCAAGTGGTTTAAACTGAATTTTTGTGTTGTACCGTGTGCTCAATGCACTGAAACATTCGTAATTTCCAACTGGAAAATCGAAACTGAGCGGGGCTGGTGTCTAAAATTCTATATCGAAATTATCTTCGATTTTCATTTGGAACTCAAGAGTTGAATCCTCACCAATCAATACCCGAATTTTATTCTTTGGAGTTGATTTTGAGCTAAACCGAGCAATTTTCATATGATACACGAATCTCGAAAAATCATATCTCGCTCGATTTTTATCAAAACGAGGTGGGATCAGTGCTAAAAGTTCACAAATTTATTTGGCTTTATTTATCTTATAAATAGACAAGTTCGAATTTTGATCAGAAGACCCTCGTTCGAGGCATTTTCTCTGAAGAGCGCAAATGAAATTTTGCATGTGTGAGTTGCCTGGAAATTGTACTAAAACTTCAAAAATTCATATTGACTTAACCGTTCATCCGATTGAGTCGAATTTTTGATTCATTCATTCAAAATCGCATTCCGAACATTTTTCGTTTAGAGTCCGACTTCAAAATCTCGACGGATCGGGCTATTTTGGACTAATTACGAAAATTATTCGGATAATCACGATTTGGGCTTGATTATGTATCTAAGGCACTCTTAGTCCCAATTCCCAAGGCTATAAATATATTTTTGCCTTCACAAAACACAACAACACTCTCATTTGCTAAATTTTCATCTCAAATCAACTCTCAATTCTCTCTGATTCTCTCAACTCTCACAAAACAAAATTCAAACAAAAACTTTCCCTCTCTTTGCAATTTTCGACCTCAACCTCTGCAACCACCACCACCCACCGTGAACCACCGCGTGCCGCCCTTCTCCGGCCAACTGATTTGACGCGTTCGCGCCGCAAACAACATTTCACGCCGCGTCCTATGTGAATTTTCAGCACCTTCTTTTCTTTGATCGGAACTCCTTCGGTCACCTCTTCTCTCGAATTTTCCGGTAAATTTTCATCTGTTCCACTCGGTTCCAGCCACTACATCTTCAATTTTCACAATAATTCAAGCTAGGTTTTGCTTCCTTTTCCAGAATCAAGATCTACTATTCAACTTTCATCAATTCTCAAGAATTCAAGGTTTCTCCTCCGATTTCGATTATTATCATCAATTGGAGCTTAATTTGGTATTTTCTTTGAAGAGTGCAAGGAATTCCTCTTCAATTTTAACAAGACTTCAAGTACAAGTAAGTGCTTATTTATTTAAGTGTTTATTTTAATAATTTTTCAATTGTTGATTTTCTTGAATTTGAATATTGAGGTTGCTTGCAAATTCCGTGTGGATTCCGATTATTGTGTTTGTTTTGTCGAATTCATTAATTTTGATCCGATTTTGGAGCCTTAAAGGTGTCGGTGTGAAACTTTCTACACACTAGTGTAACACGTTGGAAGAACTGACTTGTTTGTTTTGCGTTTGATCGCAAATGTTGCGGATAGAAACAGTCACCACCGAATTCTCTTTTATCCAATAAAGGGAAGGTGAAAAGAACAGGAAAAGACCTTCGTTAGATTTTGAGTAAGGGAGATAATTATGAAAAACGAAGGTATTATCACCCATTCCATCCGTAGTTATCTACGGTCTCTTAGTTGCTTAGCTGACTTTGAAAAATTGCTTTCTGTGTTTGTGTAGTTTGAAAATGTTTTGAAAAGGCATTTCGTTTTGATTTCGTAATGATTCTCGTTGCAATATATACGAAGTGTTTGTTTTGGAAAGATGTTTGACTTTGTAATTATTCACGCTGGAATGTATACAAAGTGTTTGAAAAGTTTTTGAAAAATGTGAGGTGTGAAAAGTATTTTGATTAAGCAAGCAACAGAGTCTTATTACCTACTCAGAATGGTCGTTTCCATGTTATTTTCCTTCTCCTTTAGAATAAGGCTATCCATACCATTAGTTGATAGGTAACTTTATTCGTTTGAATGTGAAGGGACAATCGAAGGGTCATCGTATGATCATAGAAGACAACATGTATGGATACCTTAGCAATTCGTAGGGATGATCATCACTTTTTGTAGGCACCAATCGAGGGACGAGATCATGTATTCGTAGGCAACGTCGAGGGTCATCGAGGGACTATGATCTTTGTATCGAAGGGACTATGATGATGTTATTCGTAAGCAGCTTTGCTAATGGTATCCCTACGTTCGAGGGATATGACCATTATTTACTCGTAAAGGCAACAAGAGAGGATACCCTAAGGGTGTGCAAGTGTGAAGAGAGTTTGTTGTATTCAGATATGTTATCTTGAGATTATAAGTGATCTAGGGTTGATTTTAGTCTTAGCATGCAAACCCTAATTACTAGCAGTTAGATATATGTATATGAAATAAAGTGTGGAAATGTAAATCCTACACTATTACATGGCTTTGGGGCAGATACATAATAGGAGGTGCGGAAAGTAAAGGCAGAAATGTAAATCTACGTTATTACATGATAAACTTTGCGACCTATACATATTTTCTAGAATTGTAAATGCGGAAATAAAAGAAATAATCAGGGTAATAAGAAATATGTTAGTAAAAATGTTTTTTGGAAATTAGTAGAAAAACGCTTTTAAGGCTAGTAACCCTAATTACTAGAAGAAAATATTTTTTGGGAATTTTGTAGTGTTTTACAAAAATGTTTGAGAAGAAGATTAAATAAAATAGAAAAAAATAAGAAAATAAGAAAAAGTTTGGAAAAGTGAGAAAAAGAAAGGGGGTCAGCAGGGATCGGACCCAGGGCCCCCTGGATTTACCAGACGCGCGCTTACCAACTGAGTTAGGCTGCTTAGTTGTCATCAAAACACAACTATTTCAGAAGATGACATATATTTAGACAATGATCTTCTGTAAGCCTTGTCAGAACATCTTCTTATCAGAACATTCTGTTGGTGCTTTCTATCAGAAGTTGTGCTTGCATGCTTCTATCAGAAGTTTGCACATGGTGCTTCTATCATAGGTTTGCATGCTTCTATCAGAAGTTGCGCTTGCATGCTTCTATCAGAAGTTTTCCTTACAACGTGTGTAACACCCGGAAAATCATTTAATTATTTAAATGAAGTATTAAGAAAATTATTAGTTGGAATTTAGTCAAAGGAGAAATTATCGGAATAACTATAAAGGACGTTAACGGATTTATAAGTCGGTTTAAGAGGATTAAATGAATAATCAGTTTAGTCAGAGAATTATATTATGAGTAGAAATTAATTAATTAAAGTATTTAGTGAGTTTTATTATAATGTGAGAAATAGAATGAGAAAACATTATTTAATTGACCAATAAGATTATATGATAGAATAATATTTGAATTATTAAAGGAGTGGAAATAATAAATTAATTATTAATAAAGTATAATATTAGGGAGTATATAAAGGAAGCAGTATTAGAAAAATAGGGTTTACGGGAGAAAAGGAAAATCAAAGAGAAAGTGGAGGCACAAAGGCTAGGAGAGGATTCAAGGAGTGCACAACCGGAACCGGAAAATAGGAATTCGATCGGAGTTATAACCACCGTCAAATCTAAGGTAAGGGGTGGGGTTCTAACTTTCTAAACGGGATTATGATAAATCGTATGTGGGGACGAATTATATGAAATTATCTGTGTTTGTGTAGACCATATGTGAATTAAATGATTAATATTATGGTAGTGTTGTTGGTGTTAATCGAAGGATAGGGATGATTGAGAATTAGTGTTACAGGGACGGTGGCTACAAGAAGAGGAGCGGACGCCTCATGGAAAAAATAATAATGAACAAGAAGAGGGACGAGGCGGGGGCCTTGAAGGCTGGAGGCGGGCGCCCTCCAGGGGGGCTAAGAAGTGGAGGCGGACGCCTCCCTTGGGGAAAATTGGAGGGACGATCGTCCCAGGCTAGGGGTGGGACCACTACTTATCCTTTTCTGTGTTATTCATGTAGTTTTCTGTGATTTTATTTTAGCCACTTGATTAACAAGTAGTATATGTTTGGGAATCATAACATATTACCTAAATCAATCAAAATATTAGTAACTAAGTAATAATACTGATGCAAGAGGTAGCAGATGGAGTAATAAAGATATTAATATTACTAGCAAAGGCAGTTGGTTTTAGTAACAGTACTGATAAGAATTAATAGTTGCAAGAATAAAATATAGTAACAACAATATAGTTAGATGATGGCAGAATGTTATTTAGTAGTAAAAATTACAAGTACAGGTAATCTAGTTGCAGTATAAATTAAATACAAGGAAGATGGAATATTAGTAGTATAATTAGCAAATGGCAATATAATTCTGGGAATAATAAAAATAGTACTTAAAGGCAGTACCGAATTAACTGAGTTAGTAATTTAAGCGATATAATTAGTTGTCCGAAATTAATTAAAAATGGTCGGAATGATTTGTATATTTTAGTAGATGATTATGATTGTTTATTTTGTTGAAATTATGTGAATGTATCTTGTTGTGAAATTGTTTGTGAATTATTAGCGATGAATTGGTTGTTGTTTATGTGAAGTTACAGGATATTTTCAGTGACGATAGTTACCTATGATTATTGGTAATAATAGTGATATAGGCGTATGTCTTGTGAAGTGAAGTTATGTTGTTATTGCATGTTGTTGGCATCACATTTTCATTTGCATTTGTGAAGGCCTGTATTGGCGGAATTGTAAAGAAGGCTTATGCCTTGTGCCTCTATTAACTGGAAATTAGTGAAGGGAGTTTACTCCACCGGTACCACATGCATATGCATTGTTGAGTCTCATTTGAAGTCATGTCATTGTTAATTGTGAAGTAATTATATGTTGTTGCTAACGATGAAGTGGTGTTGTGTTGTTGTTGATTGGGAATTTATTGTGACATGTTATTTGTGATGTGATAATTTTATATGATTTAATCCTAATATATTATTTATCATACACCTGTTTATATTGGTAGATATCTCACCCTTTCTTTTGTTGGCCGTTACCTTTATATTGGTAACGTGCAGGTAACGAGAAGTAAAGAGTTTAGTAGCTTTTGGCGTCGTCGCTCTGATACGTAGCACTCGGGGGAAAATGAACGCTTATTGATTTTATATTGTTTTTCGTTGCATTGTGGACGTTAATAAGTTGTTTAAAAAGATGCTATATCCCGTTTGAAGTTTTGAAATATTATAAATCCGTTGCGTAGTTTTGAATAAATATGAAGTAGTTTTGAAGAATAAATAATTGTTATAAATTCTTGAAATTAATATGTGCTATGTACCCATCATGATATGCTTTTTAAGTTGACGGTTTGATTATGAATGTAATGCCTCATATTTGTGAAATATTTGGCACTCTGATTTTTAAAATAAACGTTGGGTAGAATTGGGGTGTTACAACGTGCGTGTTCCAGAAGTTCTTCCTTAGAACTTCTAAGTTTATCTTCTGCTCAACACGGCGTAACGTTTCATTTTATCACTTGAGTCAGAACATCTGCTGAAATTAAACATAAACGTGTCAGAGTATCATATTCATCAGGATCATAACAAAACACACGTGGGCCCCAGGGAGTTTAAATGGACCAATCAGAAAGCGCCACGCCTAGGTTACCGGGGTCAAATGTTCAAACCACCGTCCAGGGTGGTCAACTTCGTCTTCTCTGGCGAGGTCAGATTTCAAACCTGCAAAATAAATAAAATCGATGCAAGAGATTAAGCCTACCCCCCCTAAATCGACCCCTGTGAGTTCAATGGTGGTGTCGGTTTGGTCTGAAAGTGCCTGCAACTGTGGTTTCGAAGCTTCTCAATTTTGAAGCCCTAACAATAGCAGATGGCTATTTGGCCAGCAAAACCCATCAATGATTGCCCATATCTGTTCCTTATCATCATGGGATCATGTTAACGGGGTTAGAACAAATTAAAACATGTTGTAATTTTAAATTCGATAGACATAAAAAATTATGAAAATATGAGTTATGTACAATGAGTTTCAGCGTGTTATGGCTATGGATGATGATCCATACTTACCTAAGCTTACCTCAGGAGCACGAATTAGTGCTTGGAATCGCTTGATGACGGCTGGAACTTGTGATACAAATTTGTAAGTTTCTTGAATTTTTTGTGAGTTTAGGGTTTGTTATTGGAGGCAAGGATTCGTGTCTTTTGCTTGTGAATGTGCAGTGTATATATATGAGAGTGCATTAGGTCAAGAATAATAGGAGAATATATTGCCTTGAATGCAAAGAATATCTCATTTGAAATTTCATCAAATATTTCCAAAAGTGATTCAATCTTGCCTTAATGCATGGTGCACGAAATTTCCAGCTAGCATGGGTTATCTTGGACCTCAAGACAAGTAGAAATCAGGGTCAACTCATCTTAACTCTTACCTTTGTATTTTATTTAATTAAAATTGAATTTAAATCATTAAATTCAAAAATAAATCAAATAAATAAAGGATAGGCGTGCACTTGAGTTTTCAGGTCATGGATAATGTCAAGATCAAGTTTGGATCATGAAAACTTAGGCCCATTTGGAAAATATTTGCATTTGCAAAGTATTTCTCTCCATGCACCTCCTCAAAAATGTCAAACTTGCACAACTTGTATCTTGCTCAATTTTCAACATTTTTAAGTGTTCTTGGACTTTTTAGAAAGCTCAAGATGTCCTATAAACACTCTTTTTTTTTCATATTCATTGAAGTTTCCATGTTCAGGTACACTTCTTTGCAAAAAGATGACTTTTTGTTGACTTTTAGAAGGACCTCTAATGTTTTGATGCATAACTCTCAAATGATCCATATTTGGCCAAAGCTTGTGAGACATCAAGTTGTAGAGAATTGAATTCTCTTAAAAATGAGCTTTGATGTCAAAATTTCTGATAAAGTATTGGAAAGTTATGCCTGGTCAAAGTTCTGTTGACTTTTTGTCCCAAAACCCTAATTTGGAAACTTTGACTTTTGAGTAAATCTTGACTTTTCTTGATGATTCATGATCAACCCTTGATTATATGATGGATGTAACTTCAAAATATTGGTGTTGACAAAAAATGATGAAGTTTGATTGTATGTTGACCACAATTGACTTTTTGTCCAATACAACTGATTTTTAATCATCTGAGCAATTGACTGAGCAAACTTGAGTTGTAAGGTCTGAAACTTGACATAGTGATCCCTTGAGACATATGAGGAGGTATGATGATCGCTTGAGGTAATAGAATTTGATCTTGTATTGAGAGAAGCAAACCCTAATTGTGGGTTGATTGCTTAGGAGAGGGTTCATCTGGTCAACCCTTGAAAAATTCTTGAGTATGGAGATGTGGATTGTTTTGAGAAATAGGAGGGAAAATTTTGGGGTATAACAACTACACACACCTACACTTGTGTTGTGACTTTGCATTGCATTTAGGTACTTGATGTCAGCATTTTGCATCACAAATTGTATGATCATGCATCAAGTAATATGTAAATCCTTTGATATGCATTAAATCATCAATTTGAAGTCTATTTTGTGTATTAAAATTGTGTCAACATGTAGGAATAAACACCTAGTTTGCACTACATCTACACCTTGTACATAATCCATATGCACACACTTGAATGCACATTTTGTGACACCATTGCATCTTTACATGTCCATATACTTGTATGCAAGATAACTTGAAATAATTGAGCATGTTGTGATTTGATTTTATGGCCTAAAAGTATGAGGAAATTACACTTTTCACTCACTTTTTATACATGATTCCACAACACAAACACATCACACGTACTTGATTCCATCTAGCATTTGGTATGTTTACATTTGCAGTTAGGAGATGATTGCATGGAGTAAGTATCATTTGCATTTGATAACACATACACTCACATTTGCATTCACCTAAACACAATACAACACAACACAACATCACACTACACAATACATGTACATGCATTTTGCTTGCATTTCTCTACATGTTTTCAATTCCAAACTTGCTCATACTTGTTGATAGTTTACGTTTCTTTTGCTTTGACTTTTGATTACATGTTATGAAATAAACTCCAACACTTCTAACATTTCAAAACCAAATAAAAACTTGTGTTGGAATTTAATTCAAAACATGAATTTTGCATTTCCATAAGCAAGTTTTGTCATTTTTGCACTCCGGAACTCACTTTTCTTCAAAAGTTCGAAGTGACAATACTTATTCCCCACATTTTGACACGTTCCAGAACCGATTTTGGAGGCTTAGGAACCAAATTTTGCTCGCAACATGCCTAAACGGAGTTGCTGCCCCGTCACTTTAATGCTCTAAAAGTACGACTTCCACTCAGAATTAATTAAAGGCGCGCATGCTTTTGAAACAGTTAACATTTTTGCAAGCAACCATGCAATTTTTAATCGATTCCGAGAAGTTGACTTTTCGCCCTGATTTTAGAAAACCGACTTCCCTTTCCGATTTTATTTCACTTCTTGCATGCTAATACTAGATTATAATCATATTTGTAATCGGTTTCGCATTCAGAGCATTACTTCTACTACTTGCTTTGTTAATTTTGACACTTTATTTCATGTGTGAGGTACTTGGACTATTTTCATGTGAGATTTAGACTTCTAGCACCCTTACTATGCGCTTGTACACATGCGTGTACGTTCTATCTGCTTGCCTCTTTGGTTTTTACTCCATTTTTGCAGTTGTTTTACGCTTGTATACCCACATATACATTCTATTGTCTGCTTTTTGGATTTAACTCCTTTTTTGCAGGTGTTTTGCATTTGTACACATACATGTACATCTTATTATCTACTTTTTGGGTCTAACTCCTTTCTTGCAGGCGTTTCGCATTTGTACACATACGTGTACATTTTACTATCTGTTTTTTCGGTCTTACTCCTTTCTTGCAGCTACACCTCGTTTGGAATGTGTATACACATGTTCCTTGGCTTGTGCGCATGCGCGTACATTCTATTGTCTGCTTACATGGTTTTCTTGCAGGTACACCTTGATTGGAATGTGTATAGACATGTTCCTTGGCTTGTGCGCATACATGTATATTCTATTGTCTGCTTGCGTGGTTTTCTTGCATGTACACCTCGCTTGGAATGTGTATACACATGTTTCTTGGCTTGTGCGCATACGCGTACATTCTATTGTCTGCTTGCGTGGTTTTCTTGCAGGTACACCTTGATTGGAATGTGTTTACACATGTTCCTTGGCTTGCGCGCATACGTGTATATTTTATTGTCTGCTTGTGTGGTTTCCTTACAGGTACACTTGATCGTAATGTGTATACACATGTTCCTTGGCTTGTGCGCATTCGCATACATTCTATTGTCTATTTGTTGGAATTTCTCGTCTCTTGCAGGTGTTATGACTTTGGATGCGTATGAATGCGTATTCCGTTTTTTTTCGATACCTTGATTATTTCTCACTGGTTTACTCTTATTGTGTGGCTGCAGCACTTGAGTTTTCCAGAGTATTCTTTAGTTCCCAGTGCTCTTCAGATTTTGATATCTGTTTGGTAGTTTCTACACTGATTTATTGGATTCTCTTACAACTTTCTTAGATATCATGAGAAGTAGGGCTTTACAGCTTTTTCTTTGCCATGATAAGTAGGAATAAAGATGCATGATGGGGCTTCCGTAGTTGGAGCATGTTCAGGAACCCCTCTAGTTTATTTAAAGACCCGTTTAGGGCGCTTCTGTGTGCTAATTGTGCTTGGTTTGTTTAAAGTCCTCATCCGTGCATAGGAAGGCCATTCTCAATAAGTGTTTAGATTTGTGCTTTCATAGGTCAGAGTGGTTAGGCAACCCGACGTGGCACCACCAAGCAAAGTCCCCTTTTTACATTTCCTGCTGTCGAGTTATGATGATATGATGGGCAAGCGAAAAGGGTCCGCAATGGACTCCTGCACAGTTCGAGTCCGTGTCAGCCCGCACACGCGAATCGTGTTGTCTCCTTTATCGAGTCAATAATAAAAGTGGCTAGAGTTCCATATTCTGACTCTCCACTCATTCCTGGGGTTCACATTTATTGCATAACTCACATCATTTGCTCTGTAGGTTATGCCTACGCTTGTTTGACATTTGTTTGAGCATTGAATTACTTATGTGCTTTTGCCAAAGCACTTGATTACTTCATCCCCTTGCATCCCCTGGTTTTACAACCAAGACGGATATAGGATAACTTTCCCTTAGGACCGCTCGGTTAGGATAGCTCTCGAGCATAGACATTAGGATTTACATCCTTTGCATGTTGACATAGGTAAAGATTCCCTTACATTCTCAACCATAGGTCTAATCTATGTATGACAACATTAGGGCTAGTACTAGTTTAGTCTCCCTTTTGTTTTGCTAGTTTCCAACGGATAAAGTTACCTACCAACTAATGGTATGAATAACGATATCCTAAAGGAGAAGGAAAATAACAAGAAATGAACATTCTGAGTATGTAATAAGACTTTATTGCTTGCTCCAATCAAACAAATCACTTTTCACACCTCACACTTATTTTCAAAATACTTTCAAACAAACAATTTGTATATATTCCAACGAGAATCATTACAAAGTTACAACTTTCAAAAACATTTTCGAACACTTTGTATACATTCTTGAGGACTGATACAAGAATCATTACGAAGTCAAAGCGAAATACTTTTCAAAATACTTTTCAAATCACACACACACAGAGAAATTTTTCAAAAAGTGATCTAAGCAATTAAGATCCTGTAGATAACTACGGATGGAAAGGGTGCTAATACCTTCTATTTTCATAATTACCTCCCGAATTCAGAATCTAACAAAGGTCTTTCATGTTCTTTTCACCTTTCCTTTATTGGATAAAAGAAAAGTCGATGGCGACACTTGCTATCCACAACATTTGTGATAAAACACAAAACAAACAAGTCAGTTCTCCCACCGTGTTACACGCTACAAGTCGAAGAACAACAATGGTATTGACAGTGACAATGTTAGTAAAAAGCGTCCTCCTGATAAAGTGTTATGATACTTGTCAATAATATCAAGGTTTAAGCGACTTTTGATAATGTGAATGACTCAAAGAATATTAGATGACATGAAGATGAAAGAAAATATGATGGAAACATTCGTCATGTAGCTGATTCTTTGCAATGGAAGAAAATTAATTCATTATTTCTGGGTTTTGGAATTGATCCAAGAAACCTTAGGCTTGGGCTTGCCATAGATGAAATGAACCCCTTTGGTAATCTGAGGATGTAAATTGTGTCTTATATATGAATATAATACATGTTTTCACCAGTTTAAGTTTGGCAAAAAGACCATTTACCTAGAGCATCTGAAAATTCTAAAACCCAATCATCCTTATCGTAGACCGTGGGAGACTTTTAACGAAAATATGAGTTTGAAATTACTCTCAAACCTTTAATTGGAGATGAATTTTATCAATGAAGAGAACACCTTAATTTAATTTTGTCTTTGGAAAGAATAAAAACAACCTTGTTAAGAGAAATGTTTGGAAAAATATATCGGTGTTCATTGATCTTTCATATTGGTCTATCCTTAATGTAAGACGTTGTCTTGATGTGATGTATATGGAGAAAAATGTGTGTGATAGTTTCATTTTGTTAGTTCCATCGTTTTAAGGTTGGCATAATTTTGCTAAGACATGGTTCTATACTGATGTTGATCAAGATGGTGTACCATTCTTGTCAGCTGTCATAACAATTTTGATGTTGTGAGTTTTTCGTCCAGATGTTGAAGCATATGTCATGACATCATGGTCTGATACAGCAGGTGCTGCTATCTTTAAATCTTGACAGATTTGATTTATTTGTGATATTTCTTATGGATATATCTCAGTAAATTTTACGGGTCAAGAAAAATTAATCTAAAACATTTAATTTATATCTCCAGTTGTACATTAGTTACTAAATTGGGCCTTGAAACAATTTAGGAAACTTTGTATTATCTGTTATAAGATTTAATGAGATTTTACTATACGGTTGGTGCATCACTTAGCTTATCGATCAAGAAACTTATGGATGCAGAATTCGAATCACGTAGACTTAAGAGGTGTATTTAAAGAGGAATATTAAACTAATGTAATTGAACCTTTCAAGAATTGTAAAAAAAAATTAGAGGAAGCTTAAAGTCTTGTATTTTGAGAGTCTCTTGTGTATTGTGTGGTGTAAGTTACCCTTGTATATTTTAATACTTGTGGTTGACATTATGTTCTCACTGAGAAGCCTTTAGGCAATGAGTTGAGTATTGTTCTTTGATGAAGCTTTTAAGCAAATCCAAGTGTTGTTTTTGGTAAAGAGTCTTGAATAAGTATTGTAATAGAAGTATGATCTTCTTGTTGATTTATTCTCGATACACTTGCTAGGATTGAGACTGTTAGATATCAATGAGGTGATTTAAAAAGTGAATGAAGATTTATCATATTTAGGAGGTTCCTAGGTAGAAGTTGCATTGGATAGTGATTAGGCGAGAAGTTGTAAACTGAGATTGTTTAGCTTTGAACTAATATTGTTGATATTGGACTTTCTTCCTGGCTTAGTAGCCCCTAAAGTAGGTGAGTTGCATTGAACTGGGTTAACAAATCTGTGTGTTATTTATCATTATGCAGTTTAAGTTTTAGTATTTGTTGAAACTTGATAAAGCTATTCAGGATGTCAAATCAAATGCTGTAAAAACTGCAATAACATTGTTCTAAAGTTGAGACATAAATATAAAACATGTGTTGCCTATACAAGTGATGTAGAGAACTTACCATCTCCATATATCATGAATCATATGCAATACAAGTGATGTAGAGAACTTACCATCTCCATATATCATGAATCAGATGCAACTACAAGTGATGAAGAGGCACATCTAAAACTCATAAAGGCATATCTGAGTGAGTTTTGAATAAAAATATTCAGATGCGAAGATGATCAATAAGAAGTTTTCTCAAGTTTCCAATCAAGTAGTATGACATGAAAATTAACAGGTTTTTGAAGAACATCAATAGTATTCTTTTTCAACTTACAAGTAATTGTCCCATGGTCTACAATGAAGGGTTTCTTATTACTTTTGTGTTCTTTGGAAGGAAATCCAATAAGGTGATGAAGAGTTTGGACACGATGTCTATAACAAATGTCCAAAACATCTTGATTAACTTCAATATGTTTGTGATGCTACAGGAAAAAGGATGGAGCTAGGGTATAGATCGATCAATGTCATAGCATTATTATGAGTGTGATGACCTTAGATCTTTGTGGAGCAAAATGCCCCACTGATCTCAAGAATAATTGTATGGGTTTTCTATTTCTATATTGACTGAAAGATGGAATTTTAATAAGGATTTATGTATTGGAGAAAATTATCTTGTGAACTGCTGGATGTTTTTATTCAAATATTTGTGTGTGTGTGTGTATATATATATATATATATATATATATATATATATAATAATAATAATAATAATAATAATAATAATAATAATAAAAGGGTTATTAACCATGAAAAAGTAGAAGGTGATTTATTTCTGATCTTATCTCTTAAGAGAATGAAGGATTGTTTACCATCTATGACCTACAAGGTAAACCAATTGTGTTACCCCTAAAAAATTGATATTTTGGTCAAGTATTTAACGGTATATTCAGAACAGTTATGAGGTTTCTTCTAGAGGGAAGATTATTGGAAGTTTTGGGTTTTTTTAGCTAAGATTAGCCAAGAAAAACTCAAGTGATAACGAGTTGTTTTATCAAAAGGCAAACCGAGTCAAGAATGTCAATCCTATTATCTTAACATTATATAGGACATCAACTTACTCATACTACATGCATATACTTGCACTTGAGATATCTCATATGTGTTAAGTTGAATTTAACAATTTTGGTTACTTTCTCAAAGGCCAAGTTCAGTAGTGAAGTAGAAGACGAGGTTGCAATAATCTTGTGTCAGTTGAATATGTATTTTCCTCCATATTTGTTTCTATGTTATAGTTCACTTACTTGTTCATCTATTCATATAAAAATCAAATTTGATGGTCCAGTTTATTTAAGGATGATGTATCAAATAGAGCGATACATGAAGATCTTTAAAGGATATACGAAAAATCATCACAGGCCGAAAGCTTTGATCGTTGAAAGGTACATCATAGAAGAAGCTGTTGAGTTTTGCTCAAACTATTTATCAGAAATAGAGTCTATTAGAATTCTAAAGTCTTGTCATGCTGACAAATTTGAAGGTAGAGGTACTGAAGGTTTAAATGTTAAGTCAATGAATCGAGATGTAGTACTTTGAGTACATTTCTATATATTGAATAATCTTAGTGTAGTTGAATCTTACATAGCTACTCACAAAACAATTATACAGAAAAAATATTCCCGAATGAATTACAAGTGGTTATTGACACATCATAACAAGAAGTTCATAAATTAGTTTAATAAGAGGATTTTTAATGATGATTGTGCATCCAAGATAATTAAATGGTTATCGTACATGCCAAAATTTACTGTGATAACTTAGACAGTATACAACATTTATGATCATTATTTTTATATAAATACAAAATATGATTGTGGTACAATGTAAGAGAGTAGGTTTATGGTTGAGGTTGAATCCATGTACTTCTCTAGTTCAAAAGACAAGAATCTTATTTTGGCAAATACCGCATTCTATGGTATCATTGAGAAGCTTTTGGAGATTGATTATGTTATTTTCAAACTGTCTTTATTTAAATGTAATTGGATTCCCAATAACAATGATGTACAAACTGATGAGTTGGGATTCACATAGGTTTACCTTGGCAATGCAACTTATTTGACTGAACCACTCATTATGGCTACTCATGCAAAATAAGTTTTTATGTGAGAGACCCTTCGGACTTATCTAGAAGATGGTCAGTTGTTTTGAAAGGAAAACACATTCCCTATAGCGATGAAAGTTTTGATATTCCTTTCACTCCTTCTTACACAACACAAGTGCCTAATTCATATGAAGAATTTGATAGAGATGATGTTCATGTTGTTCGTAACAATCGTCAAGAAAGAATATGGGAAAAATTAGCAAGTATTTTATATTCTTCATTCATAATTTATTGTATGTTATAATTTCTAAGGTTATTTACCAATAACTATTATTATTTGAAATTATATGTATTTAAAGTCAAGAGACAAGATACTGAGATAATATTATTTAATGTAATGATTTGTCCATTGTAGGTTGTTTTGTACTGTTTTGATTTTAATGCAATATACAATTTCCGGTTCTTAATGGAATTGAATCATTAATGTAATACAATTTTTGGTATAATTCAATTCACAAATCGGTGTATTGTTGTTTTTGGTTCGATAAGATTGAAAAATATTCAGGTTAAAAATTTAGGAATTCTGTAAAATTGAAAAATATATATTAAAAAACAAATAATATCACAACGGTTGTTTAATTCTAGTGTTGTTAAAAGTATAATGCTATCCAGAATAATAAAACCCAAGAATGATGTTGTTGGGAATCGAACCCAATACCTATAAATTATTTCACAACACTTGTTATCTTCAACTGGTATTATACGTAGCGCGCTAGCTAGCTAGCTTATCACCGAGGTCACACACCAGTTGTGGAAACCAACATACATACAAACACATGCTGTAACGCCCTGAATTTAATTAATTAGTTAATTAAATTATTGAAGAATTTAATTATTGGGTATAGACGAAGTTTGAGAATTTAACCAGAATAATTGGATTTATCGCAATTATTATAATAGGCATTTTGAATTAATACGTTATTTTAGTTGATAAGCTGATAATCAGATAATTAGTCGGTTTAACCAGGAGAAAATATTATTGGTAAATAATAATAGTTTTATTAAAAATTAATATTAGAAATAATATTAGTATTAGTAGAATTATTAATTAATTAGTTGAGTTAAATCGATTTTGTGAGTGAATCGTTAAATTAATGGTCTGATGAAAATTAGTCAGAAGAAAAATATTATTAGACTTTAATTATTATTTTAGAATTATTAAATTAAATATAGAAGATTAATTAATTAGAAGGATGAATTAGTATTTTAAGAGTATTATTTAATAAATCCAATTTATAATAGTGACTCACTACTAGTATTATTATTATTATTTAGTAACTTGTAGTAACCATATAAAAAAGAAAATAAAAACAAGTGGCATAGAAAAAGAGTAAAGAGTCACGTAGCAGAGAGGAAAATGAGAGAAAAGAGGAATATGATTCTTAGCAGTGTCTATTGGCTGTGTGTATATGTTAAATTGCCATATTTCTATGTAATAGCCATGTTTAGATAAGGTAATTGTTTCACTTACTGTAGCGCATAAAATTGGATCTGTGGGTTAAGTGGACATGTTGTAGTAGCAGTATGAGAATCATAGCTTCAGGTTACTAATATATACTAGTTCTTAGTAACAATTAATATTAACTAATAATAAAAAAAATTATATTAATAATAATAATAATTTAGTATTATTAAATATAATAATAGTATAATATTTAGGAGTTAAGTATTTGAGTTAATTGAATAATTTAAGTTAATTTTAATTCCGATAGAGTTGTTAGAATTGTCAATAGGGTTGTTAGAGTTGTCAATAGAGTTGTTAGAGTCACCAATAAAGTTGTCAGAGTTTGTTTTAAATTATTATGAGTCATATTTTATTTGTTTTACGTAATTCTGATCTGTTAAGAGTTGTCAGTAGAGCAAGTTGGAGCTGCCAAGTAATGTTCAACTTGCGCTTGTTTAGCTAGAAAATGAAAATACTAAATATGACATATTAAATAAAATAGAATTAAAAATCTATCTCTTCAATTCTTCCTTTTTATTTTGTTCTGTAACTTAGGAATCTATAAATAATTGAGTTAGTGTGTTTGCCATGTAGCAGGATGAATATTTATAGAAGAACATAGTAGAAATTGCTAGCAGACTAGAACATAGCAGCAACTAAAAACTCATAACCCATAGTGAAAATCAGTATAGTAGGGTAGTTTAATAATGCAGAAAAATGAAAGGTAGTAGTAGAATAAAAGTGACAGAATTTATGTAATTAAGTAGTATTATCGCAGGAGGTAAAACAGTGCAGAAAATTAGACAGTTAGTTAAATTAAACGGTAAAATTAGTTACTCGGAATTGGACGAAAATTTGTAGGGCAGCTCGCGCATACGCGTAGTTAAATAAAATTGGGTCGGTTGTTGATTTTTGCATAGATTGCTGTAAATTGCAGGTACTGTCAGAACAAGTTGTTTTATCCCCAAATTGGATGAATTTGAGTTGTAGGCTTAAATGGCCAAAGTTGAAAGTTGAAGTTGATTTCATTATTATGAGTTGAATTATTGTTGAAGCTGAAGTTGATTGTGTTTATTATAAGTTGCGTTGTCGTTGATGTTGTTAATTGTTGTTGAAGTTAAAGTTGATTGTGTTAACTATAAGTTGCATTGATGTTGATGTTGTTAATTGTTGTTGAAGTTAAAGTTGATTGTGTTAATTATGAGTTGCATTGTTGTTGACGTTGTTAATTGTTGTTGAAGTCGAAGTTGATCGTGTTGATTAAGTTGATGCAGTTAATGCATGATTAAGTTGTTGTGGTCGTTGTATCATACATAGCATGTGCATTACTAAGTTTGCCTGGATTGGCAATATCTATGCTGGAGCTATGCTCACCACGTTGGCCTGGATTGACACAAGTTGAAAGTTGAAGGCTTATGCCTTGTTGCATGCCTCGATAACCTGACTTGATTTTAAGTTGGGAGTTTACTCCAAATGGATCCACATGCATTTTGCATAGTCGAGTCTCATTCGAGTTGCATTTTGAAGTTGTTGTTGATTATTACGTTGTTTTGTGGGATGTCGTATTTTGTTGATTGAAGTAGTAATTCTTGTATGATTTTTTACCTAATATATGAATTATCATACTTTTGCTTATATTTTTCGATATCTTACCCTTTTCTTTTGTTGGCCGTTACCTTTATATTGGTAACGTGCAGGTATCCCAGTCGAAGATTTAGTTGCTGTTAGTTCGAGTTGGGTAGTCGCTCTGATACATAACACTCGGGGATGAACGCTAGTTGTTTAGTTGTTTGGATTTGTTGTGGAATAACCATGTTGATACATGGAAAGTAACTGTTGATTTTAAAATGGTTTTAAAGTTGAAAAGTTGTTATAACTTCCAAATTGAATAATGTAGTTCCGTTGATTTATATTAATAAAGTTAAACTCATGTTGCTCAAGTTCATCCGATCTTATGTGTTATGTATCTGTGATAACATGTTGTTGTTAAGTTGGATTATAATACTCCAATTGGTTGTTGAAAATAATTTTGTAACTCTGATTTTCTTAATAATTACCGGGGTAGAATTTGGGTGTTACACATGCAACCTAACAACAAATGTATAATCATCATTATATGTGTTTTGCAATCGTTGTCATGTGTGTTTTTTGTAGTAGTGATGGAATCATCAGAACTGAGGTATGTAAGCAAAAACTCATTATCTCTTTGGAAAAGGGTGGGAGGGGTAGCTCAACTAAATTAAAACATTTGAGTTAAGGGTTAAAAGGAGTTGGAGGTCCATGGCTCTAGTCCTGGAAACGGTGTAAATATATATTAAAAATCAACCATTAACAATTTGCCTTTAAAAAAACTATCTCTTTGGAAGAATTTGGTGATATTTATGATCTTCTGTGATCCATTTCTCTTAACAATCCAGAAGTACTAAAACCAGTTGAAGATCTTGATTTTCTTACTGGTTATTAATTTATTCCATATAATCCAAATGAGGATCATAGATTTTCCCTTACCTCTAAACGTGCGTCTCATAATTCATCTCATACTCTATAAAACTACTTGCATTCGCCTCCCAAGAAAATTTAATCTTGGGTAAGTCTCTAAAACTAATGTTGTTTATAATTGATTATTTGCCAACAAATTTGAAACTAATTAGGCTAACGGGG
The DNA here is from genome assembly GCA_021764765.1 of Vicia sativa. Taxonomy (NCBI): domain Eukaryota; kingdom Viridiplantae; phylum Streptophyta; class Magnoliopsida; order Fabales; family Fabaceae; genus Vicia; species Vicia sativa. The sequence goes on from CM038794.1 coordinate 184,353,636, forward strand.
TGATCTATCTTATGGTCGAAAGTAAAAAAGGGAATATGTCATTGTCATATAGTCACTTGATTATGAAAATTCTAGATCATATTAGATTTGACTTAGAAGAGGAAGAATAATTGTATGATCACCATAATGGAGTTATAGTACATAGAGGCACTAAATTAGTGAGAGGTTATTAAAGACAACAAACTTCATCTGAATAACAAGCTCCTTGGCAAGAGAACCTTCAAACTCCATATTTGAAGCTATTCTCAACACCATCATCCAGAACCAACAGCCTCACACCAAATCTACAAATTGGACACTAAATCTCTTTAATATGATTAGGCATTTATTTAGTTCTGAATTTATTTTGAGAATCATAGTTTTTGCTGATGTCAAATGAGATGTTCTTGACATTTGGTATTCCACTCCTTTCCAATCTCTTCAGAACTCTACTAAATTGCTTCTCAATTAACACAATGGTGTTTGACAACCATTCCTCAAAATCCGTAATGCCAGAAAAATATTATCCATAGAGCTCCCCCAAAAATAGAATATGGTACCTGCTCTGATGCCAATCGAAATTCGGTCACTTTAAAACAAATGTCAAGACTGATGTCCCAACACCAAAACACAATGTTAAGATAGATGTTAAGACATCATGTGCTGGAATATTTTTTACCAAAAAAATAATTATGCAGAAGTAAATTGCATAAAGTAAAAGACACAATCAATTATTAACCTAGTTTGGTGCAACTCACATACTATAGGGGCATCCAAGCCAGGAAGAAAATTCATTGTGATAGTATTAGTTAAAAGATAAACAATCATAGTTTACAACTTATCTCCTACTCACTACCTTGTGCAACTTCTACCTAGAAACCTTCTAGATATGAGATCCCTTTTCATTTCCCACAATCACCTAAGTGACAAATACCATAGAAGAACACACTTCTAATTACAATACTTAGTTTTGCTTAAAAGCTTTCACTTAAGAACAATAACTTGTCACATAATCGGTTCTTTGCTTAAAAGATCACGAGTGATGGTCAAGTAACAATAAACATTCACCCTACCTCAATGTATCAAAATATACATGGGTGACATACAAAAATAAACAAAGCACCTAGAGTACTCTCAAAATCCTAAACCCTTATTCCTGAACCCTTACTTTATGCACCCATAATATTTTTAAGTGAATGTTTGCTAATTTAGGGTCAATTGATTAAGTCATTAAAAGGGCCCAAGGATTATTTCCATTTTGAGCCAAAAAATTCTATATCAAGTAGGGTTCTCCTCATTTCATTTAACACTGAATTTCAGACTACAAATTTTTTTATCCTTCTTCTACTCTCTTTATTTTAATATTTGGTTTTCACGGAGATTGTCGTAGTGCCTAATGAGAGAAAAAAACTCAGGTGTATAATTTTTGTTGTAATATGTGTTGTGCTTCATTTATTTAATTTAAGATGATATTTCTCTTGTTAATTTTAGTTGTAGATAATTAAAAAGGTTACAACTTAAACCCGTATAAAAGTTTGGTTATTCTCGCACCGCGAAAAAAATACAAAGTCTCCACCGAACTTTACTTATCTCAACGGAAAGGGAAAATATCAATAAAACCCCAAAAGGTGAAGAAAATGGTATAATAACTGAATTCGGGTTCGGGAGTTGATTATGCAAGAGAAAGGTATTAGCACCCCTCACACCCGTTGTACTCAACGAGAACCATTTTGATTGTTTTGTGTGTAAGGGTGTTATTTAGGTTTACTTGCTATTATTGCTTTATTTGAATGGATTTAATTAGGGAAAAAATAAATTTTAAATTAGTGTGCTTGCCAAGATTTCAGAATCCCGTGCCTACGTATCCTCATAGTGCAATAAGGAAATCAAAGCCCCATAGTTCGTGGGGTAAAAAATAGACATCTTATGCTTGTATTGGAAGTCAACCGCATTTACAAATACACAATTCAGAAATGTCTTTGATTGTTCAAAGACAATACATAAAAGGTTGCAGACAATGATTAATTGTAGATTACACAAGGTGTGTCGTGTATAATGATTCAATTAATATTAGATTCTAAAACTCAATTAGAACTAAAACTCAATTAGGTGTCAATTTTAACAATACCAAACCTTACATAATAATTACTCGCCGATAAAAAAATAAAAGATGATCTAGGATAAGAATTTATAACCTAAGGATGCATTAACCTACAAAAGTTAAAATGCAAGAGTGTGTGTGTGTGTGTGTGTGTGAGAGAGAGAGAGAGAGAGAGAGAGAGAGAGAGAGAGAGAGAGAGAGAGTACACCACGATATACAATGGTTCGATTTTGTCGTTCTCACAAGAGCCTACTCCATTTTCCAATGGTTTCCCATTGAAATTTTTTCTTCCACTATGTTTTGAAAAATATTATCCGAGTTCATACAATCACCAATCCACAATAACTTTGAGAAAAATAAACCTCCTTTACGAATCTTGACTTTTATACAACCTTTATGCCGAATCTATGCAAAATCTGTACACGATTTGCGCTTCTTGAATTTTCCAGCTTCACCGATCTACTCAAAGTTTCCGTGTGTGGCAATCACCCTCGATCCCACCGACTTCTTGAGTGATGGATTATTTGATTATTTTAAAAATCTCTTACCATGTATGTAGGCTTTCACACATCATTATCAAGATCAATTGGTGAGAAGAACCTCATTTATTTCACTGGAATTTTTCAATACTAGTCACAACAACCACAATCTTGCAAGCTTCATGACAATCTTAACAAACTCTTCAAGAACCGTTAGTTTTAAGACAAGTCTCATAAAATAATATCTCATAAAAGAAAACTACACATTTTCCCGTGATTCGAGTCACATTATAAGCTTGATTATAGTCATGAAGGATCATGATTTGAGTCATGTATAAAGTTTGATTTGAATCAAACTCGATAGAGCCAAACATGAAAATGTGAAAACTTTGTGATTTGAGTCATGTAGAAAGTGTGATTTGAATTAAATTGGACAACGACTAACATGGTCTATGTGATTCGAATTATCTGAAATTTATGATTTGAGTCATAGTGTTGCATAACTCAAAGCACATGTAAGTTGTAATTCAAGTTACACACATAAAAAAGTTCATGTTCTCCTTTATTTGATTTGATTCGAGCCATAAATTTGTTCACTGTTCTGGTAATTTTTTAATAATGAAAATAATAATTTTTTTATATAATAATGACACTAATAATTATATATATATATATATATATATATATATATATATATATATATATATATATATATATATATATATATATATATATATATATATATATATATATATATATATATATATATATTTGAAAAAGTATTTTAGGTAATATAATTGATATATTTTAAGTCTATTTTTTATAAATATTTATTAGTTTAGATAAGCATGTTCAAAAAATCTCTCATAAAATATTAAATTCGTTTGCATATACATATGCAAAAGTATTTTTGAAATTTTCAGATAATTTTTTCCACATGTAATAAGAAATTTAGAGGGTGTGTTTGTAAAACCACATGAGAGGAGGTGCGATTATCTCTTGTTATTACTACTCCACATTAATATTAAGTAACCCAGGTTCGCCAGAGTATAACTCACTTCATTTTCCCGCCAGATATCTCAACGGCCCAAACCCTAACCTCTAGAATATTCACTCTGAAACCCCTACTACCTCTATTCCGTACATTCAATGCGTAACTGTTGATTCCGCAGTGACAATGGCGAAAGTCACTTCCAGAGACGTTCGAGAGATTGTAGAGAAACTCTCATCAGATAAAGTCAAAGCTCGCGAAGTAAAATTCAATCGCTTTCAAAACTCACTGTTTATCTTCTTTCACTCGATCACTGCGATAACACCTTCACTGTTCATTTCAATTTCATGCATACTGCGTTCAATTTAGTTTCGAATTTTCGGTTATTCTGTTCTATCGGTTTGTTTTCAGTTGTTCATGAAGCTTCTATCGTTGTTTTGATTTGGACAAAGAAACTGTTGCATGAATTAGTTACTGTAGTACCGATTATTGTAAATGTATCATATAATTAAATAGTAATGATTGGATTTTTCGTGCTAATGCATCCTCTGAGCTTGAGTGTTTGATTCTAATTAGTTGTAATATCTCGAAATTTACCAGGAAGGGATCAAGTTGTTAAATAGTTGGTTAGAAGGAGAAAAATCATATAACTTCTGCAATTTTATTGGACTGAGTACATCGAAGCTTAGGCCAGATGAAATTCCTCACGGTAAGATCATTTTTAAGATCAAGTTTACATGCATTGTTGGATGCAATAATATACATTTATGTAGCGAAGGTGTAAATTTTACCCATGCTTAGTTCATTTATTTTAAATTGTTTTTGGTGGCAGCGGAAACATGGCCTTTTCTTGTTTCTTTGCTTATTCAATCTGCATCATCGGAAATATCGTCAAGTAAGCGGAGGAATCCGAAGATGATATATGCAAAGACTCTTAGACTTATTGTGCAACGAGCGGAAGATGCTAAGTATTCAGGTCAGTTTGAGGTGGTTTAGTTTGTAATATGTCTATTCTTTCTTTCATTTTGATCGTGTTAGAAATTCATAGTTGCACTGTTCATATTTCAGTTGTTACTAACTTTGCTATTATGAATTGATTGAATACAAAGGATTACAACTGATTGCATTTATAGTAGCAATCGGTTACCTGCAATAGCAGGTTACTAACAGACTGAACTGACAACTGCCAGTTATAACAACCCTAAGCTAGCTTATCTCTAATAGTTCAGAAATAGGTAATAGCGCATGAGGCTAAAGTCTAGAACTAAAGTGCACCCAATAGATGGATGACAATGAGAGACGAACAATTAACGATTTTAGGACTTCAAAGTTAGCCACAACTTTAAGGCATCACTTATTGCAAAGAGAAAGATCTCGAACTGTCCTTACTTGACATTGTCAACACATTTCAGAGTGTGTACCTAGTCCCTCAAACTTGATGCTATATGAACATTCAAAGATGCAAGAATGTTTTTTGTGTTTACCCTAGTTATCATATAATATGTGAATGGTATTTTAATGGCTTTTAGAGCAGTTAAACACATGGGTATGTTTATTGTTTCATTCATTTGAATATCATTGTTCTCATAAAAGTTTGATTATCTTGTTACAGGACTGATTGGTCATGTTAGTGCTTAAAAGTGTATTTATTTTCCTTTTTGTTAGAATATAGAATAAATTGTAATTAGACTATTTAGAGTAGTTAAGAGTCATTACAGAAGTTAGTTGGATAGTTAGGGAAATAAAATGTATAAATAGAAGGATATATGGATAGAAGGAATCATTGAGTATTGTAAAATTCAGTGAATAGAGCCTTGTCTCTATGGTAGAAGGGGAAACCTTTGGAGGAGATCTCTCTCTTATATTCCCCTCTTTAGTAGTTTACAATACTCACTACATAATATACTGGCTTAGATATCCACTATGACTGATTATTTTTTCCATGATAATTCTTTTTTTGAAGAAATGATAAACCTTCTTTATAAACAATTCCTTTTTTTTGACTTACATCTGCCACTGTCGTGGCACTTGGTAAGGTTAGCATGCATTTTCTATCACAGTTGTGAGAATAATGGAATCCTTTATCACTTTGAAACTTCAAATTCTACTAAAAAATATTAGAAATTTATCTTATGAAGTTTATGTTGTTAGTTTCCCCTCATCTTGATTATCTGTTTCTTTTTTATTTTAGGCCAAATTCTACCTTTGTCATCTGTGGTTAGACCCCTTTTTAATCATGTTTGGGATGTCCTGAGCAATGTTCCAAGCTTTCAGTCAGAGTATGGGATTATCCTTCGACATCTATTGGCAGTAAGGGATTATAGTTTTCAGATGAGGAAGCGCATTTACTGCAGTAAGTTCTTGCAAACATGAAGCATACTACTGTGACATCCCACTGCGACTGTCTGTTTTAATGTTCTTGTTTTGTTTTTCTAATCAAATTCTTAATAACTAGGCCTGGTGATGCTGTACATTGAGAAAGTTGAAGCAAGCTTGAATGGGAAAAATATTAGTAACTGTACTTCCAAAGAGGAGGTCTTCCGCAATATTTTAACTCTTCATTCGCTTTTGGATTACCCTCCTGGAGACTACCCTGTTAATCTAAGAGAAGACATTGTTAAGGGGTTTGTCAGGATCTGTTCATTCATCAGGTATTCCTTAGGGTGATTTAATTTTTTTCTTTTTTACTATTACCATGATCTGCTAGAGTACAGTATGACTTTTGTTTTGTTACTTTCTTCAGGGAAGAAGGAAAGATATCACGCAAACTTGTTGAGTGTATCAATACATATTTGTTAAATGATGGTCCAAATTTGGGCTCTCAGTTGTTAGAGATTCATAATGCTATGCAGCAGTTTCTGTTTCACTGCTGGCTGACAACACATGATCGCGTGCTTAAGGTATTTTCACGGATGCATTTATAACAAATAAACTTATAATTTTTATTACATTTTTCAAATTTCTCTATCAATATTTCTGTTGCAGGATTCACTGATGTTCTACGCAAGGACACAATTAAACTTAATGAGAGGGGCTGCTGATAGGTATTTATTGGTAGAACAGCTTTTGGATGTGATTTATAAGGATCTTGATCAGGGTAGCGTGTCTAGTATTTCAATACCGCGGTGAGTGTTTCTAATTTTATCCATTTTATATTTTTACTCGTGAATCTTTTTGGTAGTTTATGACGATCCTAATGAACATTCTGCCCAGGGGTGATGGAAATAAGGATGATAGACTTGGAACTTTGAGTAGCTCGCAATGTGGCTTAGTGGAACTTGCAGCAGTTCTATTTTATAGGGTTGTTACTAGAAACTCAACCATCAATTCCTAGACTTAATATTCAAGTTTCTGTGCTCAGTTTTTGATAATATATATATATATATATATATATATTTCTGCAATCATGTGGATTAATTTTGATATTAGTTAATTAGTTGCACAAGAATCTCCACAGTTTTCGCTATGCTTCCTTTTTACTTCCATTGTTTTTGTTTGGTGATGAATATGTGTTAGCTGGTATACTGTGGAACAGTTTCTCATGCTTTGTCTTTAAAGGTTTCAATAAAAGCACTTAGCAGAAAATGTTACGGTATTGTATAGTATTTCTCAGAGCTCTTGTATATTTGTTTAGAGCAGGATACCCACTTAACTTTGGGTTTCTCTTTATATCCTTAGGCTTAGAGTGTTTGACTATGGAATTTTCTAAGAATGTGTGAAGATTAGATTATCCTGAATATCCTTGTACTTTCATTCATGATCAATCCACCCCATCGTCGCAAGTTCACATCTACTCCGATTTATCCATTTCTCACTTTAATTGTGTTAAATTTTAATAAATAAGTGCAACATTGAAAAAAGTAATAAACATTTTCATGGCATTCTAAAATGACAAGTAATCTGATATACAAAATCCAAACAACACTTAGTGTGTGGGACACTTATGGAGTTATTTTTTTGGGTACAAGAATCTCAAGATTGTTGTCTAATAAGTTTTACTCCTCAGGCGTGCCTTAATACAACCAGAGCCTCATTAAGTGAAAAACGAGTTAAGAGAGAACCTGCTGCTGTGGTCTTGAGGGAGGCACTCATGAAAGGAAAATGGCTATGGTAATTTATAAACTAATTTGAGGGTTGTGCTGTAAAATATTTTCTATGTCATACTGGGACCAACTACTAATTTTGTTCCTATGTGAAGTGCTAGTTTTTATCTTTCCTTATTCTGTGTACCATTTTTCCCTCTCCTATAATTATAGACATTTCCCTCTTGAACTACTTTCTATATTAGTATTTATACAACCAAAATTTTATCTTGGGTTTTTGCTTTTGATTTCTCTCTCAATAGAATCTTCTGCTAGTTGCTTTAAGTTACATGTTGCATCACACTAGGACAACTAGTGAACAATATTATGCATTCATATCAATATCGCTTTCATAACGTACAAAAGATGATTTTTTACTTAAATGCAAGCAACCATGCTTTTCCCTTCACATATTTATGTGATTAGAAATTCGCCACTGCCTCCATTTTCACGGAGGCCTTCAACACGCAAACAACTACTTGATGCATTGAACTACTTTATACACTGCTCAGATTTCTTGGAAGCAGTGGGCTCTGAAATTGAATTTCAAACTATATCCATTTGTTTGAACTGTAGTATTAATCCCGAATAACAGGATAATTGTGATTAAATCTCACAACTTTAGAAAAGTTGTAGGTCCTAAGCAAAAACACATGTAATTAGTAACAAAAGCACAGTGAACAAACCCAAGTGCTCCAAGGGTAAACTGTATCACCAATGCTGAAAAGATTCAATCAATGCCTTAATGCAGAAAAGATATTGAGAGATTGAATGTGTGCCTTTCCTAGTATTGCAAAGCTCAATGTGAAGTTGAAAGCCTTTAGCATTTGTTTTAGTGCAAGTATAGGCCCATTGATGGATCCAACTTACAAGTGTATAAGAGAAAAAGAGAAAAAGGGGAGAGGGAGAGAAGCAGGTAATTATTGTGCCTGAGACTCACATGAGTAAACGGGTAGTAGAAGAAAGGAGAGATGTGGCCACTAAGTCAGGGGAAAGAAGAGAGATGGGTCACGCATAACATAATGGGCACGTGATCCAAGGGGATTGAGGGAGGATATTTTGGAATCAGGTACGAAGGGAGAGGAATGATTAATTAGGGGAGGGGAGTAACCATAAAGGGGTAGAGAGAATTTCCAAGTGATGGAGGGAGGTTTGGAGCTGAGTAGGGAGACTATTCTCTCTAAGTTTATCTTCTGTTGTTTCATCTTTTCACTGCCATCTTGCAAGGAGCCAGGCTCCATACCATAGCTTTGTTTCTCATCTTTTGTCAGAAACTTCACAGATTGAAAGAAGGGAATTTAGCCTCTGTTTAAACAAATATCAATACAGTTCCTATACTTTACTTTCTTAAGTTGCTGATTCTTATCAGCAAGTATGTCATAGCTTTTTCAAAGCTTCACCAGGTTTACTTATTCAATTATTCTTGGCAAGATCGGGCTCAAAGAGTAGATTGAAGCAAGCACAAGAATGGTCTTGTTGCTCCCAAGAGGAATACTGTGGATTGAGAGTACCAGTAAAGCGTTCAACTTCAATCAAAAGATATATATCTTTTTTATGTAAAAAAATGCGATAACAAGAAAAAGTGAAAACAAGGTGGCAGTTCTGTAATTAAAACATAATCTAAACATTTGAAAATGTTTTCTCAAATCGAACACGCCCTTAACTTTAAATAGAAATTGTTTCTCATTGTTCACATAACCTTTTATCATTTTCCCACTTACTAGGTTTTGAAAACAATTTTTATCTGGGCATAATTTTGGGTTTATTGTGATTTTTCTTGCCATTTTATCTTAACTTCTCATTTTAGTAACAATTGGTCTTATGCTAGAATCTGAACTGAAGTCCTCAAATGCATCTTCTGATATCATAATGCAAAAGTTAATATTGTTGTGCATGTTACTTTACACTATTTAAATTAAATATCATCATAACAAAATCTGATGAAGGATCTATGGTACAGGAATGCTGCATTTTGTTATCTAACCCGAAACTTCCATACTCGCATTTCCAAAGATCTGTTCCTCTACTGGTTTGAAGGCATTTGGATGAGCTTTGATAGGTAATTTAGGACTGGCAGGGTAAACAAAGAAACTGTTACTGTGGCCATTTTTCTCATTACTGGTTCAAAATTACAGGCAGTTTTGTGCTCAAAATACTAGTTAGGAATTAGCGGATCTTATAACTCCCGACTCTCTTTCCCTCTATTAATTTTATGATATTTAAATCTGAATAATGTTGGATTATAATAACTTGACACATGTTCTCTCTCGCTCTCTGCTTTATATTTTTTTCTTTCACGTGCTATGTCTTCACTGTTTTCCCACTTCCTCTTATTCTCAAATTGCTTTTTTATTTTCTTTTACAATTGATAATTTGCTGGTTGGAATGCCCACTTTCTTCAAACACTTAATTAATATTCTCATGGTTTGAATTGAATATTTCTCTATGCATGTGTAGTACATATTACATATTTATAATAATGTTGATGATCACATCCACTGGTTACAAAGCTGTGATGATATTGCAGAATCCTTAATTCTGCAAATGTTGAACGGGCCTACGATGGTTTGTTATGGACTCTGCGGTATGCTACTGCTAATCGGCATAAGGGTTCTTTTTACTCTACGTTTTTCTTTTATGCATTTTAGATTTGTACGAGAAAACTTATATTATAGACCCTGGCCACCCGTTGAATATTGTGAATTTTTGTCTGTTCAATTGCTTCAAAAGGAGTTTGCAGGAACTTTCGTCTGCTTTGTTGGTTCCAAATTCAATGATGAAGCTATCGTCGATGCCTCCTTCCTCCTTGAATGAGGTCTTTCTGACTCTCTCACATGTTTTGACCAGTTTTTCTTTGATGCATGGCACACTTATTTTCTGAATTCTAACAAAAACTGACTCTCACATGTTTTGATCAGTTCTTCTTTGATGAATGGCACACTTATTTTTCTGAATTCTAATAAAAACATATTGTAGTAAGGGTTGGCAATGGAAGACTTGACAAAGACTTGTGAAATTGCTTTTGGGCAGTTTCTTTTGAATTAATGCACCTTTTCACTTACCAAGCCGTGTTTTCCTTATTTTTAAGGAGAATAACTATTGTATCGCTTTTTTTCTTCTTCTTTTACGTATTAAGTTCTCAAATGAGAAATTGATTCAGATGATCTGTATTTTAGTTGACTATTATGATACGGGGACAGACTTTTGTGAAAGCAATGCAAAGAAAAGGCTTTTTAGTATTAATTACTAAAGGGGAGAACAGAATAGAGTACAGACAAGAGTTTTCCCCACATGTCTTATTTATGCTAAATGGCAATTGAAATTTTTGAACACATTTTCAACAAAACTCGATGTTCAATTTAAACAGAACGTATTCCCAATCTGTCTCTGAATTTTAAGAGTTTTGTCATTGAAGTTGACTACTTTCTTTTGGGTTGTTCTGGAAATTTGTCATTATCCTTTTTGCTTCTCTGATATCATGTTTTTTTGCTTAAGTATGCATTGATTTGATCAAGTGAATTTTTCCAGTTCATCAATGGTTGGAAAGTACTATGGAGTACTATTGTTCACGGGCTGCCGATTTTCAGCAATATAGCCACTGTTGTAAGTTTGTTTACAAATCCCTTTTCTCTTTTTAGTTGTAGTTTTTATGGGTATCAATATAATACCTTTCAGATATAATTAGTATTAAATGGTGTTGAAATCAGAGAGTTTTAGTTAAAGAGAGGAGAGAAAGAACAAAGGCTTTTGAAATATGATTATGACTGGTGATTTGATGATGGTCGGATGATTAAAAAAGGTTAAGCCCTAACCCCTATTATAAGGATATGACTCCAGTTCCTAGTTGGATAGGGAAACTAGTAATGATAATTGTTAAGAGTCCCACATCGGACAATATATGGTCTGAACATGTGTTTATAAGTGAGAGCAATCCTTACCTTATAAGCCGATTTTAAAGCCGGTTTTGTAGGGTTGAGTTAGGCCCAACCCACACATTCTAAGATTCTAAGATGGTATCAGAGCCTTATCTAAGATCCATTGGGCCACCCACCATTTAGTTCCACGCTCCAGCCCCAATTTTTGGGTGTGAGAGAGGATGTTAAGAGTCCCACATCGGACAATATATGGCCTGAACATGTGTTTATAAGTGAGAGCATTCCTCACCTTACAAGTCGGTTTTAAAGCCGATTTTCTAGAATCGAGTTAGGCCCAACCCACACATTCTAAAAATAATAACTAAGTCATAAGAACGTAATCAATAACAACTATGACCGGTGTTAGTAAACGAGAGACATATGGTGAAAGTGTGTATAAACTACACCACAAAGATTCTATTATATAGACTTACAAACAAATCAATATGCAATCAATAACATTAATTACAATAGAATATGCTAGAATATATATACATAATATACTATTAATTTAAATATCTACACTCTCCCTCAAGCTAAATCTTTTATATCAAATGCACCAAGCTCGCTACATATATAACTGATTCTAAGATCTCTCAGGGATTTTAAAAAAATTCCTCCAATTGATCACTGGAATCGCCAAAGCTTGGGACAATGTTGCGTGATTCGATCTTCTCTGACAAAATGACAATCTATCTCAATACGCTTGGTCCTCATATGAAAAATTGGATTTGAGGCAATATGCAATGCAAGTTGATTATCTTGATTATTTTAGATTAGTGTCGTCGACTTTCCCTCTTCAAATTGAAGCTGTTTAAGTAGCTGTTTCAACCAAATAAGCTGTCCCTCAAGGCTGGATCTTGCAACTACATATTGTTTCTTATTTTTTCTAAGATACCAAATTTCCTCTAAGAAGTAAACAATACACAAGTGATCCGGCCCAATCGAGTTTGTCCTTTATCTGCATAAATGAGAACTTTTACTAGAGCACCTTTGTTGTATTTCAAATTTTGAATTCCAACATCCACATGTATTGAAAGGAATGGTAAACTGTTATGATTTATTCCTCAGCTCTAAGGCTGGTATATATAGTAGTCATACAATAATGATAATTAATTCTCTCTTTAATAGAGAATAAAGAGAAATAAAATACAATAAATAGAAATAATAAAAAAAGGAAATAAGATATTTTCCAACACCCCCCCTCAAGTTGGTGCATAGATATCTATCATGCCCAATTTGTCTATCAAATGTTCAAAGGTTGGTCTTGCCAAACTTTTGGTTAGGATATCCGCAGTTTGCTGATTTGAAGTCACAAAAGGAAGACATATGATTCCGAGATCTAACTTCTTTTATGAAGTGTCGATCAATCTCAATATGTTTGGTTCGTCATGTTGAGCAGGGTTATGCGCTATGCTAATGGCGACTTTCGTAGTATAACTTTAATGGAAGCTCAATTTTCATCTTAAGTTCTTCTAATACTCTAAGGATCCATAATCCTTCACAAATACCTTGAGACATAGCTCTAAACTCGTCGACTACTTGCTACAACTCCTTGTTTCTTACTCCTCCATGTCACAAGATTACCCCAAACATAGGTACAATATCCGAGGTCGATCTTCTATCGTGGATGAACGCCAATCAATCGGTGAAGATAGACACATTTCTTTGAATAGTTTTCTTAAAATGTAAGCCTTTACGATTTCCTTCAAATATCTCGATCCTAGCGCCTCAAGATGTTCCTCGTAAGGAGAATGCATAAACCGACTTACTACACTAATCGAGAAAGCAATATCGGTCGGTGTGTGCCAAATAAATCGCTTTTCCAACCAACCTCGATATCTTTCAAGATCAACCGAACATTTTTCTCCCCAAAGTTTAGCATTAGGATCCATAGGGTATCTCGGGACGACATCCACTCATTCTGTTTCTTTCAATAAGTCTAGAATGTATTCTGTGAAACCACAATACCATTCTTTGACCGAGCAACCTCCATACCAAGAAAATATCTCATGGATCCTAAGTCCTTGATCTCAAAGTCTACCGCTAGTTTCTCTTTTACTCTAGCCATTTCAATTGTATCATCTCCAAGAAGGACAATATCATCAACATATACAATCGGAGACAAATTTTCCATCTTGAGAGAACTTTGTGAACAAGGTGTGATCACTGTCCTTGAATGTACCCTGCTTCTTCATGGATGAGTGAATTTTTCAAACCAAGCTCTAGGGATTGTTTTAGTCCATACAAAGACTTATTTAGTTTGCATACATTTGATCCAAATTTGTTTTCAAAGCCGGAGGAATGTCCATGTATACTTCTTCTTCTTCTAGATTGCCATTAAGAAATGCATTCTTAACATCTAATTGATGTAGGGCCAATCCAGTTAGAAGAGATAAAAGAATTCTTGTGTTCAATTTTGCAACAGAGCAAATGTCTCGAGTAGTCTATACCGTAGGTCGAGTAAAGCCTTTAGCCACCAAGCGAGCCTTGTACCTTTCAATTGACCCATCCGAATTATACTTCAAGAAACACCCATTTGCATCCAACTGTCTTCTTGCCGTAGTGTCGTAACACTCAAGTTTTGTTCTTTTCTAGAGCTTTCATCTCCTCTACGACTTCCCTCCACTTTGGAATTTCTAGAGCAATCTACATTTTTGGAATTTCTACACTAGACAATTTTGAGGTGAAGGGAGATGAAGACAAATTTGAATATGATATAAAATTAGACATGGGTGTTTAGTACAAGATCTAACAGTTTTCTAATGGCAAGGATCATCAATATCGGGATACAAAATACGACTTTCGAAAAGAGATGGACTTACCTTTTCTATTCTTAGAAGGTTGATCATTCCCGGTTGATTCCGGTGTTGAGATGTGGACTCATCCTTTTCTTTGTGGTGCTTTTTCACAAAAACCTTCCAAATTCGTTTCCTAATTCAAATCTGTTTTCCAAGTGACTCATTATTTTGTGGCATTTCAATTAGATCATCACTATTATTATTTTCGTGAATTTCATTGTTTTTCATGAGAAAATGTGGGCTCGATTCACAAAGTTCCTTACTCATAACAGAGTAGGATCGTTAAAGAATCATGGCCAATTTTTGTTGGTGTGATATAAGTCTCGAACTTTGTGATGCGGTAAAGATAAACTATTTAAAAACTCATGTCCTCAATTTGAAACAAGTCTTCTTTTATATCCCACCCTTGATGAGTGTCATCAAAAAGGTTTATTTTCAAAGAATGTAACGTCCATAGTGACAAACATTTTCTTGTTTTTGGATCAAAACATTTATATCCTTTTTGGGTTGAGAGTATCCAACAAAAACACATTTTATAGCACGTGGTTCAAGTTTTCCAACATTTTTATGTTCATGAACAAATGTGTGCAACCAAAGATTCTTAATGTCGATCGGTTAAAACACGAGTACTAGGAAAACATTCTTTAAAAGTATTAATTGAGTTTGAAAATTGAATTTTTGAGGGCATTCTATTAATTAAATATGCTTAAAAAACAAATATTTTGGTACTTTATTTGAAAAAGTAGAGCTCTAGCAACCTCCAATAAATGTCTATTTTTCTTTCAAGAACTCCATTTTGTTGAGGAGTATTAGGACATGAACTTTGATGTACAATCCATTTTTAGAAAAAATCATCCGGGATAGTATTAAAATATTCTTTGCCATTATCACTTCTAAAGACTTGGATATTTGTTTGAAATTGATTTCGCACCATTATAGAAAAATTCTTTACAGCCTGACAAACATCTGATTTCCCCTTTAACAAGTATACCCAACATACTCTTGTATGGTCATCTATAAATGTGATAAACCATTTTTTGAGAGAGAGTGTACTTGTACGGTTAGGGCCCCAAACATCACCGTGAATAATAGAAAAAGGTTTTGATGGTTTATAAGGTGTATTGAAAATTGGGAACGATGATGTTTTGCAAACTCACATGCTTCACATTTAAACGAAGAAAAGTTCTTATTGTGAAATAACTTAGGAAACAAGTGTTTTAAGTAACGAAAACTAGGATGACCTAATCTTAAATGCCATACCATAATGTTGTCATCTTTATTATTCAAAGAAAAAGACTCAAAACAGAACTTATTGTTTTGGAGGTAGTTGTGATGCAAATCCAATGTCAAAGTAGTAGAGTCCTCCACTCTCCTTAACGCCAATCATCTTCCCGAGTTCAAATCACGAAAGACACGGTGAGATTGGAAAAATTAGTTTGACAATTTATATCTTGGGCTAATTCTTGTGGACATTAGATTACATGATAAATTTGGAACATGAAGGACATTTTAAGCGACAACATCGGAGACAACACAACGACCCTTTACCGCAATGGTGAAAAGAGCCATTTGCAATTTTATTTTTGATTACCGCACATGGACTATATGAAGAGAACAAAGTAGATTCACTGTCATATGATCGAGGCACTGAATCTACTATCCAAGTATACTGGACCGACACTAATAAATGCATTACCTTTTGTTGCTATAGAGCAAGAAGGAGTTGGAGACTCGAGGAGTTTGTAGTTTGTCTAGTTGTTCCGTAGTGAGTGGAAGCGAGGTGAAGAGATTTGCTGCCCTTGATCGTAATTACTAGCTTGAAATGCACGACCACCTTTCTTCTTCCGGTTAGGAGGTTTCCTTTGAGCTTCCAAGTGTCTCGCGTATGCCATTCGGCTTAGTGATCACACGAAGGAACTTTGTCTAACCTTTTCCCTTTTCAAGGTTCCTAGAAGCCAAAGCCGAGCCTTGATTCGAGTTTCGTGGTATCTTGCCCATCATAATACCTTGACGTGCCTCCTCCCTTTACGCAAAAGTTTCACGAAGAGTTGGCAATGGTATTTTTCCTAGAACTCTACCTCTTACCTCATCAAGGTCTTTATTGAGCCCAATGAGAAACATGAAGACACGATCATTTTCTTGTCTTTTGAGAAACAAAACACTATCTTCTACACTCCAATTGTCATCATAACATAGATCCAACTCTTGCCAAAGGGTCAACAACTCATTGTAATAAAGTAAGAATTCTGTCTCCTTGCTTCGCATGCCATAACTTTGATTTTAACCCAAAATTTGTGAGGAATTTTGAATATCGAGTATGTTTCATGACTTCCCATACATCCTTTGCAGAAGGCAAAAACATGTAAGGCTTACCTATTCCACTTTCCATTGAGCTTACCAACCACGCAATAATCAAGGAGTTTTCAGATTTCCATTGTTTGTAAAGAGGGTCTCCTCCTGGTTCGCCATCGCTCCCGTTAAAAACCAAGCTTCCCTTTGCTATCCAAAACCAAACGAACTGTTTGGGCCCATTCATTATAGTTATTCCCATTCATCTTAGGAATATTGACCTTGAGGGAATATGAGGAACCCTCTTGGTCATTGCCGCCTATATTGAAGTAGCTGCCATTGTTTATGACCGACGACTCGTCGACGTCACCACGGCCACCACCGTTACCGCGGCCACCACCGTCACCGCGGCCACCACCGTTACCGCGGCCACCACCGTCACCGCGGCCACCACCATCACCGCGGCCACCGCCGTTGCCCCCACCATTACCGCGGCACCGCCATCACCGCGGCCACCGCCGTTACCGCGGCCACTGCCATCACCGCGGCCACCGCCGTCATTATTGGATCCGGTGTAGGCGAATCCTAGAGCAGGCCAACTGGTGTTGCGATTCGCCATAGGGATTTAAGCGGGTATGTGAATCGGGTCGGGTAAGAAAACGGGTCGAACAGAATTTTTTTTCAGGGCTACGCCCCGAACCCCACCAGTTGTCGAAGCTTTACAGTAAACCCTAACACAGAGCTCTGATACCATATTGAAAGGAATGGTAAACTGTTATGATTTATTCCTCAGCTCTAAGGCTGGTATATATAGTAGTCATACAATAATGATAATTAATTCTCTCTTTAATAGAGAATAAAGAGAAATAAAATACAATAAATAGAAATAATAAAAAAAGGAAATAAGATATTTTCCAACAACATGGTTTTGGAAAGGAGAATTTAAGAACTGACTTACCACACTGGATGTAAAGGAGATGTTTGGACGAGTTAATGTGAGATAGTTTAATTTCCCCTGATTAGGTAGAATGTTAGTATCCATAGAAGTATCAACTGACTTGGCATTCAATAGACATATTTTTCCAAGAATATCCGTAACATATTTCCTTTGTGAAATTACAAGACCATCATTGGATTGGTCTATAATAGATCCCAGAAAATTAGGTAAACTGATTGTTATATTACAATGGTGAAAACATCAAAAGAAAATGTAAACCAAAGTTCTATGAACTCCTAAATCAGAGAGAAATTTCTCCGAACTGTTTACCAACAAACTTTCTGATGCATTTCCCACTCCTCTAGTCTCTTTTATAAACGGAAGTCCCTTAATGTTCGGAAATATTTCAACTGACTTTTATTTTCACAGCTTCTAGAAGCTGTGGTGACGTGGATTGAACCCAATAATTGGGTCATCATCCACACATGAGAACTGTGCTCTATCACTACCACCTCCTTTATTGTCCTCAAGGATAGCATGGAATAATTGATCTTCTAACAAGGCTTCAGGATCCCAGTTCATAGTTACCCTGTTTCCCTCTACTTTTACAATATTTTTTTGCTGCAGTATGCTCATTGCTCTGCAACAGTGTTCTATCAGGCTGCCTCCATACCCAAGATATTTTAATGTATCTTGTTGTTATTATTATTATTGTTATTATTATTATTATTATTATTATTATTATTATTATTATTATTATTATTATTATTATTATTATTATTGTATTAAACTAGAAGTTTTCTCTGCTTAGATTTTAATTTTGGTAATGATGCATTGATGCAGGTGGATGCGGCTTTGGCACTTCTGAGTAATATAACCTCAAATGTAAGTTGTGCTTCACACAGTTGGGCATGCTGTTAATAATATTTTATATCTCTTAATGCCACATGTTTGTATCCAGGATTTAGTAGATACATGTCTCATACCACAAGATGTTTGGGATCTTCAATTTTTCAAAAGACCAACTTCATTGTAAGTGTCTTTTACTGTTTTAACTTGATTGCAATAAAATATGTTTTAAAGATTGCTAGTATTTTAATGAAAGCTTATCATTTAAGCCAGTAAATAAATTCGATCATATATTATCACACTCTTGTTAACTACTTAGAGATCAAGTGCTGTATCATTGGATGCACAAAATACCCTGTCAGTGTTTCATGCTTACTAGGGAAACACTACTTAAACCAATTTGGCTGTTGCATCATAGACATTTCTAATGAGTTAATTTGTTTTGATGCTTTTTAATTTATAAAGTTTATAGACAAATTCTGATTCTAAAAAGAAAAATCATCTGCAAGCCATTTTATTCATTTTACATATCATCATTTCTTTCATAGGGTTAGTACATGCTTTTGCAGGTTGAAGGAAGACCAATTGCAAGATCCATGTTTAAAAAAACAATCATTTGGAAGGTTTAGGCCAAAAACAACCACTAGATCTAATGAATTGCTATATAAGTATATAGGGATATTATTAACAGAGGGAAGAGTTAGGAAATTTTTTGTTCAAGGTAGTTACTGTTAGAAGGGAATGTAAGTTATGTTTCTATCTTATACGTTGTAGGACATATACTGTGAGTGTGTGTTAGAATTCTTTTTTTCTCATGAATGTAATGAGAGAATAACCAAGGATAAGGGAAGGACAACTCATTGAAGACCTCATCCTTGGAGATGTATAGTTTGCCAGTAGGTGCAAGACACTTGATAACCTTTGTGTGATGTAGAGTAGCCTAAAAAATGATACTTTTGGAACCGTAGGTGCGACACTTATAACCTTTGTGTGATGTAGAGTAGCCTAAAAAATGACCCTTTTGGGACCTATACTGTAATTTGTGATAGTTGTAAGGTCTATGTAGGGGAAAACAAGAGCAACCAAAGCACTTGAGAAACTTGTTGTCAGGTGGAGTACCAAGTAGCTTAGTTTGACATAAAGGTACCACCCATTTAAGCTGAAGGGAAAATTTCATCGGACTGTATGTTGTACGAGACAGAATGTTGGGCAAATAAGAATCAAAATGAGAATAAAGTAAGTGTAGCAGAGATGCTGCTGCTGCGTTATTTACAAGTCTCAACTCAGTTAGTTACAAGTCTCCTTAAACTTATGGGTTAGTTTCCAATTTTAGGAGTTAGTTAGGGGCAGTTAGGGAGAGCTAAATAGGCTATAGTACTATGCATCTAACAATAATTATAGTATGGACTGGTTAATACCAATTCCTTTAATAGTGCGAGTGGAAAAAGTTAGTTATGTTTCTATCTACTTATATGTTGTAGTATGGGGAAGTAAGAGTTATTTGTGACATCTGGGTGTCAAAATCAAGATCCTTCCTAGGATTGGGAGGTAAAACATGGGACCGCAACACAGATGGTAAAATCTTTTCAAAAATAAAAACATTTTACTTTAAATGATTATTGGTAATTAATACATATAATAATTGTTGAGTTCCAACACTAACTAAAGATATGGTTAAATTATTTCTTACTAGGTTTGAGCAATCCTCATCTCTTTAGCTAGCTTTTGGGGATGCGTTAATCTTAACCCAAAATCTAAGACGGTATCAGTATAATCTAAATCAATTATTGGGCCACCCATATTGGTTCATGCTCCAGAGTCCAAATGTCTACTCATAGGTGTGAGGGTGTGTTAATAGTTTTGATATTGATCCATCCATATTTGTCCATGCTTAAAATGTCCAACCGTGAGTGTGAGGGGGGGTGTGTTGAGATCCCGCATTCATTGGATATATGGTCACATTGCTATTAGTTTTTACAAGACTTGGACAATTCTCACATCTTGAGCTAGCTTTTGGGGATTAAGTTAGGCCTAACAAATTCTTAGAATAATATAATAGAATTCTAGCAAGAAGTTTCTTATTTATGTTGGAGAATTGTAATTTGTAATATTATTGTCCTAGTCTTTATTTTTATATGATAAAGAACACGAAAATCTAAGGGGGGCTGACTGAGAGAGAATAGGACGAAAAGAAAGGGAGATGTTATACACTTATACTTCAAATTAGAGTTAAAGTAAAAATCTTCTGTAATATTTATTTTATGTTTGATACTTACTATGAAAATAAAAGGAACAGAGAAAATAGGAAATAGGGAGATGTTGTATTTCAGAAGAAGACTCTGTAAACATTGTTGAGAAAAGGCATCAATCACATTTTAAAAATTAATTAGGCTCAAAATAAATAGTTAAAACCTACTTCTGTCATCGTTCCTTTATAATTCATGTCTACAAAACCGAACTAACTTGTAAGGTGAGGGTCGCCCAAACTTTATAAACACTACACATGCCATATCTTTAAGCAATGTGAGACTAAATTCACCCTTTCAAACCCCACACAATCAAGGTGTTGGAGGCTGTAATGAAGGCGAGCCAGATGCCGCAATTAGGCGACTAGGGGCGGACTGCAATGAAGATGGAGTTTCCAGTAGTACAAGAACAACTATTACAAGAACTCAACCAGAATCCAAAACAAAATTACTGATTGGGAGATTAAAAGTAACATTTATTTTGTAGGGACTAAAAAGTTATTTATGCCAATTAATCATTTATAATTTTTTCCCGTTTTGTATTTTTTATGTTTCTTTTCTCAATATGAAATTTCCGACATGCTTGCTTTTGTTTATACATTCTTATGTAGCTCACGTTTGTCCTTTTATGCAGACCTATCTTGCATTTTTTCTCATGTTACTTTTCAAGGAAAAGTTCTCATGTAAGTTGCCAAGGGAGCATCATATTTTTCACGTGATATATTTACTTGATGTTAGATTAGTAATTGACCAATAAGCTTAAGTTTATATAGAACTGTGTTTCAAAATTGATTTCAAATTTCCGTATAAAAAGTTTTAAATGTGGAAAATAACTCAAAATAACCCTTAAAAAACCATGTCATAGAGATTCAACAAAGTTTTACGTTTGCCCGTCGACTGCCTCGCACAACCCTCCCTTTTATTTCATTCTTGACCTTTGAAAGGGAGAGTGTTGGCATGTTCCCGTGTTGATATTATTCAATTTTAAGGCTTTAATTTTGCAATACTTGAGAGCATATGTTGGAATTTTGACAAATTGGGATAACCTAGACTTTGATAAGATTGAGCTATACCCAAAATTTAAGAATATGAGGGTTAATTTCAAGCTTTATTTAGGTAGAACTGAAAAATATTTCTTTGTTGCGCCACATTTGTTTTTAATTTGGCGTCCTCATATCATGCAGACTGATCTCCGGGATATTTTACATCTTAGAAAGAACCTTTTGAAGGCAGTTTTGAATCATCTTGATTGGAAGGTTTGCTTTTCTTTAAATTGTGATTAACAAAGTATTTTATTCTTCTTTATGTTTATACTTATACAATTAGGAAAATATATAATTTAGAATAGACAACTTGTATTACTCAATGAAATTGCACACACATATAAACCTGAGAGAATCTCTCAAATTAATGAAAAGAATCATAAACTATATATATAATAACAAATTGACAAAAGGGATTTAAGAAAGATGCAACGCTGACTGGTTATTAAATTTGACCTCAGGTATGACCTAATTCAACTTGGAGTAAATGTTTCGACCATAAAAGTTGACATGTAATGCACACTTCATACATTACCTCTGTCGGTGACCTTTCAACAACAATTTTCATATTGCTTTTCAATGAAATTAAGTTTCAAAACACAAAAATATGAAGTGGACTGTCTATCACTCAAACCACCTGCCCGATTTGCATTTGAATATCTAATAATATATAATTTTTTCAGAAGGTCCTTTAATATACGTCAAAATCCTAACCAATACATTATAATGGTTATCACAAGGTGAGTTTAGCAATTGACTTGCAGTACTGCTGTCAGGTTTGGTCATAATGATCGTAGAATTTGGAACGAGGATTTGATACCAAGTTGAATAGCTTAAAATGATTAACTTGCATCACACAATGTATGTATAAGTGTATAATATCATAATACTAGAGTGATTCGTGGTGGAGCCCTTTTACCATTGTTATTGGTGATTATTGTTAAGATATTTATAGATTTAAGTTATATTCAGTTGAGAAAATCTCTCAATAAGGTTAGGTTTTAGGATTGTTAGTTCATTCATCTGTATAATCAAGGGATATGATTATTGATTTGAATGTATTCTTAGTTATGAATAACAAATACTGAGAGTATTTCTCTCAAGCATTTCAAACCATCAAATTAACTTGGTACCAGAGCTCACGATTAGTGGGCCTAGAAAAAATAATAAAAAACTGAAAGCCCTTTACACGCATTTTGATCTTTTCCTTTCACTTTTTTTCCAGCCTCGGATCTGTTTCATAGCTTCTCATGGCGTCATATTTCAATGCCAAAGAATATGTATATCTGTACCATTCAACTATTGCATAGCTTCTCATGGTGCCATATTTCAATCTAATTGCTTTCACACACCGCAACATAATGGTCTTGCTAAACAAAAAAGTTCAGACTTTGTAGATCAAAGCTCCAGCACCTTTAAAATTTAGGAGTTGCCTTAATCTCATTGCATGTCATTTGATAAATTGCATGTCATTATACTACTATATGTAACAATATGTTCTTAGACACGCTATAAATTACAATAATATATAGGTATTTGTTTCAGTTTTCTGTTCCCTACGTGCAGGGTTATTCAGCATTGAGTGAGCGGATGGGTTTGTACACGCCGAGTGCTATATTTGCACTTTGTGTAGGCTGTGTTGCGTTCAATGAATGCTTTAAAGAAACTCCTCTAGTTTTCAGCTCTTTCGATGTCACTGAATCTCTTGATAATAGTCATAAGGTACAGCCTATCACTTTTCCACAGACTGATATTTGATTACATAGATTTAGTTGAACTGTTACTAAGAAGTTCATTATGATGTTTATTGTAGTTTGAAGACCCTAAACACCAATGTTTGCATGGGTTTTTGGATTGCTCTGTGGAAGCTCTAACAGAAATTCACAAAGTTTCCGATGTTGAGGTGTGAACCTTTGCTAACAAAAGCTTGTTTGTGTTAACTTTAACGGTTTCATAAAGGGACCTGTAATTTTTCAGGTTTCCAAGCTACAAATATTTCCGGGCATACGGGTTCCTCAAGAAATAAGTGATCAGCTTTTGCTTGAAATGGAGACCTCTATTCTTGAAATGTTGGCAGAAGAGGAAAATAATGGGACTCATTTACCTGATATTTTCTTAAAATGCTCTCTCTTGTCTAACCTACTATATGGTTATTTCTTCACAAGGTTTGTCACTTTACAGTCATGCTCTATATATCTGTTTATAAATTATAACTATGGTACTGAAGTTATGGTGTTCATTTTTGGAAATCCAATAACTTGTATATCAAGGCGATAAAGGGGATTGAAGAAAGCAATGCAATGGAATATTATGCAGGGCCTTGTATTACCATTGACTAAGTAGAAAAACAATAAGTTGAAAAACTTAATAATGAGTACTGGGCATATTGAGTAAATGGGAACTAGTGTTACGTATCCTCATGAGGCTTGCAGTATCTAAGAATCCTTCTATTTTGTCACACCTCCCTATATTGAGGAGGAAGCATGTTTTCTTCAATAAAGCACCATACTTTTCACTCTACTACTTTTCTTATGCCAATTTCTCTACCTTTTTTAGTTCTAGGAACCAGTTCAAACACTAATTTCAGTAATTCAAATATCTTGTGACTACGGTTGACTAGAAGGAACATGCGATGATTCCAAATATATGATCATATTGTTAGTTCACATCACCATAATTCTTAGATTGAGAGACTGCTGAATGATATGCTGTAAGAAAATGTCATAAGGCCAATCAGTCAAATCTTAGTGAATAAAATTGATGGGATTTGGAGATTTTGTGTGGACTATTGGATGCTAAATATAGTCACATCAAATAGATTTTCTCTCCCCATCAACATATAGTAGTTGGAAGAACTAGGATGGGCAGTTAGGTTGGTGTTAAGAGTCCCATATCGGACAATATATGGCTTGAACATTTGTTTATAAGTGGGGGCAATCCTCACCTTACAAGTCGGTTTTATAGGATTGAATTAGGCCTAACCCACACATTCTAAGATGGTATAAAAGCCTTATCTAAGATTCACTGGACCACCCACCATTTAGTTCCATGCTCCAGATGCAATTCTTCGGAGTGAGAGGGGGTGTTTAGAGTCCCACATATGGCTTGGACATGTGTTTATAAGTGGGGACAATCCTCACCTTACAAACCAATTTTGTAGGGTTGAATTAGGCCTAACCCACACATTCTAAGAATTGACAATGAACCAAACCAATTTGGAAATAATTCGAGACTCGACTCTATAATTAATTTGTTAAATTTGATTCACAAGTTAAGCTTACAGACACAATTCTTGGGAGTGAGAGGGGGTGTTAAGAGTCTCACATCGGACAATATATAGTCTGAACATGTGTTTATAAGTGGAGAATTTCCTCACCTTACAAGTCGGTTTTGTAGGGTTGAATTAGGTCTAACCCACACATTCTAAGAGTTGGCAATGAACCAAACCAATTTGGAAATAATTCGAGACTTGATTCTATAATTAATTTATTAAATTTGATTCACAAGTCAAGCTTGAGCTATGTATAGTTTGACTGGTTGGGTCCATAAACCAGTCTCGTTATATATGTTGTTAGAATCTAACTAACAGGGCTCACTAAAGATCCAAACACAAATTACTACTAATAATACTAAGAATAACAATATAACTATTATTCCTAGCTTGGAAACTGTCAATAGGTTTAATGACTACAGTTATGAAAATTACTAATCAGAATAATTATGCATAAATGTATATTATATTGCACTATCTGATTTGTTGGAATATAATTAGTAGTATTAATTAGCATAATAAACTGCATAAATGTATATATGGCAGTTGCTGATTTATTAGATTGAATCAGCCAATTATCTTGTAATTATCTGAGTTTGACAGAAACAATTCTTTCAAAGTTCTTGTTGTTCAGTCCTTTTGTTAGAAGATCTTCAAGGTTGCCTTAAGAGGACATATATGGAGTGCAAATAAGACCGCTATCTAATTTTTCTTGTATGAAGTGTCTGTGAACTTCAATACGTTTGGTTCTGTCATGTTGTACTAGGTTATGGGCTATGCTAATAGCAGACTTATCATCATAATAAAGTTTCATTGGTTCATCACACTTTATCCTCGAATCTTCTAAGGTCAATTTCAACCATAGTAATTCACATTTCCCTTGTGCCGTTGCCCTGAACTCTGGTTCAACACTAGATCTAAATCCTCCACTTCGTTTTTTACTCTTTTATGTCACAAGATTTCCACCTAGGAAAGTGCAATGATAGAAAGACTTTGATAAGACTACAATTTGTACACATGAAGGCAGTAACGAGTTTGTGGTAATACCTTTTAATTTGAATAACACACTTTTCGCTTTCCAATAAGGAACCCATGATGGTAATACCTTTTAATTTGAATAACACACTCTTTCGCCTTCCAATAATGAAACCATGATTTTTCTTAAATAGCTTTCTTATTAGGAACAATATCAGCATGATTCCTATCCACGTATAGCAACCCTTTTCTGGGAGGGTCCTTGATATAAATCAACATCCAAATTAATGCATCCCAATGGTTGTTACAGGGAGAAGTGAGGAAGCATCTCATATTACATATGGAAAAGATATATCTAGTCCAGTGACAGTGGGAGAATGAAGTCTTCCCACAACTCTTTGATACCTTCGTGCTGCCCCTAATATTGAACCCCTTTTGAAAGTTTGTATTGCTTCTTTTAATAAGATTTCTTTCAAATTTTCCATTGGATTAATCATTTCTTTACTAAAAAATCTCTAATTGCTTTACATCTTTTTTGTAACCAATGACTTAGAAATAAATATTATGAAGGGTAAACTTGGAAAAACAATACAATCTGTTAACAAGTCTCAATTGATTTACCATTGAAAAACGATGCAATTTGTTAACAAATCTTAGAGCTTTGAAGGAACTCATGATAGTGGTAGAACTCCCATTGAAGTTGTATTGTGACGGTAAAGCCGCTATATAAGCATAATTCAAATTTCTATTCAATATGATCGAACAAAACATATTGAGACTGATCGTCATTTCATCAAAGATAGGATAGATTCTGGCACTCTCTGCATACCATTTGTTCCCTTCTATCAACACACAACTAATATTTTAATTTAGAGTTTGACAAGGACAATATTTGAAGATTTGCTCAGCAAGTTGGACATGATTGATATCTATGCACCAGCATCAGGGGATGTTGAAATATAATATAGTATTTTCTTTTTTTACGTTTATGTTTATTTTTTCTTATATCTCTTGAAATTAAGGAGTTGATTGGTTGTACTTTCTCCTATAAAAGAAGCACTTTTATTCATAATAAAATACAACCAATATCATTCTCAACATTCACTTTTGTTAATTCATGGGATTTAGTCAACGGGGGTTGTCATTTAGTCAACATGGTTCTATATTAAAGGTAGTAATTGAGTAGAGATCTCCTTGATAAGGTAGGGTTAACATATCATAAGTGCTGTTTGGTTTCAGTCAAACATTTTTGTTTCTTTCTTTGAATATGTCTATAGCGTTCTCCGTAGCGGGTCACAAAATTAGCCTTTATTGGGGTAACCTTAATTCCAAAAAATATATTAATTGATCTAGGTCTTTTAGTTTCACTGCTGAACAAGTGTTTGTACATTAACTTGTCTCATAATTAACAGGCCCCGAGCTCTCAAACCAGCCTAGTTATTCTAATATTTTCAATTCCTTAGTTAAAATCTCCTCTTTAATTGCTTTTAGTCTTGATACCCCTGTCACCTATTTTTCACCATTATTTCCATGTCTGTATTTAGTTTCTATAGATGCTTTTATGTTCTTTCAGGAAAATAAATGTTTCATTCTGTTCGAAGTTAAGCCAATACTTGCAAGTGATGCTTAATAATGCTGTCAGAATCATTCAAGAAGACAGTGACCACCTGGCTAGTGGCTTAAGTTATGTTCCTACATGTGAGGATACGGGTTCTCTCGCCACTTTGGTTCACTGTTTTCTTTCCTCACCTATATTTTGTGAATGGAGGGATCAAAATCTGGACTTTGTTCCATTTAACGAGGTTATCCAATCTGTGGAGAGACTTTTGAAAGCACTTGTTAGTCTATATGATGGTTATTCTCAGCATTTGAGAAGTCTTGGATCTGACACAGTCATGCAAGATACAGCTTCTACTGACAGCATGCAAAGTTCTTACTCACATGACATAAGTAAAAGCAGGATTGTAGATATGGAGTTGGATGTTAATGACGATTCAAGAGACGCGGATAGTGTACTTGTCAAACAAATTGGCTGTGGTGTGTCATCTTCTGCAGAGAAGTGGAAAGTTGGCATGATGTCACTTATTTCCTGTTTTTTCTCCGCTTCACCTGTTTTGACGTGGGATGCACTCTTTAAACTAATGGAAAAAGAGTATGACCCCAAGGTAGACTCTTGACACAGTCATATTTGCTTACATTTTATTTCAATGCTAACATTTTCTTTGTTATTGAACAGTTTCTTTCTATTTACAAAGTTCTTAGATATGAATGGAGGGATTTTTAAAATTTTGTTTTATACTGTCGAAATAGAAATTATTTTTTATTAAAGTGACACTAATAGCTACTACTCTGGACACATTTATAAGCAACAAAAACCTTTTTAGATTTATTGAATAAATGATGTATCTAGTCATTATTTTATACCAGATACATCAATTATTCAATGTATCTAAAAAGTTTTTTGTTGCTTATAAATGTGTCCGGAGGGTGTATTTTACAACTGTCCCCAAGGGAGTAGTTTGAACTCTATGTCTCGAGGTTACAAGACAATGTCTTATCACTAAGCTGACATCTCATGGACAGGGGAAGAGAGATAATTAAGACTTTCTAATTGTGATATAAGATAAAAGAGTGACTTAACATTGAGCATTGTTTAGATACATACTTGAATCCTAATTCTACTTAAAGTAAAACTAATTTGTATAATTGTTAAACTCCTTAATCCTAATCTTAGTTAAATAAGGAAACAAATAATGTAATATAAAAAATATGGAAGCCAGTCCTAAGAAATAATGCAAGACATTCCAAATTGATATGAAGACACCTGCAAATATATATTTTTAATGTATTCTAACACTCCCATTTTAAGTTAAGCGCACTGAATCTTAATCTTATTACAAATAAATCCTCATAGTGGAAAATATATCATGGGCTCCACAAAACATGGCTGGAAGGGCAACTTAAGAGATTTTGATGACCAAGAGATAGTCATCGTTGAAAAGACAACTCAGCAAGATGGAAGAAATGACCATCAACTTGAAAAGCTGTCGAGAATGTTGCATATCTAAGGAAGAGTCTTATTGGAATCATCAGCATAAATTTCTTGACTACTAGTCATACACAACAAGAACTAAAGTTTCTTCAAATCCTCCACGAACCATACTCAGAAGCTTTATACCAAACAAATATTTAGGATACCCAATAAATAAAATAAAAAAGTGTAACTAAAGCTGGTGTTTGTCCCAACCATAGATAAATTTCTCACAAACTGACTCATCAGTGAATAATAACCTTAAATATGACTCACCACGGGAGACTCGTATAATCATTTATTTCATCATTAATACATCCCAATTTCAACACCTTGCTCAATTGTGTTTGGGATGGTAGGGGACAAATTGAATCTAGGATGTCGAGGGTTAGAATGTTGTTGCGATAGACTGAGACAAACTTAGTATGGGATAGCTGGGGCTGGACTTCATCTTGAATAGCTGGGTTCAAACTGCATTTGGTATGGCCGGAGGTAACTAGAAGAAGGTCACGATAAATTTTAAGCTCTTGAAAGGTTGTGGAAACTGTAAGCAGAAAAATTCGCTGGTATAGAGAGCCTCAGAGAAAGAGTAACCTGAATTTGTCCATGGCCAATGCGAACAAATGAATAATGGCGATGATAACATTGCTTTATCGAACTCAAGATTTTAGGGAATTCAGCAGTAGACAAGCTAAGGGTCGTTGACAAGTTTACTTGGTCCACCATCGTAGAGTTGAAGGGGGACTATTAGAGATACATAGTGGGCTGCTATCTTGTACTGAGAAATTGGGCTTTGACCCAATCTTCTCCTATATCTAAGTCAGAATTCTGTTTGGAGTTAGTTACATCTAACTGTCTATAAATACTTTATTGTACTGTTAGGATTATCACAATTAAATATACACTATTCTTCCAAATTTATCTCTACTAACAATTACAAAATTGTTTATTGTAATGAAAAAATTGAAAAGTAAAGATATAAAGAAATCAGTCCTAAGAATTAAACAAACATATTCTAAATTACTCTTAAGACATGATTCATATTTCTATATATTTTTAACACCTAACATTTATTTGATTTTCATTCTTTCTAAATTCAGGTGCGCGGAAAAATATTGCATCATCTTTGTGAACATCCTCATTGGTCCTCTTCATCAAGATTAATAGATTTGGTATGAAAATAACCGGGTCTAGATTTCAATAAGTTAATTGTATGTGAACATCTATAACAGTTTGCCATGTGTTTTATAGGTTAATGTAATGAGCAATATCATTACTGAGCAAATTGGACTTAAGCTTGCTTGCGGAAATGTTTTAACTTCTACCCATGCTTTACTATCTAACTTATCTTCCCTTGATGCTGTTGGTAAGGAGAACTGTGGCTTGTATTCCAGTGAAGTGGAAACTGAACAGGTATCTTTGAATTTCAATATATTTGGATTTTTGGAGAAGACTGCCCTATAGATAATTAGAGCTTTCTATAAAAAAATTACATAAGGTTACAACTGAGGTAAAAAATGGGAGAAAATGAAGAAAAGATGAAAGAGTAAGTAAATCAAAATCCAAAATTACTGAATTTGTTAAATGAAATCTTCAAATTTAAAGTAATATAGAGTATTAGTTGAAAATGCTTTCAAAATAATTGTAATTATTGTATAGATTTACTATAAGCCTATCTTCGTCCGAATAGGAATATAATCTCCCTTTTTATTTTGTATTTATTACATTAAGTCCATATAAAACGAACTCTATTGTGTAGTTGAAACACAATTTCGTTTCAACATGCGATGTTTATCTATATACTCACTGTCTTTTGGGGACAAATGTTTTTGGCAACCATGTTTCCTTTTTGATTTTAGCCTCTTGCTGCCATGTTACACCTTTCTTGCACGTTCCCTATGCTGTCCAATGGCGCTCGAATGATTTTCTGTGTGAGCACCATAGTCAAGAGAGGAATATTCTGCTGGTCTATGTAACCCTGAAGTTGTAAGTATACAAGCCCATTTACATGCTGAAACCCACTTGCATGTTTTAAAGCCCGGTCTTAGCCTCTGCTGTGCATGACGGTGCAACTTGAGAGTTTGCCAACGAATTCTTCCTGTCAGACCATACTAGTCCTAGGTCTGACCTTACTTTCTTATTTTAGGACTTGGGAACCCATCATTCTTGCAAATGGTCTCCAACCCATTCCCCTAGGATTGGGATTACCTATCCCCTCCATAGACTATCAGTTGGTTATGATCTGATGTACCTAGATTGACCTTTAATTTACTCTTTATCAGTCGGTTAGCTCATTCTCATGATTGATTACCTTTTTACCAATAACAGCCACCCTCTATAAATGTCTGATCATAATCGATGCCATATGTTTGAGAGTATCCTCTTGCCATTAGTCTGACCCTGTATCAATCAAGGGTGCCATCTGATTTGTGTTTGATTGTATAGATGGGTTACTTGCATCCAACGGGTTTCTTGCCTTCTTGCCTCCTCTTAACAATCTCCCAAGTTTCATTATTTTTTTCTTCAAATGCTTTCATTTTCTCATTCGTAGTTTAACCCAATTTTTATATTTCAATGCTTTTTGAACAATTGATGGGATTTTCATAGTCCACATCTGCAATAAACTCTAATAGTGCGGGGAAAGATGTTTAGAGGAGACAGATTGAGTAATAAGATATTTATATTTTGCATTAGACATTTTGTCCTCTCTCAAAGCCATGGGTAAATCATTTGAATTGGTATCACAAGTATCAGAATCGGAGAATCACCAATAGAGGGACCATTTTAGTACCTACGTACGGCTCAGGCGATTGAAGTTGTTTTTGGAGCATGTCGAGTTAACATACTCTTTGATTAGTCTTGTGTTGGCTCACTACCCTTTTTCTTTGCTGGTGTTGAAGGTGTCTATTTCTGCCAAACAAAAGAAAAAGGAGGAACCATAACAGAAATAAACTCAAGTTTAGAAGTTGAGTCCGAAACATGACTCAAAACAGGCGACTCATTAAGAAACAAAACTGGGGAAAGAACAAAAGCAGGAACATGGACTGAGTGTATCAAGGATGCTAGGACCAAGAACGAGAAACTTATACTCAAACTCCAAGTTAATGATGTTATCTAGATCTTCTTCTGACACATTGAAGGTCAATGTCTCTACAACTATGAGGACCATCTGCAATGATAAATAAGTAATACTATAAGGAGAGTTATTAGTTAAAAAGGTTGAGAATCAAATATCATATGATGAGTGGCACCAAAATTAAGAATCCAAGTTTTCCATGAGCTAGTATATACAACATTCAAGGTTGAACTTGAAACTTCTAGATCTTCTTCTGACTTATTGATTGATTTATGTCATGCAAGCAAATGTGTCTTGCTCAATTAAAAAAAATAGCAAACAAACAGTAGTAAAGAGCCCCTAAAAGCAACTGAAAGATTAGACCAACACCTGTCTGTATCGCATTAACAATGCTGAAAGTCTGAAAAAACAATAAAAGCGAGCAAGAAAACAAAATACACTGGTTTTAAATGAACCACAAATCAAAATGCTCAGATTTGAAAATGAATCGCCACAATAAAAAGAGGAACCTCTGTGCTACCTGCCACTGAAGATAGGAGACAAACAACACCGGGCAGGGCGGCATGTTTTCTTCACGGGCCAGTGAATTAATTGGAGAGGATATGTGCGCGGCCGCATGTGTGCGGTGGCACACGAGTGTGCCTTCGGTGAAGCGTTTTGAGGGTATAGCAGATTTTTGTCCGACAGTCTTGATGACAGGGGTGGTGATGCTTGATCCGTGAAAGGAAGTGGTGATCTGTACGGAACAGTGTTGATGTGGGTAAAAATAGGAAAGTCCCAAGACCCAAAGAAGGCGAAGGCAGTGAGTGACTTCCATCGACAAAAAACACGAACAAAAAGTTCAAAGAGGCTGCATAGAAAGCAACATTACTGTAATGGAGGAAAAATAAAAGGAACCACAAAGGCGATGGTTAGATTCTTAGCTGAAACAAGGCCCCTAAAACCGGGAAGTCGTGTTGCAATATAGAAAATATATATGATATATTTCCAAGTTATGAATAGCGTAGATGAACTAATTTGTTAAAATAGACTATTCTAAACCTAATGGGCCTGATTAATGGACCAAATACAATTATTATTGCGGAAAAGAGATTGTTTTATTCACTTGATGTTTAAAACTGATTACATAAGGAGTATATATAGGACAAGGAATTTAATTCTGTACAATCAAATATTGATTCCCTATAAATGCTATCCTATCCTATCCTATCCTATCCTATCCTAAAACAGGAAATAAAATCAAGATTGTAATCATAATTATTCCATACTAATACAATCAGAATCTTACAAATCTGATTTTTACTTTGTGATCAACACTCCCCTTCAATCTGGGTGATAGATATCTATCATGCCTAGATTGAATCTGATATTTTCATATGTACTTCTTGGGAGAGCTTTAGTTAGGAAGTCTGCTGTTTGATTGCACGATGATACATGATCAATACTGATTGTACCATTGTCAATCTTCTCTTTTATGAAATGTCGTTCAATTTCCACGTGTTTTGTTCTATCATAGTGAATTGGGTTCTTTGCAATACTGATGGCAGCTTTGTTGTCACAATATAATCTTATTGGGTAGTTGGATTGAATACCAATTTCATCTAGTATCTTCAGCCAGATTCCTTCACAAATGCCTTGTGCCATGGCCCGAATTCAACACGCTTCTAGCTACCACAGACTGTTTCTTGCTTCTCCAAGTAACCATGTTTCCCCACACGAAAGAGCAATAACCAGTAGTTGACTTTCTATCTGATGTACAACCAGCCCAATCCGAGTCAGTCTATACTTCAATATCCCTATTTGAATTTTTCATGAAATGAAGACCTCTACTCGGTGTACCCTTAAGGTATTGTAGAATCCTGTTCACAGCTTTCATGTGAGCTTCAGTAGGATTTGTCATGTAGCAACTTGCCATGCTCACGGCAAATCCAATATCAGGTCTAGTATGAGATAAGTAGATTAATTTTCCAACTAGACTTTGGTATCTATCTTTGTTAGCTTGAGGACTTTCTTCGGAGCTGCATCTGCTTATCGATTCCATATGAGTGTTTGCTACCTTACACCCAAGCATTCCGGTTTCTTGGAGCAAGTCTAGGGTGTATTTCCTTTGAGACATGTATATTCCCTCCTTTGTACGAGCTACTTCCATACCTAAGAAGTACTTACGTTTCCCTAAGTCTTTCACTTCAAACTCTCTAGCCAAGAGTTCCTTTAAGTGTTTAATTTGCTCATGGTCATCTCCTGTGATAACAATATCATCAACATACACAATGATCCAATGAGTGTTTAACAAACATAGTGTGATCGATTGGCCTTGTATGAATCCATC
The DNA here is from genome assembly GCA_021764765.1 of Vicia sativa. Classification (NCBI taxonomy): domain Eukaryota; kingdom Viridiplantae; phylum Streptophyta; class Magnoliopsida; order Fabales; family Fabaceae; genus Vicia; species Vicia sativa. The sequence goes on from CM038794.1 coordinate 184,388,029, forward strand.
TTCTTTGACAAACTTGCCATAAGTTTGGACATTTTGTCTTTAAAATTTATTTTAACTCTAGTTGGTGTCAATCAAGTTTGCATACGGATAGTATGACTCGCATTGAGTTAAGTTTGGACAGAATAGTCTTGGTGTTTTCGAGCCTTGTATCGATTTATGCTCCCATCAACATTGTGTTTGATTGAGAATATCCACATACATCCAACCGCTTCAAGTGTTACAGCTGCTGCCCACTCAGGCTGTTAAAGTGCTTCTTGAATATTTTTGGGAATATTCGTGTTGTCAATTGCTGCTACAAATGCCCTGTACTTTTGTGATAATTTTCCATGACACAAATCTTTCAATGGGATGTTGAGTGCAAGTTCTCTTCCCTTTTCTTAATGCAATAGGAACAATATCATTGTAATTTAAACTCGTATGAACAAGTTCAGAGTTATGAGCAATTTTACCTGATGAGGTTCCATTTTCTAGAGTCCGGTCAGATTCATGGCTTTGCACCGAAGTAGTGTTTGATTCTATTATTTGTTAGTTTTTCTTCCTCCTAGTGTAAACTTTCCAGCTAGCTTCTTCTGCAATACTTTCAACACGTGCAGTTTCAAGGACAGGTTGAGATGGTTTTGTGGTTCAACTAGTGTGAAATTTTCTGGTTCAAGTGGTGCAGAATTTTCCGGATGTGCTAATACAAAACTTACCGGTTCTGCTGATGCAGAATTTTCCGGTTCTGGTGACGCAGAATTTATTGGTTCTTCTATTGCAGAATTTTTGGATTCTGCCGGTGCAGCGGGTTCTGACGGTGCAGAATTTAGCGGTTTTACTGGTGGTATTTCAAAGGCAGGTTAACCATCTCAAAATCTAAAAATTGGAATTCTGCTGTTCTGTTCAAGAATAAGGTGTTCTCCCCTTGAATTCTAACTTTGGAGTAATATGGTTGATTTTCAAAGGTCACATCTATAGTGTGGTAAAATTTTCTTGTTGTAGGAGAGTAACACTTGTATCCTTTTAGGTGAGGTGAGTAGCCAAGAAAAACACATTTGATAGGTTTTGGGTCAAGTTATCTGCGATGAGGGTTGAGATTGTGAACAAAGGCTGAACACCCAAATATTTTAAATGAGATTGAGTTGATAATTTTGTTGTGTGGGAAAAAGGTTTGGAGAGTGGAATAAGGTGGGTTGAAGTTTAGGATACGGGAAGACATCCTATTTATGAGATAGGTGGCTGAAAGGACAGCCTCTCCCCAAAAGTGTTTCGGTACATTTGTGGCTAGCATGAGAGATCTTGTTACTTCCAATAGGTGTCTATTTTTCCTTTTGCGACCCCATTTTGTTGGGGGTATCTACACATGAACTATGGTGTACAATTCCACGTGTTTTAAGGTAAGACTCTAGAACCGAATTAAAATATTCACGGCCATTGTCAGTTCTGAGCACCTTAATTTTTGTTTGGAATTGCGCTTGCACCATGGTGTGGAAGAACTCAAATAATTTTCCAACCTCTGATTTCTCTTTCATAAGAAATACCCACGTGACTCTTGTGTGATCATCAATGAACGTAACAAACCATTTAGCATTTGTTATGTTGTTGACCTGAGAAGGCCCCCACACATCACTATGAATTAAGGAGAAATGCTGAGAAGGCTTATATGGTTTAGGTGAGTATGTGCTTCGGGTATGCTTTGATAACTGACACACTTCACATTGGAATTTGTTTTGGTTTCTATTGAAGAGTGAGGGAAACATTTTGTGTAGATACGTGAAATTTGGGTGGCCTAATCGATAGTGCCACAACATTATAGACTCTTCATTATTGGAGAAACTGCATTACTTGGAGAAACTATTGCATAATAGTTAGCTTTAAGTTCATTGGAGAAACTTTTAACTTGCAGATAGTAGAGTCCACCACACTCTTTAGCATTGCCAATTGTCTTCCCGGACTCCAAGATCTGAAACACACAGGTATTAGGAAGAAATTTAGTGACACATCTCAAATCTTTGGTCAATTTGCTAATAGACAACAAATTATAATCAAGTTTAGGCACTTACAGTACACAATCCAAGTAATATCTTTTGAAATAATAATTGAACCTGTACCAGTCACCTTTGACAAGGTGCCATCAGCAATCCGAATAGTGGAGTTATCATGACAAGCAGAATACTTGTTAAGTACTGTTATATCTCCCGTCATGTGATCTGAGGCTCCTGAATCTATGATCCATGATTTTGTTTTTGCTCTGCTAGTGTGTAAAGCATGTAAAAAGTTACCTTTTTGTGCGACCGTAACTGTACCATTTTTTCCTCCAGTAAGGATAGTTTGTTGGAGAAGTGCAGCCCCATCGATTGAGCTGGAATTGTTTTTGCCGGTCTCTGTGGGTGTGCCTTCTCTTTTCTTTTCTTCCATGACCGGGTCGATGAAAGAGATTAGGGAAGGTTCAGATCTAGCTCTGATATCATGCGGAAAAGTGATTGTTTTATTCACTTAATGTTTGAAACTGATTACATAAGGAGTATATATAGGACAAGGAATTTAATTCTGTACAATCAAATATTGATTCCCTATAAATGCTATCATATCCTAAAACAGGAAATAAAATCAAGATTGTAATCCTAATTATTACATACTAATACAATCAGAATCTTACAAATCTGATTTTTACTTTATCAACAATTATAAATATTACACGTTATTTACAACTCAAACAATCTTTTTCTTATGGTTATCGGCTTGTATATGCTTTATGGCGTTTTTTTTAATTTTTTTTTTATAATAGTTCATATTTTCATTATGTCGTAATTGTATCTTTGTACTTTGTTTCATATCTTGGTATGATGCTTCTGTTCAGACATTATTTTGGAATGAACGTGGTTTGTTGTTATATAGTGATGTTATTATTATTGATTCAAGTATTTATTGATTTAATCATGCAGTCCTTTCAGTCACTGCGAAACTTGGTGCATAACCTTTCAAAAGTTGATCTTGATTGGTTTGGGCGGGTGAAGCTAATTGATTGCATCTGTAATCTTATTTCACTCCACCCTCAATTTGGTCAGGTGATTTTTATAATTTTAATGGCCTGTTTTTTTTAATGTTTTTCTAGATCCGTGAGAATGTCCTAGAGATGAGAGATAATTGTGAGAGAATTTTGATATGTATATGGTGAAAATGTTTTTTGCTGTCTTATTTCAGTTATTATATCAGTATCTATCAAGATTTCGTTAGATTTACCTGAGCCTATTAAAAGTTACAATTTCAGATGCAACTGCCTAATCTTAATCTTACTATTGCAAGTGTTGGTAATAGAAAAACAACAGCATTTACTCGCTAATCACTACATAGTGACACATTGTATTAGTTCTAACTTTAATACTTATCCGGTTATCCTTTGTTTTATCTGTTTTGACAGACAATGATAGAAAGATTACTCATGATGCTCAATGATATGGATTATCGAGTTCGTTTATCATTTGCAAGAAGGGCTGGTGTTCTTTTCCAAACATGGGATGGTCATGAAGAGCTTTTTCAGGACTTATGGTAAGTGTCACTTCAAATGACCACAACACCGCAAAACTTTAATTGAAATGAGTTTTTCACAACATGATGCTCACATTTATTGTTTTTCGATTAGCCCTTATTTGAGGAAGTTTTTTGGAGTTTAGGGTTGTAATTTTTGTTCGGTTTATTATTATCCTACAATAGTGAACATTAATTTGCACTTCCATGTGTTAGAAATACTAATGTTATGATAGTATTTGTTGTATTTGAGCCTTAGGCTTCTAAGCTTAGCTCTATTAGTACGACTGCAACTGTCTCAAGCAGTTTTCTGTTAGTGCCAGCTGTATCTTCTTTAGGCAGTTACAATTGCAATTACAATTATCAATCATTTTTCTTAAGAATTGTGGTTTTGGTCTAACTCAACCCTACAAAACTGATTTGTAAGGTGAGGAATTTCCCCACTTATAAACATATGTTCAGATCACATATTATCCGCTGAAACTCTTTAACACACTCCCTCACCCTCAAGTGTGCGGATATAAATGGTAGGTGGTTCGATAGCGGAAAACTGATAGCAGGTGACCCAATAGGTCTTAAACCGGGTTCTTATAGTTTTACCATCTTAGAATGTGTGGGTTGAACATAACTTATCTCTACAAAACCAACTTGTAAGTTGAGGGTGCCACTCTATATAAACCCTTATTAGGCTCTATCTTTAACCAATAGTTTTGTGTGTGAGGTGGTGTATTGGGAAAAGCCCATGTCCCACATTGGTTAAAGATAGAGCTTAGTAAGAGTTTATATAAAGTGACACTCTTCATCTTTCATGTCGGTTTTGTTGGGATGAATTAGGCCCAATCAACACTTTCTAAGACATTTGTGTAAATACCGCTCTTGAATCTCTTCAGATTCATAATGAAAAATATTCAAATTTTTTCTCCTTAGCTTCTCTAAATTCTATGAATTCAGAGTTCTAAAGCCATGTATCCATAGGTTATGGTGGCCACTCATTGAACCATCAATTAGGATTCCCCAAGAAAATATTCATATAAGGATATCCATGATCATTCTTTGGTTTTGGTTGTTTTCCCAGTTCCAATTTTGGTGTTCCTTTGGTGGTCTATTCCAAAGGAAAAACTATCAATGCGAAGGAAGTGCTAGCTGCTGGTCCTCAGCCTCAACCTATAATGGAAACAGTTTTGATTACTCTGATGCATGTCGCATTGCATAGTGAGAAGGTGGAGTTAGAGGTAACCATATTGATCTGACATTTCTTTTTTTGTTTACTTTTAAAACTTTTTGATCCATTCTTGTGCTGCTGTCTAATGTTATTCTAGTCTATGATACAAAATAGTTAACTTTCTTTTTATTTAGCAGTGCTATCTGTTTTCTTTCTGATTCTTGATTACTTTTTTCAGGCTGTTTTTATGATATGTGTGGTTTCTGCTGTTGATCCTTGTCAAAGGTACATAATTTCCCCTCGTCATTTTAAAACCTTCACTTTAGTGTCTTATCTTCTGTAATTTGTTCTAGGGAATTGGTCAGCGCTGTACTTGACAATCTTTCTAACGAGCTTCAGTATTTGAGTAGAATGAAGGTAATTGTTTTTGATGTCTTTGTTTTAGTCCGACTATGTGCAAAATGACTATTTTATTGTAATTGCCTATCCTGTTTTTGTAGTTTGGTGTTACCAAATGTACGTTTCTAGCATTAGGTTGAGAAATGTTTAAACTTGATTTAAAAGTTTGACTTTTTCCTTTTCTGAAAAGAAACATTTATAGTTAGATGCAAATTTAATTGTAATTATTTTTTTATAGAACCCATTTTGTTATTGAAAATTTATAGGTAGGTGCTCATTTGCTCCATTATGGTCTCAGACAATAACTTTATTGTCATGCTTTTAAACTGCATCGGCATTCTAGACCCGAGATTGGTGCTTACAAAAATTATTTTGTTATGCATTGGAGCTTCAAAAAGCTTATGAATACTAAATGGTTTCTTTTGACTTCAACTTTCTTTATGCAGTATTTAGAGGAACTTTTGGGTTCACTTCTCTTTTGTTGGGTAGCTTGTGGTGTAAGCTTAGCTGCACTTGTTGAGGTATGTGGAAATACTGAATTGTTATGGAATGCTTGAGTAAAATTCCACTCAGCAGATTTGCTTATATACACATTAAAAATTAAATACAATGTGTGAGTTACAAGGACATTCGTGTAGTTTATAGCTTCTAGTTCCTAGATACATGAATGTGATTTACTAGACATTTAAATAGTTATTAATTTCAATTTATTTTATAATTCCAACAAGGTAATTTGTTCATTATATATTTTACTAAGTATTGAGCAGTGTTATCAAATAGTGGCTCCATAGCTGCTATGGTAGATATACATGGCGGTTTTCGGACTTGCCTTAATGGTAAATATTGGCCGATATTGCGGGGTTTTCCGCCATAAGTTTGCATTTGGTACTGCTCTACATAGCCTGTTAGTTACAAATGCACTGTGTTTCTTATATATAGGACATCAACAAACTGCGGGTGATATTTTAAATAACATTTGAAATTTGGTGACAAATTCTGTGTTTCCAAATTGAAAAGTTGAACAATGGTTTTATTTCTAAATTTTAAAATTAGAGAATATGATTCATATATTCAAAACACCCTTTTCAAACCAGTGATTGAGGAAAGAGAGATAGATTAGGGCGTCCGGAAATGACTTTGGTGTACAACAAAAGCTACTTACATGGATGCTATATATATATATGGTGGATTGCCCGAATTGATAGGCTCTTGATACCTTGTTAGATTTAGAGTTTGGTGTAACTCTTGCGTATAAAATGGTTTGTAAGGTAAAGGGTGATAAGAACCAAAAATAATGGAACATAAATAGATAAGAACCAAAAGAATGGAACAAAAATGAAAAGATGAAAACAAAAATTTATGTAGATAATTTTGGAATATTACAACACAGTTTTTCGAGAGTTTGTCTCTCACAATTCAAATTCCTCCTAATTTTTCTGAATGGTTTTCCTAATTCTGATTTGCTTCTATTTATATTGCATTTAAGATCCGTTCCTAATTGGTACAATTAATCTGTTGTGGCTGTTAGATTTGATGTGGTTTGGTTCCAAGGGTTGCATCCTTTCGGGTATGTGTGCCTATTCACCAAGGGGGCGTGCCCCCTGATTCGGATCTCTTGATCCTGCACTCCTTGGGCATCGCTGCCTGCGGATGTAAAACTTAGTGATGGATGACCTAGGCTTATCAATACCCCTGCCTAAAAGACTCACCTTGTCCTCAAGGTGATAATCTGGGAAAACCTCTTGTAATTTAGCCACCATAACTGCCTGAATTTTATCTTCTTCAAGGATGTCTCTCATTTGAAAGAAGCATTCCAATTTATTTATCCAGCCATAAGAATCAGATTCTCCATCATATATGGGGAATGCCAATTTTCTCTATCGTTCTGTTTTTCTTTCTCCAGTGTGGACCTTGGTCGAATGTTCTCCATTGATGGCACCTTTGGGTGTGCCATCTTCTGAATGCTTGGACAAATTTTCCACCACGGCTTCTAGGCGTGCAAAGCGTGTTTCGAATTGTTGTTGTTCTGCATTTCGGTTTTGTCGGTCCGCCATCAACATATCCAAAATTCTCTCCATTGTGTCTGGATTTTTGGAATTAGATCGAGTTGTCACCATAGTTGGAAGCAAGGCATCTGGACGGTGCTCTGATACCAATTGATAAAAACCAAAAATAATGGAACATAAATAGATAAGAACCAAAAGAATGGAACAAAAATGAAAAGATGAAAACAGAAATTTATGTAGATAATTTTGGAATATTACGACACAGGTTTTCGAGAGCCCGCCTCTCCACAATTCAAATTCCTCCTAATTTTCCTGAATGGTTTCGTAATTCTGATTTGCTTCTATTTATTTTGCATTTAAGATCCGTTCCTAATTGACACAATTAATCTGAAGGGTTGTGACTGTCAGATTTGATGTTGTTTGGTTCCAAGGTTGCATCCTTTCGAGTAGGTGTGTCTATTCACCAAGGGGGTGTGCCCCCTGATTCACATCTCTTGACCTTGCACTCCTTGGGCATCGCTGCCTGCGGATGTAAAACTTGGTGATGGGTGGCCTAGGCTTATCAAAGGGTGTCACTCTATATAAACTCTTTTTAGACTCTATCTTTAACCAATGTAGGATTTGAGTTTTTCCCAATATTTATTCTAGGTATACTAAGTTACTAACAATCTAGAATATCTACAGGTTTATTTTATTCTAACACCTCCCGAAGTTGTGAAAAAATAGGAATACGAAATTTTATGAATGTGCTTGAGTGAGTAAAGCACTCCACATCCATGATATTTATACAAACTATATAAATAATTACATATTATGTTTACAAGTAGAAATAAATAATAGTTCAACTCCCTAAATGAATGAATCTAAATATACATGGACCTAAGATTTAAATGCTCCTTTTAATGGAAAACATACAATGTATTTTTCTATTTCCAACACTCCCTCTCAAGCTGGGTGAATAAGTATTCTCCATTCCCAACTTGGATATAATTCGTTCAAAATTTGAGCTACTTAATTCTTTAGTGAGAATACCTCAAGTTGTCCCTGTGAGGACACATATGGGGTGCAAATCATCAACCCACTATCAAGCTTCTCTCAAATTTAATATGCTTAGTTCTATCATGTTGAATTGGATTATGTGCTATACTGATAGCTGATTTATTATCACAGTAGAGTTTTATGGGTCTTCCCATTTGATTTTCAATTCTTCTAAAATAATTTTGAGCCAAGATAAATCACAAATGCCTTGTGCCATGATTCTAAATTAAACTTTAGCACTAGAACGTGCTACTACATTTTGCTTCTTACTCCTCCAAGTCATAAGACTTCTTCCAAGAGAGGTGCAGTACCTTGTAGTGGATCTTCTATCAACAGTTGATCCTCCATAGTCTGCATCAGTGTAGGCCTTAAGGGTTGTATTTCCATTTCTTTTGAACAAAATTCCTCTTCTTGGAGTTCCCTTGAGATACTGCAGGATTCTATGAACTGTTTGAACTGCTTGTACATGGATCATTTTAGGACAATGCATGAGCTGACTAACCATACTTACAACATATGCAATATCGGGTCTACTGTGAGACAAGTAAATTAATCTCCCAACTAGACGTTGATACATTTCTTTATCTACTGCAACATCTTCTATATTATCCAATATAAGATTTGGATCCATAAGAATGCTCGTAGGTTTACACGCTGTTTTCCCTGTCTCTTTGAGTAAATCTGTAATGTATTTTTGTTGAGATATAAGAATGCCTTTTCGGGAATGTGTCACCTCGATTCCCAAGAAGTACTTCAGCTTTCCAAGAGTTTTTATTTCAAACTCCTTAGCTGAACAATGACTCAAGATATGTTGCTCCTTCCAATCATCTCCAGTCATTATAATTAAGCCAAGATATGTCATTTTGCACATTCCTAGCACTGATCAAATTGCAAATGTCTTAATTAAGCCTCTTGCTTCTACTAAGTTTCTTGAGTAGGCTTCTATTGTTGTATCTAAAATTGACATTTATCAGTAGGATCAGTGTAACCTCCTATAGCATGTTTATTTTGGTGTTGTATATAAAGCATCAAATAACATTTTTGTAACTAACTTTTGAGATATGAAATTCTGTTACAACAGGAATGAGAAACTCTACTCTACAATCTAATACATCATGTAGGAAGACATTTTTGATGTCCAGTTGATGGAACTATTAAGAAATGTGGTTGGGCCTAACTCAACCCTATAAAACCGGCTTGTAGGATGAGTTAGACCCAACTACATTTCTTAATAGTTCCATTAACTGTGTGATAAGTAAGGTTAACGAAGCAATCACTAGGAAGTTGTATATTCTAGGAATACTAACAACATAGAATATCTACATGTTTACTTAATTCTAACAGTATTTTTTGTGCAACTACATTTAATTTAATATCGTTAAGAGTCCCACCTCGGACAATATATGATCTGAACATATATTTATAAGTGAGAGCAATTATCACCTTACAAGCCGATTTTGTAGGGTCGAGTTAGGCCCAACCCGCACATTCTAAGAGGGTATTAGAGCCTCATCTAAGATCCATTGGCCCACCCTCTATTTAGTTCCACGCTCCAGCCCTAATTCTTGGGCGTGAAAGGGGGTGTTAAGGGTCCCACATTAGACAATATATGATCTGAACATGTGTTTATAAGTGAGAGCAATCCTCATCTTACAAGCCGGATTTATAGGGTCGAGTTAGGTCAAACCCACACATTCTAAGAAATATTTTCTTGTGCTATTTCATCTACTGATTCCACTACATTTAATTTAATACAGTTTTTGTGTTATTTCATCTCATAGAAAGCATATTTTTTCAAGACTTACTTATACATTTCCCGTGGTAATCTTTTTTATGATGAATCAGTGTGATAACGTAAAACCTTTTCTATGGTAAATTTTTATTTTGAGAACGGTTTTCATTTGCTGTGTTCTGATGAAAATTTTCATTGGTATTAATAATTGATTTCTTGCTCTACAGACAAGGCATCTTTTTGTACCAGATGCAGAACCTGGTCATTTCCTTCAGTATTGTTGTCCATGGCTTCTTCCTGCTCTGCTTCTACATCAAAATAGTTCTGATCTTAATTGGGTTACCAAGGTGTGAGCAGTTTCCGAAGCTGATGTTATATTTTATGTTAATATATAAAATGGAAGTTTTTGGATTTCATTTTGTAGGAAATGAAACTTATAAAGGCTTCAATTAGATGGTTTTGTACTTTCAAAATAGCCATTGATTAAAAGATTAAAACTTTGCACCATCTCTTTCATTGCCTTCCTGGATCATAGATTTTTAAGTGCAGTGTCTGTATGTTTTTTTTTCTCTAACTAAGTTCCTTTTTGCAGGTCACTTGTCAACCTATGACAGTTCTTATAAAACACCACTTTGCTTCGATATTTTCAATTTCTATGGCTTTGCATTGCAGTAAGAAACCAGGAGCAGAGAGGGGAACTCTTGTGCTTCAGAGTTCTATTCTTCATTATGGTCAGATATCTGAGAATGAACGGGACCAACTCATAAAGAGACATATGGTCTGCTTCTCTGCTCTTTCAGGCTGGCTTGTTTTACATAAAATAATATTTATGGATGACAGTCTTTTCTGTTTATTGTAACATTTTAAGGGACAATTATCTTTTTTATATGAATTCAGTAAATGAAGAGAAAATGACTTTCCTTCCTTAAATTATTGAATAATAAAATATTTTTAGAAAATTCATCATTTATATAAATAGTGTTTAGATCAAAATATTTTTCAGGAAAATGTTTGTTCTTGAAAATAGAGACATAATTTCTACCTTTGGGTCTAAATCTATCCCAAAAGCTAACTCATGGTGGTGAGGGGTCTGTCCCAAACTTATCACCCCTTCTCTATATGGGGAAAGGATATGTGAGGGTGCCTCGATAATATGTTCTTAGAGTTTTAGCCTAGGCTTAATTCAGTCCTTAAAACTAGCTGAGGGAGAGAGGATAGCCCCCCACTTATAACTTATAACCGCTATTTTGGCTATATCACTAGTCAAGGTAGGATCTCTGATAATAATATCTACTTAAAACTTTTTGTTATTTTCTGCTCAAAACATATTTTAGTAACAATTGCTTAAACATCAACATTTTTGGTTAATTGTTTTTTGTGAAAACAAGTGGACTGTAAATTTGATGGGTTTTTGTCCAGTTCACACCCATATGTATATATATATATATATATATATATATATATATATATATATATATATATATATATATATATATATATATATATATATAAACATACATATATATATACACATACATATATACATACAATACATATATATATATATATATATATATATATATATATATATATATATATATATATATATATATATATATATATATATATACATAACATACATATATATACATGTATATAAATTTGTTTGAAATTAATGTAAAGTTATACAGCTTATAGTTTTATAGCACTCATTGACATATTCAATAATAATATTCTTTATCATTAATCACTGGAGTTTCTTGTGGAGATATTTTTGTTGTAAGTTAACGTATTATTTTTCATCATGTGTACATTTAGGTCTCTATTGTCAGCTGTATTTTATCTTTGTGCTCTTGTTCTTCCGACCCTGTAGTCCCTTTCTTTTCCAAGGATATAGTGTCACTTGAAATTCAAACAATTGTTGATGGATTTCTGGACTTGTGAGTTATCTTCTCTACCTTTGTGCTTATATTTAATCCAATTGCTATTTGTATCTTGAATCTTTATATATAATACGTATTGAGATGTAGGGATGGAAGTCACACAACCACTGCTGTTGCTGACAAGATCAACATTTTTCGCCGTGATAGAGTTTTTATGGTACTTTTTATTTCGTATAACTTGATGAACCCATTCCGTTATCCTTTTCCCCTTTTCTTCGTTTCCTGCTTTGGTGATTCTAATGAACTCAATTGTTTTGTAACTGCCAGTTTTTGGTAGAAATTCATTATAAAGTTACAGCAGCGTCTCATTTCAGGCATAAGTGCCACCGATTGTCTGGAATTGAAGTGCTTATTAGTGTTCTTGGTCACAGAGTTACTGCTTTAAGCACATCCAAGTAAGTTTGATGGACAGAGCATGCTTCTTATTTTTTAAGATATTGTAAACCAGAAGTCTATTGTGCATCCTTGAGTAGGTAATCAATTCAATTGTCGTGCATTTGTTAAAACAGTTTAAGTGTCAGCTTATGTTTGTACTAGACTTTCTTTGATACAATTGCCTTTAATCAGTGTAATGAATAGCATGCTATAGCAGAGGAGCCGAGGGTGACTGCTATAGCACCCTCTATTGCGTCATGTTTCAGTGTAGCAAGCGATGCAGCTGCTTTTGTAGCAAAAATAGCAGGAATTGTTGACGTATCCTGAAACTGCATGGTTGCCAGCTGAATTACTGAAAAGCCCTTGTAAATTAAACACTATGGGCATTTTTATTTGGGTATTTGAGGGGTTTCTGCCTTAAAACGCACCAAAACAACTTTGCATATTTTCGGGCTTGTTTTTGTGCTTCTCGCACCGTCCAGCGGTATTTGAGGGGTTTCTTATCCTTTAATGCTTCTTGTACTAATGCAGGGACTCTAATAGAGTCAATAGCTGATATAAAACTCTAATACTGCACAAAAAGCTTTTCAGTAAAAACAAACTGGGATATAGGGTATTTGGTACAAGATCTTTTTTCTTTTCTCAAAGCAATAGGTAGGTCATCAAGGTTTGGCTCACAAGAATTACTAGGCTCAGGGTTAGGAACACTTACCTTAGGTTCAGACGATTGGACTTGTTGGGGCAGAACGGGTTTACCTTTCCACCTTTTTCGCTGGAACTGTAACTTGTATCTGTCAACATTATTATGCACCGGTATTGGTACATCACCACCATCTTCATTAGGCATCAAGGGCTCATGTATTACAGGAATATCAGGAAGAACAGACAACTCAGGAGACAGCTCTGGGTCTTGTATTAGAGGAATAACAGGAAGAACAGACAACTCATGAGACGACTCTGGGTCTTGTATTAGAGAAAACTCATCTTCTTGATTATTCTTCCTCTGAAGCTGAGGACTGGGATAAAAAGACTAGATTCCTGAAAAGTAACATCCGTAGATATATAGACACGACGACTAGGAGGATGATAACACTTGTACCCCTTTTTATTTGAAGCATATCCTATGAAGATACATTTAATATCCCGATGAGGACCATGAACATGGACAAAGGCAGAACAACCAAAGACACGATTCTGAAGACTTGATATAATGGACACGGACGGAAAGAATCGAGTCAGGACCTGCACAAGACTAACACCAGATAACACCCTAGAAGGTAACCTATTGATTAAATAAGCAGAGGTCAAGATAGCTTCCCCCCAATAAAATTTAGGAACATTCATTTGAAAGTGCAATGCTCGGGTGATTTCAAGAAGATGACGATTTTTCCTTTCAGCAATCCCATTTTGTTGTGGAGTGTCAACACATGTCAACTCATGAACAACACCATTAGTTTTGAGAAAATTGTGAAAATTTTGGTTTACATACTCCTTACCATTGTTTGACCGTAACCTTTTAATAGGTTTCCCAAACTGTGTTTTAACCATTTGAAAAAAGTTAACAAACAATTGACACACTTCAGACTTATCTTTCATAAGAAAAACCCATGTAACCCGAGTACAGTCATCAATAAAAGTAACATACTATTTTGCACCAGAAATATTGGGAATTGATGAAGGCCCCTATACATCAAAATGAACAAGATCGAAGGGTTCGACACTCCTAGTATCACTAGGGGAATAGTTGCTCGATGGGATTTGGCAAATTGGCACACATCACAGTGAAAGGAATCAACACACTTTGGTAAATAGGTGAGGGAATAGAGACTTGAGCATGCAGAAAGGAGGATGTCCAAGACGCTTGTGTTGGAGCCATATTTGAGTATTTGTCCATGACTTTGAACTAGTCTGATGACACTTGCTTTCCTTATGAGGCAAATAATATAACCCGTTCTGTTCCTCAGCAATTCCAATCGATTTGCCTGTGGCAAGGTCTTGAAAAACACAATGAAAATTAAAAAAAGTTACAGCACAATTCAAGTCTTTAGTGAGTTTATAGATGGACAAAAGATTGTTAGAAAGCTTAGGGACATGAAGCACATGATTTTGGTGGAGAGATGGGCTTAGGTGGATGTTATCAAATCCGACAATCGGGGTTTGAGACCCATTTGCAACGATAATATGACGTTTATTAGGGAAAAGTGAATAAGAAGAGAGATATGACATATATGGGGTCATGTGATCAGTTGCACCAGCGTCAATAATCCAGGTATCTTTAGAACAAGAGGCATTAAAAGCTAAGAAGCTAGAGTTCTTACCAGTCATGGTCAGAGAACTAGTGTTAGAGAACTTACTTAAGGAGTCCATAAAGAGAAACAAACTGTCTCGAGCCAGGAGAGTCGAGATCTACTGTTAGGAGAGGATTGAAGGGCTGCCTATGAGAAACTCCAACAAAGATGACAACCAAACAATCAAGGGTTGCAAACAACAAGGAAACAGAGGTACAACAATGAAGGTTGTTCTGAAAACAGCAATGAAGGTGAAACCGTCCGGATCTGCAACGGCGGTTGAGCGGTGTACGACGGATGCAAAGTCACCGAGATCACTAAGGTTCCAAGAGAAAGGGAACCTTGATCAAGAAAAAAGGGCCGTAATAAGAACGGCTAGTGTTTTGAGCGCGGAAGTAGAGCCCATAGAATCGGGTGCTCTGATACCATAAAGAAACAAACTGTTTGTATTTCTTTGATATATCAATAACTAATACATGAAATGTATTTATAGCATACAAGAGACAAAGCACTTTAAATGCTAATTCTAAATATGGTAGAAGATAACTAATTACTAATTATTAATAGATAATTAATGATTATTATTTACAATGAATATGTTGATTCTGTACTATCTCTCTAATAACTTCCAACATCATTGACTATTTCCTTCCCTTATATGCCTTTGTTTTTGATATATCCTTTGTCACTATTCCTAAGACTATCTAAGAAACATTATCATTACTTGCCTACAGCAAATAATATTTTGTCATACTTATAATCTATAATTTCTATAATTAACTTCTCTACCTCCTTCTACACGTTTCCCTCCTGATTAAAGTTAAGCTTTTATTAGGCTTTGGCCCATGACCATAAACTGGTTGGGCCCTCTTCTTATTGGACCCGTCCTATAGACTTTGTTGGGATCCTGCATCACATCATATTTATCGTAGTATAGATGGAGTAGAATAAGATCTAAATGATCAACTAGTTTGAATTGGGTCTTTGTACTTTCCTTAGTTGTAGCAGATTGGTTGTTTTCACCTAATCCCTGTGTGTCTATACATCTTTATGTATGTAAGTGTGCTATTTATGAACCCGTCCAGTGTCCAATTGATCCATTTCTCACGATGTCAGTATCAAATATGAAGTTTGAGGTTTTGATTTTTTTTATATTTCATTTACTTTTTCTTAAATTTTGAATGAATGCAGTTATCTTTTCAACTTGATTGGACCGTTGATTGAATGTCCTGCTTTACAAGACCAATGCTGTCGTATACTTTCTGCATTGTTGCTATCATTTAAGAAGCATTTATCAGCAGATATCACTAGTATGCTTGGGGAACAGCTCCAGGTTTATATTGTTTCATATTTACAATGTTTTCAGTTCATTTGATTTTTCTTCTTTTTACTTAATTCCATTATTTACAATTTTTTGTTCTGTTCAGTTCCTTGTTTCAAAGCTAGTGGCATGCGTTCCTGTTGAAAGAAAAGAGTCACATGATAGCTCTGTATCAAGAGCTTTATCTCTGCTCCATATGCTTACTTTGGATTCTGACCCAACTTTTCATGATTACATCAAAGTTAGTTTCTTCTATTCAACTTCTCTATGTTGTTTTAAGGATCTGGTCTTGTTATGCTTTATTAAAGGATGCATACAAAATATTTTTTGCAGGAATTAGAGCCATTCCCCGAATTAAAAATATTTGACGAGATACGGAATTTTCAAGAAGAATTATGCCAAACTTACTCGATCCGTGACCACATATTAAAGGTAAAGAATTATAACCTACTTGCATATTTATGAACTTGCAAAGGCCCATGATTGCAAGCATGGTAGTGAAAATCGGGATCTCGATAAAGATCGTTAGGGTATAGAATAAGCGTAGGATCGTAAAACGGATCGTAAGATCCCAACAAATAGACAAAACATTCATACCGTCGTGTGCCATCTATGTCATTGCAAAACATTCTTCTCTTCGGAGCTTCGAAAGATTCTCAAGTTTTGGAACCTTCCCCCACGTGTGGCGGCCTATCTGGCGACCTTTTTGTATAAATTCTAATGATTTAGCTTCCAACTGCTGCCTTAGTTGTGTGTGCGGGTACCTAAAGTAAGCTTTCTAGCACCCTTTTTCACTTGTGCACTTAGCTTATACAGTTTGGTTTGTAATCCAGCCTTATTTTCCTGTTTTTCCGTTACATTTTCTCTTTCCCCGGTAAGGATTTGTGCTTGTTTGGTTTTGATGTAACCTATTATTAGCTCATAATTGGTTGATGTTTCTGTCCTATTGTGTTCATAGTTTGTTCTTCATCCATCTACTGCTACCTTTTCCTATTGTGCACACAAGTTACACCCTTTGTAACAATCTTAAAGCTTAGCAAGCTTTAGCTTGGGCGAGTGTTAGTATAAAAAAAACCAAATCCATATGTTTATTATTAAGTTTTGAATTAGCTAATCATATCAATTAGCATTCATTAAATTTCTTATACTTGCTATTATAAATAGAAGTTAGTGTGGTATGATTTAGACACAACATTCAGACAAATAACAAATACAAGCAATATAGTTTTTTAGAAGCTACCCAAAGTAGCTTTTCAAAATAATTAGAAATATGTCTTTGTTTTCAAAGTCTGATTTTTATTAAAGCTTTAACAAAGATTTTTAAAACATTAAAAGAATATTTTAATAGTATGTTTTTTAAAGAAAAAATCTTGAGCATGAGGTTTACTTATTCTCTTTTAACTTGTTATCTGGCACACTGTTCATTTTCAGTTTGTAAAGAGGTCTTGCTACCTTCCACCAAGGTTACTTTTGTCAAGGTAATTTCCTTTCTCAATAATCTTTCCTATTTTTTTATCTTTCATTGTTTGCTATGACTATAGCCTGAAATTGCTTTCTGATATTCAAATATAACTATATTAGCCTTAATTTCGTGAAAGTTATACTGTGTATGAGTTTTTCTAGAGAGAGACAGAGAATAGGGGGACAAGTATTTACTTAATAAACATTAGATGAAAGACATTATGACTTTCATTTTGTTATGCTGTATTGAAGTTTCCGTGATTTGTGATTTTTGAATACGGCTTATCTTCAGTCTCCAGGCATTGCATAAGAAGTTACTGGTTGAAGAAACCTTTCAAAGAGGGAGATCAGAAGGTCACTTTAAGGACAAGTATTGGCATGGTGACCATGAGATTGTGCATGCTGTTTGGACACTTGTTCACATGTGTGGCTCGGATGATGCATGTGGTGTCAGAGAATTGGTTTCAGATTTCATTTCTAGGGTATGGCAGAGCGAGGCATTAACAGGAGCTTCATGCTCTCCTTGTCTTTTCACTTATACATCACACGTTTCACAAGTTTTCTGTTTGTCCCTTTTATTCCCTCAATTTTTTTATTCACATGTCTCACAACGAAATGGTGTATGGGACTTTGGAGTGGTAAATGGCAAGTCATGGGTGAGCTTGGCCTACTCCGGGGCTGCCATAGCATAATGGGTACATCCCTTCCTCCAGAAATTTTTTATACCAGTGATTGAACAGGGGTCCTTTCCATAGGAGACAAGGGCTGCTACCACTTGTAGCATTCTATTTGGGTTCCTCAATAATTGTTTTTGACGAATGCTGGGATTGTCTGACGCATTCTGTACTATGTAGAAATTCTCGTAGGATCTACGAAAGTTCTACACTCCCTTTTTGGTGGCTATGATTTGAAAGACAGCTATTTATCTCGTAGCTTGCTGACTAGCATCACTCTTTGTTTGGAATCAAGTTATCTCTTAACTTTTATAGTTCTAATTTCCACATAATTATTAGATGAAGAAAAATAACTAAATTTTAAATACAACTTATATTTTAAAATAAATGTAATGAAGCTATTGTTGATTATTAACTTTTAGCAACTAAATTATCATGTTAATCTGTGTGCTTGTCAATTTGATTATATCCCTTCTCGTAAGGAACTTTCATTGAGGCTGCACTACTGCAGGTTGGTGCTGGAGACCCACACTCTGTTGTTTTCCATCTTCCAGGCAAGAGTACTCATATACATCCAGGCAAATCAATTGATAACTTCAGTGTAGGGGAAACCAGTTACAACATAGATGTGTGCATATCTGAAGAACTTCTAGTTGTCCTTATGAAATTACTAATGAAGTATCTGATGGATGATTCAGTGAAAATTGTTGATATGGCATCACAAACTCTCCGTGTAAGTGTATTTCACTAGTAATTAACCTTTGAAGAAACTCATCGATTTTCTTGATTCTATTTTTGTACTTAAACATAAAATTAAACGCGATACAGTTATGGATATGGCTGTATGCTTGTTTTTATTCCGAGACCCTTGGTATTTAAAAGCTACATCAAACCCCCGACAAGGCAAAGTTGTGATAGGTGGAGCTACTTAAGAAAACAAAGCTCTTCCGGTGCTTAATTTTTCAATTCACAAGACGCAAACCTAATAATTTGGGCAAGGGGAATCAAGCGTTTTGTCCCCTGGACCAATATATGTTGGTTATTGCTGTGATTTTTGGCAAACTGTTTACGAAGTACTTTTACATTGTGTGCCTTATTTGTATAACTTCAGTGTTGTTGCTCATTTGTAATTTATTGTGCCTTATTTATATACTACTTCTGAAAATATATTAAATGTTTATTATTTTATGTGCTTTGTACGTGTGATGAATTAATTGCACATGATTTATTGCTTCTATAATCATTAATTGCATCATTGGTTTGGATTTACAGGGAATTCTTTCGACTGAAAGAGGCCAAAAAGCTTTACTCTCATTTGATTCTTACCAAAAGTCTCTCGTTGAGGTAATATTTTAGTTCACACAAAAAAACTTATCAACTTTATTTTTATTTTCTTTTGGAATTTTTAAGATTTGAATAAGTTGAAAGTGTCTATGATTGTGGTGGTGCGCAAGTTGGGACATGGAAGTGGTTAGGAGATTTGGAATTTGCAGGAATCACAACCTTTTCCTAAAAGTTACTGACCATGAAAGGAGGATTTCCTTCTCATTATACCACTTTCCTAAACGTAACCTTTAGAAGGAGTTTTTTTTTCAAGCAAAAAGTTAACGTGAAGCAAAACGTGAAGGCATGGACATCCCAACTGAAGATGGAGAATTTATCTTGCCACCCCTTTTATTTAATCTACCACCTTCCCAAGGGTATGATTTTACCATCATACCCTTGTGAAAAGTCACTTTTTTAAAAAAAAAATGTTTTTTACCGGAAATTTGGGGGTGTATCGGAAATTTCAGTCAAAATACCGAAAATTTTCAATAAATTTGAAAAAAAAAATGTTTTTCTTTTACAAAAAATCCCAGAAATTTGGGGGGTGATATCGAAAATTTTAAAAAAATACCGAAAATTTCAAAAATATATATATATTTTTTTTCAAAAATAAAACCGGAAATTTGAGGGGTGTGCCGGAAATTTCAGTCAAATACCTAGAATTTCTGAATTTTCCGGTAAAAAAATAGAATTTTTTCAAAAAATTTTTTTTTTGATATTGTGTATTTGAAATTTCCGGTATCAAATTTTTTATTTATTTTTCTAAAAATTTTATGGGATACCGAAAATTTCTAAGAATTTACCGGAAATTTCAACAGGGATAAAATTGAAATAAAAATGTTTGGGGGTGCCAGGTACAAGTTAGGGGGTAGCAGGGAAAGTTTTCCAGAAGTTGGCACCTTGGCACCCACAACCAAACTGCTAAACACCAAATATTATTGGGAATGGCTGATTTCACTAGCTAAAGAAGGCACTGCTTCTCTTTTTGGCGTTCACATTTCTGCATTCATATTTTCTGCACTTATTCCTTGTTATCAGGCGTGGTTTTTTGAAATCTCGTACCATTTCTATTTTGCTACCAATACCTATCATATGATAATCTTTTATCGTTGCAGATACATTCCAAAGGCGTTAATATCGAACTTGTGGAAAATTTCCTTTTGGATTTGGATAGGAAGTCAAAAGGTAAAATAACTTGTTTCTGTTCATCTAATGCATAAATCATAATATGTTTTAGGAATGTTTGTAGAACTAGCTTGATGTAAATGACGTTATGCCTAAGTAGACATCTTGTAACGCCCCAGACTGACTTTAGGATTATCGACTGCCCCCACAAACGTACACGAGTTTTTTCAGCATGCTTTGACCTCACTTGCACGCTTTCCGAGAAACTTCCCAGAAGGTCACCCATCCCAATACTACTCCAAGCCAAGCACGCTTAACTGTGAAGTTCTTATGGTTAGGCTACCGAAAAGAAGATGCATCTTGTTGGTATAGGTAGTACCAATCAATCTTTATAAGCCTCCTTAAACCATACAGTCCCATACCTGCATAGTCTTAGGATCCCTCTCATTCGATGTGGCGACCACCATTGCCTTCGTCGGCCTCAGGTGCTACATGCGGTGTAACCACCCCCACCTTCTTTGGTCTCGGAGTGGTAGTGAGAATGAATTGAACATGTACTTGAACTCCAGGGTACATGGTTCGATTCCCACGGAAGACAAAAACTCTACTAGTGAGGGGGTAGAGAAGATCATGAGGTGGCAGTGCCAGAATTGCCTTGCGAGAGGTCCGGGCTGCTACACATCTGTTTGGGTTGATTCTTATCTTTCCCGTCGTTTTTCTTTTCCAACCTTAATAACACTATTTCAAATGGCTTGAAATGACATTTTACATTTTGTCGATGTAGCTTTAGGCTCACAGGAGGGTGATATGTTATATATATTGAAGTGATGGAGAGAGAGAAAGAGAAAAGAGAGAGAAGTCTCAAACTGAATTGTGTTATTGTAACATAGTTACAGTTTACAATAGAGTAGGATTTATATGAACCGAATCCTGTGCCGCTGCTCTCTTAACCTACACCACACTCTGAGAGAAAGAAAAGAGATTAAAGTCTCAAACTGAATTGTGTTATTATAACAGAGTTAGTTACAGTTTACAATAGAGTGGGATTTATATGAATCTAATCCTGTGCCTCTTCTCTCTTAACCTACACCACACTCTAACTTACTACAAATTAGTTAGGATGACATGGCACTCTAGAATATATCTTAATAATACAAAATTTATAGTACTAATTCTTGTACACTAATACAAAATAATCATGAAACATAAAGAAACTTCCGAATCAATCCTAAGAGTTTAAGGTTAGGCCGGGATCGATGAAAAGGGAAGGAATGGAGTGGCATGATACTAGATTTCATTGCTTGGAATGTTTAAAATAGGATGGAATTGAATGCAAGCAACGAGATGGAATCAATGGATTTCATTCATTTATTATTTCCACTACTAAGACTTTTCTTCAATTCCTATTTAGGGGGTATAGGATGAAACCGATGCAACATTCTGAGTCTTTTCACAGCTTCACAGTGCAAACTAATCAACTTAAACATTTTCCAAAAACCTCTCTCTTGATATTCAACCCTTAACCTTGATCTATCTCGTCCTTACAGAATTGTAGCTCACATAACATAACCCAATAATAATCACAATTTCTGTACTATTGCCGAAGTCTTCAAGCCACAAATCTATAAACAATATAACAGAAACATAAAATAGCAATTAGGTGAAGCTTTATTATCTACTCAAAATGCTTTAAAATATAAAAACATGCATGTATTTCATATGAATTTTCTGAACTGCATCAGGCATCAGTTCATACATTTCACCATCTATTACTTAGCTATTTCAAAATAAAAATCCAGTTGGATCATCAATAGTTATATTTAATTGAAGTAATAGTTTGCCAAATTATAAATCTGAAGCGATGTTTAATTAACTAAGTCTGACCTACGTGTTAGAAGGACAAAGGTGTCCCCAATCAAATAAGTAGAGTGAAATCACAAGCTACCTCTCCATTTTGTTTTGTAAATTTTATGACTACAATTTTGATGAGTTTAGAACTTATTTAGCAAAAATGTAAACAACAGAAACTTGACAAGTGACGAGGGGTGGCATTCTTTATATTTTTATATTGGGCCTTGTAAGGTGAGTAGGTGAGTAGTGACATAATTTACAAACACTTTTCAAACCTTATCTCTTTTAACTATGGACTTGTTTTCCTAATACACCCCTCACGCCGAACACTATTGGGCTTGTGTATGGATAATTTGGTGGTGGCCCAAATGGATAGGCTCATAATAGATTTTTTTATTGGGCCTAACTGATCCTCGCAAAACCGACTTGTAAAGTGAGAGATGCTACTCTTTGTAAATTATATTTAAGCTTTACGCCTTTTCAATGTGGGATTAAAATTTAACACTGCAACAATTATCCTTTTTATTTTCAGTTGAAGAAATTTCATTGGAGAAGTCTACTGTTTGGTTGACAGATGGTAAATCTTTTGAGACGTGGATTTGTCCTTTGGTGTATTCCCTTATTGTGTACTGCAATGACGTGGTACTGAGGTATTATGGTGCTACATTACTAAATAAATGTAGAATGTTAAAATCCACTAGGTTTTAGCAAGTAGCTGGCCTTTATCTTGCTCCTCTCCCCTTTTCATCACTCATCTTCTTAGGACACTGCTTCCAGATTATGCCAAGATATGGTACTGTTGAAAGCTGAAGTTGCCGAGCTTCTTTTGCCAAGTATATTTGTCAACATTGCTGCGAGGAAGGATATGGAGATTGATCTTCACAAATTAATTTCTTTGCAGGTCATATTCTATAGATGGAAACTCTGCTCCTTTTCTCCTTTGTTTTATTTATTTTTATAGAGCTATTGATTCTTATTGAAAATGAAGATGATATAAATTTGATGGCACCACCGGTCAATTGCCTGAGTTGTTAGACAAAGTTATTAAGCTTATTACTTTTGCTTCTGCGAATGCATTTCTTTCTAGATGGTGCGAAATTAAATTATAGATATCTTGATACTAAGTCCCCAAAATATTGGGATAGAGATAAATTGTATTTAGCTATGAATCTACTCTGAGGAAAATAATCATTATCAGTGAAAACACGAGGAAAAAAATCAATACAATCAACGCTTTCTTAAAGCCAGAGCATAACAGTTTGTTGCAACTGTTGAAAGGATTTGGTGAAGATGTCAATAGTTGATCATTAGAACATGCTAAAGAGACAACAGGGATTGCCATTAATGTGATAAAATGTACTAGAATTCAAAATCCAAGATCCTACATATGTAGTATGAGAAATACCAACTATAGATTTACTGGCATGGGAATAGTATAGCTTAGGAAGAGACTGACAGAGCGAATTATAACAATCTAATTGCAAAAAACATGGTTGGGTGATTCATCCATGACAATTATTGCTAGGTGTTGACAGGGTGTAAAATACAATAGTTACAGCTCTTAACTGACAGCATATTTTTGTCTTTATATAATTATATTGTTTCCTTTCTAGTTAGACTACTTTAGGTAGTTTCTTATTATGAATTATTCCTTCTTTAATTTAGGATTCCCTTCCTAAAACTGTAGTCAATCTCCTGTTGTAATTCCCTCTATAAAAAGGAGGAATCCTTGTACAGTTTATAACATAATAATATTACCAAATATTACAACTTGGCATCAGAGCAAAGATCTCCGCGCCTCTGATTTGCAGCTATGGCTGACAGTTCCTCAGCCACCAGCGATGATCAAAATAAAGAGAAGGAGATTGTCGCCCCTAAAGACTTGCAGCGAGTTATTTTTGGCGAATCTCATTCTGTCCAAATCACCACCTTTCGACTCAATGGGTCGAACTACTTCCGGTGGCACCAATCTGTCAAGTTGTATATTCGTGGCAGAGGAAAATCGGATACCTCAATGGTGAGCCACGCAAGCCAGATACTGCTGATCCACAGTATGCTGTTTGGGATACTGAAAACTCCACGGTCATGACTTGGCTGGTAAACTCCATGGAGGAGGACATTAACAACAATTACATGTGCTATTCCACAGCCAAAGAGCTATGGGATAGTGTCACTGAAATGTATTTTGACCTTGGAAATAAATCTCAAATTTATGAACTCACCTTGCAAGCTAGAGAAATTCGGCAGGGAGGTAATAACGTGACAAAATACTTCCACTCTTTGAAGCGGGTTTGACCGGACCTTAATCTCTTAAACACTTACAAGTGGAACTCAACAGAGGATGCCAAACACCATCAACAAACACTGGAAGAAGGTAGAATATTTCAATTTCTTGTAGGTCTGAATGAGGAGCTAGATGAAGTTCGTGGTAGGATCATTGGGAGAGCAACCTTACCTTCATTGGGTGAGGTCTTTGTTGAAGTCAGAAGAGAGGAAACTAGGAGAAGTATGACGATGGGAAAGATAAAAATTGTTCCACCTCCTCCTAAGACCAATGCTCTTGCTGTAGAAACTACTGCCCTTAAGAGTTCAACTAACCAGAAGAATCTTTTAAACCTTTGGTGTGAACACTGCAACAAACCCAGTCTCGGGAAACGTGCTGGAAAATTCATGGGAGACAAGCTCATCTAAAGGGCAGCAAATTAGGTCCTAAAGTTCCCAGACCCTTCCCTACAACTCATGAGGCAGAAAAGGCTTCTTTGAGAAAGGAACAAGTAGAGGAACTAATAAGGTTGTTAAATTCTAATTTTTTATCTGGTACCCCTAGTGGTTCTGTGACACAAACAGGTAATTCGAGTACCCCTCTCTCCCTTAATTGTACCTCAAATATGTGTGTACTTTGGATCATTGATTCAGGTGCCTCGGATCATATGACCAATCTTTCTTCGTTGTTTAAAACCTATTCTCCTTGTTCTGGAAGTGAAAAAATTAGAATTGCAGATGGTACTTTTTCCGCAATTGCGGGGAAAGGGAATATTACCTTATCTAAAAACATTGATTTAAAAAATGTTTTACATGTACCTAAACTTACCTATAACCTTCTCTCTGTTAGCAAAATCTGCACCGATTCCCATTGCAGTGTGAAATTTTTCGACACTCATTGTGTTTTTCAGGACCGGACTTCGGGGAAGATGATTGGCAGTGCTAAGATGATGGATGGATTTTACTACTTTGAGGATATTTTCAAAAATAAAGAAGCTCGAGGTCTAAGTGGTATGAGTTCGGTACCTGTTAGGGACCAAATAATGCTCTGGCATAAGAGGCTAGGGCACTCGAGTTTTCAATATCTTAGACATTTGTTTCCAAACTTTTTCAAAAATGTTGATTGTTCTTCTCTCGAATGTGAAAGTTGTGTTCTTGCTAAAAATCAGAGAGCTCTTTATTACTCTCAACGTTATCATGCATATAGACCTTTCTATTACAACCCAATTTGGAAAAAGGTGATTTGTAACATTTATTGATGATCACACCTGATTGTGTTGGGTCTACCTTATGCATGAAAAATCTGAAGTTCCTAATATATTTAAACTTTTTTCACAAATGGTAGAAACTCAATTTGACACAAAAATCTCCATTTTGAGGAGTGACAATGGAACTGAATATTTTAATAAAAATCTCAATGATTTTCTAAAAAATAAAGGCATTCAGCATCAATTGACATGTCCAAATACTCCTCAACAAAATGGCATTGCTGAGAGAAAAAATAAACATTTCCTTGAAGTAGCCTGTGCCATCATGTTTGAGAGTAATGTTCCAAAATATTTGTGGGTTGATGTTGTCCTAATAACAACCTATGTTATAAATAGAATGCCCACTCGTGTGTTAAATTACCGCACACCTTTGGACACTTTCAAAAACAGTTTTCCAGCATGTCGATTACATACTGAAATGCCTTTAAAAGTGTTTGGTTGTACAATTTTTATGCATACACCCTCCATATCTCGGTCTAAACTGGACCCAAGGTCAGAAAAATACATTTTTGTTGGATATTCTCCAAACCAAAAAGGGTACAAATTATTTAATCCTATTACAAAAAAGTTTTGTGTTAGCATGGATGTTACATTTCTAGAACATCAACCTTTTTTTCAAAAAAATTTCCTTTAAGGGGAGAAAGATAATGTGAGTGAAGACAATTTTTTACATTTGCATGAACCATTGCCTGTGCACACTGAAAATACAAATTTTATTGATCAAACAAATGAACACAAGTTACACAACAAGGAAGACCATGTGGAAACGAGTCTTGAATTTTCCAAAGAGAATCCTATGCCAGACATAGGTGGAGTCCAAGCAGGGAAAGAAATACCACAGTCAAATAAAGAGTGTCGTGTGTATACTTGGAAGTATCCTAAAAGGATCAAAGACCAGTCCATCATCTCAGCACCAAACCAAGCTGAATTTCCGGAGGAACCAGAACCTGCACTCAAAACTCAAAAAATGCTACCACAAACCATCCCATTTCCCAATATGTTTCTTATAAAAATCTTTCCCAAAATCACAGAGCCTTTACCTCTAAAATAACAAATCTGTTTGTGCCTAGAAACATTGAGGAAGCACTAGATGATCCCAATTGGAATTTAGCAGTCTTAGAAGAGTTGAATGCATTGAAAAAAACTGGGACTTGGGAACTTGTTGACCTACCACGTGACAAAAAACAGATGGGTTGTAAGTGGGTCTTTACCATTAAGTGCAAAGCTGATGGGAGTGTAGAAAGGTACAAGGCGAGATTAGTAGCAAAGGGATTCACCCAAACTTACGGAGTGGACTATCAGGAGACTTTTGCTCCAGTCGCTAAACTTAACTCTATTCGAATTCTTCTATCCCTTGCTACAAATTTCAACTGGCCTCTACATCAATTGGATGTAAAGAATGCTTTCTTGAATGGGGAACTAGAGGAAGAAGTGTTTATGAGCCTTCCCCCAGGCTTTGAAGAAGAACTTGGAAGAAATAAGGTGTGTAGACTAAAGAAGTCATTATATGGGTTGAAACAATCTCCAAGAGCATGGTTTGAAAGGTTTGGAACGGTGGTAAAAAGGCTTGAATATATCCAAAGCCAAGCTGATCACACATTGTTCTATAAACATTCAACAAACAATAAGATTGCTATCTTAATTGTTTATGTTGATGATATTATTCTGTCAGGTGATGATAGTTTGGAACTTCAAAATTTGAGGGAGAAACTTGCTAAAGTTTTTGAAATCTAGGAACTTGGCCCTTTAAAATACTTCCTTGGAATTGAATTTGCAAGATCAAAGGAAGGTAACTTTATGAACCAGCGAAAGTATATTCTGGATCTTTTAAAAGAAACAGGATTACTTGGATGCAAGGCTGCAGAAACACCCATGGAGCCCAACTTAAAACTACAACTAGCTGAAACAGAAAATATGGTGGACAAAGGAAGGTATCAGCGACTAGTGAGAAGGTTAATATATCTATCTCACACGCGTCCAGACATAGCCTTTGCTGTAAGCATGGTAAGTCAGTTTATGCATCCACCAGGTCATGAACACTTGGAGGCAGTTTTTAGAATCCTAAGATATTTGAAGGGGTCACCTGAAAGGGGACTTCTTTATAAAAGCCATGGACATCTTCAGGTAGAAGGCTACACTAATGCGGACTGGGCTGTGAGTGTGACAGACCGAAGATCAACATCAGGCTATTGCACTTTTGTTGGAGGAAACTTAGTTGGAGAAGCAAAAAACAGAGTGTTGTAGCAAGGAGTAGTGCAGAAGCTGAATTTAGAGCACTTGCTCATGGAATTTTTGATATGGGTGGAAAAACTTCTACAAGAATTAAAGGTTCATAGTTCTACTCCAATAAAACTATATTGCGACAACAAGTCAACAATATCTATTGCACATAATCCAATCCTACATGATAGGACCAAGCATGTCGAAGTTTATAAACACTTCATCAAAGAAAAGATAGAAATGAGACAGATCTGTTTTACATATATTTCCACTACAGAACAATCAGCAGACATCCTAACCAAAGGATTACCCAAAAAACCATTTGACAACATCACTAGCAAGCTGTCTATGGAGGATATCTTTAAGCCAACTTGAGGGGGAGTGTTGACAGGGTATAAAATACAATAGTTAAAGCTCTTAACGACAACATATTTTTGTCATATATATTGTTTCCTTTCTAGTTAGACTATTTTAGATAGTTTCTTATTATGAATTATTCTTTCTTTAATTTAGGTTTTCTTTTCTAAAACTGTAGTCAATCTCCTGTTGTAATTCCCTCTATAAAAAGGAGGGATCCTTGTACATTTTATAACATAATAATATTATCAAATATTTCAACTCTAGGTGTGTCCCTTCAAAGCATATATCATTGGAGCCATTATCATGATTAGTTACCTTATTGCATCAAAAAGAAAGAAAAAAAAGATTAGTTACCTTATTTAATTTAGAAAATGGTCAACGCTTAGGGTCTGCTTGAAATAGTTTTTGTTTTTAGTTTTTAAAAACTGAAAAGTAAAAATCAAAACACAATTTAGCTATTTCAGTTTTTTGCTTTTAAAAACTGAAAAATGGAGAAGAGTTTTTAAAAACACATTTACAAAATATTCTATTCAAACAAGTTTTTAATTTTTAAATTTTCAAAAACTAAAAGAGTTTTTAAAAAGCCTTTCAAACCGGCCCTTAGTCTTTTGTTTCATAATGATAAAACCAGTATCATGACTCAGTAATTGTTCTTTCTCTTCCTCCTTATCTAAAGCCCTGTAACTTCAAAATGTACCTTAAAAATAAATGCAAGTTCATTTTGTTTTCTGCAAGTTGACATGATGCGTTTGTTGTTGAACTTTGCAGTTGAAGGAGCATATATTTGTTAAGTCAAATAAGATGATCAAATCAATTCAAGTGATTTTGAATTGCCTTAATGAACTTCGTGTTTGTTATGTCACGGAAAGATCTTCACTTGTGCCATCAAGGCGTGAAGTGTCCAAGGTGAATATAATCTGCTTGCCCTATTTTAATCTTAGATATTTATCCTTTCTGTTTGTAAGTTTGAGAATTTTACAATGCTAGAAATAGCACTATTTTATTTTTCTTGAGTAGTTCTTAAAGTTGCTTGGCTTTTTTATTTTTAATGAGCCAAGTATGCTTCATTAATCTATTTTTCTTTCAAAGGCTAAATTCACATCGAAAACAGTAAGTGCTATTGATAGTTTCCAAAGGTGATGGAGTTGTAAACTGAGGTCCAAAAGACCTAACAAGATTTTTATCATTCATCCAGCTATAGTAGTTTTATTATCTGTAAATTATGTTGTGATAATTTTGTTCACCTCTAGTTAGATACCAATTGTTTAGCAATTAAGGGTTTCTAGGGCACCATATCTAAGTGGTCTGATGGTGTTAGTTAGGTTGGCAATCAGGCGGGTAGAGGTGGGTTAGCTTTACCGTACTGTGGCTTGAACTCGAACAGATAAACCTGCACCCTACATATAATAAAGTTATAAACATTAAAACACTCACTCACCTTGCACCTAGATCATTTTTAATTAAATTTCTACAGTAATTGTAACGTTCCAAGCATTATGCATCTAGAATTATACTAGTCAAAACATTGAAAATTTTGGTACTGAAACATAAACATAATGCATCTAGAACACGGCATTGTCATTTCTCAACAGGATAGTCTCTCAATTTCTGAATTTTATTCTCATTTTATCAATCCTTGGGCTGAATACACTAACATTGTCTATGGAGATTTGTCAACTACCGATCAAAATGTAGTGAGAAAAGTTCATGAAACCACTCAAAGAGATCAATTTCTTATGAAATTGAGATCTGATTTTGAAGGTATCCGGTCCAACCTCGTGAATAGAGCCACTGTCCCCACCTTGGATGCATGCTTTAATGAGCTTCTTTGTGAAGAACAACGCTTCCTGACTCAAACAACAATGGTATTTTATCTCAGAGGTCATGTCCTTCCACACCTCAACAAAATGGGGTAGCTGAAAGAAAAAATCAACATCTTCTTAATGCCGTTCGTACTCTCATGTTGGAATCCTTTGTGCCACCACGATTTTGGTGTGAAGCACTCTCCACAGCTGCCCACCTTATTAATCGGTTACCGTCTCAATCTTTAAATAATAATTCTCCTTTCTCACGACTTTTTGGTCACACACCCATTTATTCCAATCTACGCACTTTTGGTTGTGTGTGTTATGTTCATCTCCTCTAAGCTTTAAATGTGCTTTTCTTGGTTACTCAACCAACCAAAAAGGTTTTCTATGCTATGATCCTAATCTACGTAGGACTTGGGTTTCTAGAAATGTCATATCCCAAGAAGATCTATATTTTTTTGCAACTCATCAAGATATTCTCCCTTCTTCATCTAAGTCTATTTTGCCATTGTTTTCTAATGTTTCTGCAGGAGAATCAACACCTAAACCTCTATTGGTTTACCAAAGCGTTCATTGTTCTACCCAATTCTAGGCCCCTGATCAATCTGACTGCTGATCCAATACTTAATCAGAACCAGCTCCCATACGCAGTACTCGCCCGGAAAAATATGGTTTTTCTTCCCATTTGTCTTTAACAGCTATTTTAGCATCTGTTCCTATTCCTTCTTCCTATAAGCAGGCCATGGAGCACAACTCATGGCGAGAAGCTATTGAAGCAGAACTTCTAGCACTAGAAGAAAATCAGACATCGGATGTTGTTTCTTGTCCTCCATCTGTTAAACCTCTTGGCAGTAAATTTGTGTTCACATAACGCTTCGTTCAGATGGATCAATAGATCGTTACAAGGCTAGGCTGGTTGTTCTTGAAAATAAGCAAGAATTTGGTCTTGACTATGAGGAGACTTTTGCACCCGTGGCCAAGATGACTACCGTGCGCATTATTCTTGCCATTGCAGCATCCAAATCTTGGCACCTACACCAGATGGATGTAAAGAATGCGTTTCTACGGTGACCTCAAAGAAGAAGTTTACATCAAACTCCTACGGTATGCCTTGTCCATCGCCTAATGCTGTTTGCAAATCAAGCGTTCTTTATATGGATTGAAATAGGCCCCAAGAGTATGGTTTTAAAAATTTCGAACAACACTCCTTGGCTTTTCATTCACACAAAGTCAGTATGATCCTTCCCTTTTTATACAAAAGACCTCCAAGTGAATTGTGTTACTCCTTGTATATGTGGATGACATTGTAGTCACTGGATCTAATCAAGAGTCTATCTCAACAATCAAGAAATTGTTGCAGTCCACTTTTCTCATGAAAGATCTTGGCCAAACTTACTTCTTGGGCTTAGAAGTGCAGTATCAACAAAAAGGCATTTTTGTTATCCAACACAAATATGTTCATGATCTGATTAAGCTCGCTGGTCTTGCTAATGCAACTACGATTGACAACTCCATGGAAGTAAATGTGAAATATCGACGGGATGAAGGTGACCTTTTACAAGACCCGACTGTTTATAGAAAACTTGTGGGAAGTCTTATCTACCTAACAATTGCGACCAGACATCTCGTTTGTTCACACGTAAGCAAATTCATGCAATCTCCTCGACACTTGCATCTTTCAGCAATCCACCGTATTATGAGATACCCCATCGGCACCTCCGATCGTGGTATATTCTTTCCTGTAGGTGCATCTCCACAACTCCAAGCCTACAACGATGCTGATTGGGCCGGATGTCCAGACACTAGGAAATCAACTACTGGTTGGTGTATGTTTTTAGGCAATGCGCCAATTTCATGGAAATGCAAGAAACAAGACTCTGTCTCCAAGTCATTCACTGAATCAGAATATCGCGACATGTCTGCAGCATGCTCTGAGATTATTTGGCTGTGCGGTCTTCTTTCAAAGATTGGTATTTCACAAACACAACCAACTCCGTTGCATGCTGACAATACAAGTGCCATACAAATTGCAGCAAATCCTGTTTTCCATGAGCGGATGAAACACATAGAAGTTGATTGTCACTCCATTCGGGAAGTTTACGATCGTAGAGTTATCACTCTACCTCATGTCTCCACTTCTGTTCAAATTGCAGACATATTCACCAAATCTTTGACACGTCATAATTTTCTTGTCAGCAAATTGATGTTGATAGATTTACCAACATCAATTTGAGGGGGGATGTCAATGGAATTGATTACAGAATATTGGGTATTATTGGCAGAATAATGACATGATTTCCTCTATTAGCTATAATTATGTAATTATTTTAGGATTTATGTAATTATGAAAATAGATTGTATACACTATATATAGAGAGAGGAATAATACAGGAAGGAACGCACAATTTTATGATACTCTTTCATGTTTCATATATAAAATATGTATTCATATATCATATAGATGTCCAAGATACAACATAATCTATAGAATACGCAGCGGAACTAAATACTGGAGTAACGACTTCATCTTCCAGTATCCATGCTGTTAATCCTCCGGTCCGAACCTGCTTGTCTGGAAAAAAATAAACAAAGAGATTGAAGTGAGATTATTAAATCTCAGTGATCCCACCTATCTTATAGGTCCACTCTGCTCTACGGGATAGACTATCCTTAACTTCATCCTACTAGCATTCACACATGCCTACCTCATAGGACTAAAAAAAGAAGCATAACACACTTCACAATAACGTTCAAGGTTTTACAAAAGTTTCTACCCCCTTCTATATGACCATGTCCAATAAGGTGGTTTCCGGAATTTATCTGCAACCTTCTTTTAGGACTAAGTCTAGCAAGGCGGTATCCAGAGTTTTCCTACCTTCCGTCTAATGAGACTTACTCTCCTATGTTTCGAATTACGTATTGACTAGTTAGGAAATCCCAACTTTCACTCCCTTAATTCCATTATCTCAGAATTAGGGCGTACCGGTTAATACCGTGGTTATTCCTATAACTTCAAAATAGCGCCAGAATTACAAATCACATGATAAAATTATGAAATTTCCAAAATGAAAGTACCACAAATCATCTTTCAAACCCAATTGGTTTCATCTCAATCCAAGTTTTCTAGCCTTAGTTACAACCATTTCAAATCAACCATGTCACATCGGTTTCTGCATAAATTCTAAGACAGAATATCTAATTTCAAAATAGCGCCAGAATTACACATCACGTGATAAAATTATGAAACTTTCCAATATGAAAGTACTACAAATCATCTTTCAAACGCAATTGGTTTCATCTCAATCCGAGTTTTCTAGCCTTAGTTAAAATATTTATGTGTGCATTCAATGCATTGGAAATTAAAATAATTAACTTTTCTAAAGAATATTTATTTGGAATCCTTAAAGAGTTCCTATGGGGCACTTGTTAGGACGACCCTAAATTATTTCATGTAAAGAAAAAAACATATTTACCTTTGCAGGGACTAAAAGTTTTAACATAAAGTTTATTGGGGATTAAACTTGATAGGAAATTTTTTGTAGGATCCATATTAGTATTTGTGTTAGACTTGGTTCAACTTTACAAAATCGACTTATAATCACATTGTCAAGATGTCAGGTTGTATCCCACTTACAACACTCTAGCATGACCCGAGTCACCCAATACCGATGATTTGATAGCTGAGGCTCTTAGGTGTTTTATGCAACACGAAAGTATCGCTCAATGCAATCCCACAGTGGATGAGATATGACCTAAACAGGTGTTTATAAATGGTGGGTAGTATTCACCTTAAGCTCAACCCAAGTTCTGAGAGTATCCATAATTATTTATTGAAATTCATTTCGTGGACAGTATTTTAAGGGAAAAGAGAGTGAGAGGAGACATATGGTATAATCTGTGTTAAAACATAGTGGAGACTGAATTATACTCTGACAAAATTATTATTAGCAAGGTCACATCAGAAGCATTTTGGTGCATACATATAACTTATTCAAGAACTTTTAAAGACCTCTCATTTTTTTGCTGACCCATCATGCAAAAGGTACGCCGTTAGAGTGAGTGCGCTTTACTACTAGAATCCCAGGTAAAAACATGTATTTGCTGGTCATTGGAATTAACAAAGCATGGTCATTTTACAATCTGTCTTGATGTGTTTGTTTCTTTGTTAAAAAAATTTGATTCGAGACATGTCCAATACAACATGATTATCACTCTAACCTTCCAAAAACTTAATCTCATAAGGTAATTGTTGCGTTCACTTTTTTTACTGTCGCTTTGTTGGTTGGATGAGATAGGTGGTAACCATTGTTTGGTTTTGCAGAATTCAAGAGCTCCAAATTATAGCTCAAAATCTCGATCCACTCCTGCAAAGACGAGACAGAGACAATCTGCTGTTGTTTCTAGTGGCTTGGCAGAATCACCATCTTCATGGGAGAAAGTATTGTCATCTTTGCAGATTGCCTCCAAAGAGTTCATTGTTTCATGAAGAATTTGAATCTAGAGAGGGCAATATCTTTGTTTCTAATTGAATGTAACACATTACTTTTTTCTTTTTTTTTCAAGGTTTATTGGCTTTCAATTGATTATCTACTTGTTGCCAAGGCAGCAGTTGTAAGTTTTCAGATTGTCTGCTTTCTTTTTCTCTCCTTTTTACTTTAGTTTTGTATATTATCCTTATCCTTTAAATTTGTTATATAATTTTTGACTACATGTGCTTGTCCTATTAGAGCTGTGGATCATATTTTACATCAGTGATGTATGTGGAACACTGGTGCGAAGAGGAATTCAAAGCTATGACTGTTGGAGGTCCAGATTTCTCTCACAGTGAAATGGTAAGCTGTACTAAATATTTTGATGTGATGTTTTTCCTTTTATTGACTTTAGACTATAATATATGTTGCACTATTTTAAGTCATTTTGTTTTTATATAGGTAAACTAGATTTAAATTTGTAAACTGTTATTGAAGATTGCCTTGGTTCATGTTCATGTCTGTAACTAATGACATCTCTTCTCTTTGTTGGCTTCCTTTATACCAGTTGCCTGCTCATATTGAAATACTTGTTTCAGCAGTCACTAGAATCAACGAACCTGATAGCTTATATGGAATTCTTCAGTGCCACAAGGTAAGTGAGCACAATCTCTCCTTGTTATCATCTCAAATTTGAAGTGTGGAGTAATATGTTGACCGGAGCCAAATCAACATAAATTTAGGTGCAGGCCCATTAACATTCAATCTCTGAGCAAATAGTTTGAGTAATTGGTGTAATAAATTTTACAATGAATAAAATTTTCCTAGCTTCTTTGTCGATTTAGGCAATTTTTTTCTTCATATTTGAATGCTATTTGTTTTGATTTTAGCCTTATATGTTTTTCAATTTATTTTATATGGCCAATAATAGTTGACTTCTCAAGTTATCACATTCGAGCATGAGGGAAACTGGGGAAAGGCTCTTGAGTATTATGATTTGCAAGTTCAATCAGGTGTCTTATTACAAAAGGACAGCAGTTCAAGAAGTTTATCACTGGAACAAGCTGGAACAGCAAAATCTTCATATTTTGCCTCAGAGGTTGAGATGAAGCAGGAAGAGCTTACAAAGGGTTAATTAGATCATTGCAACAAATTGGTTGCACACATGTGCTTGACATGTATTGTCAAGGGTTGACATCAAGCAAAGAAGAGCTTCAGCATGACAAAGAATTTGCTGAGTTGCAGTATGAGTCAGCATGGCGTGCTGGGAACTGGGATTTCTCTTTACCATGTGTAGGAACTAGTTTTCCTCCAACTCAAAATATTAAACGTGACCAATTCAATGAAAATTTGCACAGGTATTATGGTTAGCTATTTTCTTTTATTGAGTTGAAGTTGAAAACTCTTGCTCAATAAATTAAAATATACAGTACACTAACCCAAAATGCACACATTATCGCTTATAGTGTTCCATGATAACTGTCATTTATTCAAACCTGTAAACAGGCATGGCGTGTTTGTTTTGTTAAACCTTGAAAAAAATGTGAATAATTCCCTCATTTGTATTGGGTAAATATGATTCAGTTAATTTACTAAGTAATTACTTATCTGTTAATTGTGCTGTAGTGGAGCCTTGGGTAAGGAGACCAGATACTGTTTTTGTGTGAACTGAAACCCACATATACCTCAAGACTGCATTCGCAAAATAATACATAATGGCAATAGCATTTGAGTGTATAAGTTGCTGGCCATGGTTTATTCCATATCATTGAATTTTTTTTTCCTCATGTTCACTTAGAGTGTGTTTGGATGAGTCAATTTGAAATTTCATGGAATTCAAATGCTTCATTTGAATTTCCTTTATTCTAAAAATTTATTGATTGGATGGAATATTTGAATTTCTTCATTTTCAAAATATAAGGACCATTTTACAAAATTTGAAAAATTATTAATAAATAATTTAACTTTTAAATTATGGAGCAATCACAAATTCTTTACTTTTTGGTGTCATTTGAAATTCCTTAAATGTGGCTTGAATAAAATACTTTATAAAATTTACATCATTTTAACAATTCTCCATTTTTTTTATCCAAACAATAGATTTTGTTCAAATCATTTTAAATTCCCGCAAAAAATTACTTTCCCTCATTCAAATGTTTCATCCAAACAAACTCTTAATGTATTAAACTTGAAGTTTTACAGTAAAAGACTTTTACGAACCTCATTAACTATCCATATTCTGTATCTCCTTTTTGGTGGTAATGGATGTATCTGATTAGGGTAACTTGCAGATCTATGTAGGGCACGTTACTAGTCAATTTGGAATGAAAGTCAGTTTCTAATTTTCTACTAGTATAAACTTTTTCATGAATCATTTGTCTAATTATTTTAATATTCAGTTGTTTAAGGGCACTCCAGGAAGGTGATTTAAGTGATTTCCAGAGAAAACTGCGAGATTCAAAGCAGGTAATATTTGTTTCTTCTGTTGTGTTGATATGCTTGAGGACTTCAAGCAATTGAAAATGTTGTGTGTTCTAGGAGCTTGTGTGGTCTGTTTCTCATGCAAGTGAAGAGAGCACAGAGTACATTTATTTGGCTATCATCAGACTCCAGGTACCCGTTTATCATAATTGTAGATCCTTAACATGATATCTTTTTCCACTGTTTATCCTAATTATTAGTCCTTAACATGAGTGTTAAATCGAAGTTATTGGGTTTACATAAGAAAGGAGTGAACTTTGAATTGGTTTTGGTTTTATTTTGATGTTCTAGAAAGACCAAGTGGTAATCACTCACCTTTATTTATACTAAAATCTGACTTTTAATCCTAATTAACAAAGGGTCAATTATGATCATAACTAACTCCGGCGATGATCTAATATACTCTAATATAAGATTAGCCAACTTTCAAATGATGTTCTAAAACACGGTTGATTTTAACTAATTTCCTGTATCTAGTAGATTTATGTTGTGTTATCCATAAAACAATAAGATCAAGGTAGTCGGACTCGAGATCTTACGCAAGATCGAGTCGGGGTAATAAAATCGTGAATCGGAGGATCGTAACACAAATCGTAAGATCCTACCAAATTTAAAAATTCTTATATATACATATGAAAGACACAACATAATATAAAAAAAGTTCAAATAACACTAAAATTACTTCAAAAAGTCCTCCAAAAATCTCTATTTTTGGAAGTTACACAAATTATGATGTATTTTGGGAAGTTACATAAATATTGATTATTGGTTCAACGTGAGAGATTTGGATTTGGAGTGAATATATTTTGGGAAGTTGAATAAATCATTGATTATTAGGTGGGTGGGTATTCGTTATCCTAGTTAATAGGCAAAAACGGTTACAAAGTAATAGGAGAAAAGAATTGTTTCAATTTTTAATAAAAATAAATGTTTTTTAGGGCTTTTCTGAACCGGGTCGCGGACCTGACCCGCAAACCTGATTTTCTGGGGCTTTAAATTGAAACGGAATTTTCAAATAGAAACGGAGATCCTACCGTTTTCATGTGAAATCACTACGATTCTGCGCGTGCCTACCAAAAACCGATTTTGTCCATTATCTGGCATGGTGGGGAGTTGCAAGATCGTAAAATCGTACGATCCTACGAGTAGGATCACGATTTTGACTACCATGAATAAGTTGTGTAATTAATCTCAAAGTGACTGACAAAATGCAACTCTGTTATTCAACTGCTATGTTTGTCAGAAATAATAAACCTTTGAATCTTGATACAATGATAGGCTAAGCACCGAAAACACATTGGAAGGGAAAATGCGACAACCTTATTCCTATCCAACCTTTTGAATCCGCAGCCCACTTTAGGATTTTGGGAAGATGTCAGCCGATTGATCTTTGGAACTAACAAATTCAGTGGCAATTTCTTTAGAAAGGACTTTCTCCCGGACGAAATGACCATCAATCTCGATATATTTAGTTCTCTCATGAAACACTGGACTTGAAGCTATGTGTAGTGCTGCGTTGTTATCACAACAAAGTTTCATTTGGAGTAGAATCTATAGTTGAAACTAATTTCTGCAAAGGAGAAAATGATGGACCAAAGTAGGGAATAAGAAAAACTTCTTGAGTGGTATTGGATTCAATTGACGATGGTAGAAACTATGGTTTTTCTTCAAAGAATGTTTCATTTGCATAAACATAATAACAATTGTGAATTGGAGAGTAACAACGATATCCTTTCAGCAATTTAGAGAATCGGAGAAAAACACACTAAATGGCTCGGGGAGACTACTTATCCAAACTTGGAGAAAGATTATGAACAAAGCAAGTACTTCCAAAAACACGTGTTGCGACATGAAACAAAGGTTCTTTTGGAATTAAGATGGAGTGAGGTACTTTGTTATATAGAGAGGAAGAGGGCATCTGATTAATCAAAAAATAAGCTTTTAAAATTGCCTTATCACAATGACGGACATGAAAGATTCTATGGAGTGACAATGTTCGAGAAATCTTAACAAGGTGTCTGTTTTCCTTTCCACTATGCTATTCTGTTGATGGGTATGAAGGCTGGAAGATTGATGGAGAATTCCCTGTGATGTCAAAAAAGAAGTAATAGCTAGAGAGATATATTCCTTTGCATTATCACTTCGAAGAATACAAATTGTCTAACAACCAAATTAGGTCTTAATTTCATGAACAAGAGAAGCGAAGCTGGGCAATATTTCAGTTCGTTCTTTCATTAAGAAAACCCAAGTCCATAAAAAAACTTCATCAATAAAGGTAACAGAATATCTATAACCCATAGAAGGTACACATGACTAGGGCCCTATATATCTAAATGAATAACTGAAAACAGTGAGTCAACACGACTTTCAACTTGTATAACTAAAGGGGATCAAACATGTTTTCTAATTGACTTGACTCGCATAACAAGATTTTTACTTTTTCAAGACTTGGAACTATTATTTTCAGTTTGGACAAGTGAGGATGTCCTAATTGTTCATATATAAATTTATGTGAGGCGCAACTCTGCAAATCCAAGAATCAGACTAGATATTGTAAAGACCATGAGATTCATGTCCTACGCCAATCGTCCTACCCTT
The DNA here is from genome assembly GCA_021764765.1 of Vicia sativa. Classification (NCBI taxonomy): domain Eukaryota; kingdom Viridiplantae; phylum Streptophyta; class Magnoliopsida; order Fabales; family Fabaceae; genus Vicia; species Vicia sativa. The sequence continues at coordinate 184,427,700 of CM038794.1, forward strand.
ATTGCACTCCTATATAACAAACGAGTCAGCATCAAAGGTTAGTGAACAGTTGTGAGAACGAGTAATTTGGCTGAGAGAATTCATATTGAAAGGATTACCAGGTACAAACAAGACAGCGTTTAAGGATAAAGAAGTAGTGAATTCCTAAATTACAAACTACATTATACTTCGAATGGCTAAAAGAGAAAGTACTAGGGGATTGGAATGAAGCGCAACTCCTTACAAGACGGAAGCAAATATTTATGGACACTCTTAGAATATGCGGGTTGGGCCTAACTCATCCTTATAAAACCGGCTTTTGACGTGAGGATTGTCCCGACTTATAAACACAACATAAACCATATCTCTAAGCAATGTGGGACTAAATCCACCCCTTCAAAGCCAACACAATGAAGTTGTTAGGGGCTGCAATGAAGGCAAGCCAAAGTGCCGCAGTTAAGGCGACTAGCGGCGGACCGCAATTAAGGCAGAAATTCCAACAGACACTAATCCTGCTGTGAGACGAACAGCTCCCCTGCTCAGCTAAACCTCAACAATAGCTTTTGAAAATATATGATACCTCCCTCTATGTCATCATTCTTTCTCTCTCCCTGTATGATTCCTGCATCTCTTTCCTCCACTCTCCAGCTGCCATGTTGCAATTCTTGTCATTCCTCTTCCTACTCCCTTCTCATTTTCCCCTCACTTGCAACATGTTTCTTTCTTCTTTCGTAAACCTTCAAGAACTGTGAAAGAACATTTACGTCCTGCACTTCTCCCTTATCCCATCATTACCCCTCCTATTGATACACTTCACTACGGATCTATTATTACAACAGCTTTCTTCATGTGGAATATGTATTTCTTGTTTCTTTTCTATTTTGTTACCTAACAAAATGATTTGTAGAATTGCTTGAGAACGTGAAGTAACATAAATTGAAGATGAACTTCATTAGTACTAGAAATGTGTAGAATTTTAATCTAAAAAATCATTTTAATTTTAAAAAAGCATATTTGATCCTACACTTATTTAAATTAATAAACTAACGAGGCTATTTTCCTTCTGTCTTCCATATGATTATTTGACAGATGCTTTATCATCTTGGCATGGCTTGGGATTTGCGCTGGAGAACTTGCCAAGATGAGAGTAGAAAGTTCTCTGTTCAGAAGCGAAATGTGTCTCTTGAGCTTGTGATTCCTTCCATTGAACAGGTATTTTTGTATCTGAGCCTTTCTTGGCAATAGCATTTTGGTTTTTTTAATATGTAAAGTATCTGGATGGATTTTATAGCTAAATTTGATCCATGTAACTAACCCCACCTATTTGGAAAATGCTTGGTTATTGTTGCTATGGTATTCAGGCAGGAATTAGACAATCATTTTTGAGACTACTTATCATAGACTTTGATGCCTTGCACTGTTTATGTTGTCAAGTAGTTATCATGGCTGGATATGGATTGGTGCTCAATTTTGCAACGGACACAGCTGCATATGAATTTGCTAGAACCATTTATACCGTTCAGACGAGTTCTACTTCAAACTTTGAGTTGTAGAGATAATATGTTGCAACATCTTCTACAGTCTGCTACCACACTTCGGAAGGTATAAAATCATTGTTTAGCTTTGTATGGGGATTGTGTTTTGCAATATCTTACGTAGTGTGTACCATACCTCATAAGGTTTATAATCATTGTTGGAGTTAAAAAAAAAATCAGTTTTGAGCCTCTGATTTTATTAGCTACATGAGCTTTAACATGGTTTTATTAGAACCACTTTGACCAATTGGTGAAGAATTCTATGCTTGCCTTTTCCATTGGGATTAAAATTAAATTTACGCTCATAAGGTAGGCCTTTGCATTGTTTGTTCACTTTTCCTGCTTAAGGGCTTCATCAGCGAGGGAGTTATAGATTTAATATCATTATTGGACCGGTGGGTCTGTAGCTAACAACCTAAGCTTTTATGTGAACCGGTCCGTGGTACCATCATGATGTCATTCAGTCCCAAATTATCTTTCTTACTATCTTTTCACCATTTTTGCAGGGATCTAGGTTTTCTCAAGCAGCTGGTGCTTTGCATGAGTTTAAGTCCCTTTGTGTTGGAACCAAAGAGCAGCACTCATCTTTATACTGGCTTGGAAGGGTAAGAGAGCTGGCATGGTTGTGTGTGATAGACAATAACTTATGTTTATAGCAAATTGAATGAACCACATTGAAATGAAAACAAGTTTGAAATCTGATCATATTTTTTCCAAAGGAATTACAATAAGCATAAAATCAAATAGTATCGAGGCTAATAATAATTAAATATATCAACACCCTAGTCAAGTTGGTGTAAAAATATCTGTTGGAAATTCTGCCTTCATTGTGATCTGCCGCCTGATTGCTGTATTCGTTTGCCTTCATTGCAGCCTCCAACGCATTCATTGTGTTGGGTTGAAAAGGGTGGATGTAGTCTCACATTGATTGATATGAACTGTGTAGTGTTTATAAAGCTTGGGCTAAGAGAATTAGAGTTTGGCGTAATTAAACCTTACAAACCTGGCTTTTAAGTGGGAGGGTGGTCACTCTATATAAAGTCTTTCCAAGCTCTATCTCTAACTGTTGGAATTTCCGTTTTCATTGTGGTACACCCCTACTCGCCTAAATTGTGGCATTTGGCTTGCCTTCATTGCAACCTCAAACATCTTCATTTTGTTTGGTTTGAAGGGGTAGATTTAGTCCAATGTTGCTTAGAGATATGACATATGTTGAGTTTATAAGTGGGGGCAATCCTCATCCAACAAGCTGGTTTTATAGAGATCAAAATTATGAATCGTGGCCACAATCGGCGAGATCCTGGGCGTTTCGGCCGGAGCGCCACCCTCCGCGGCTGATTCACGGTGCGTTTCGCAAATTCAGATTGCGGGCGCTATCGTCAGGTTCGCGGGTCGCTATCCGCGTGGAGCTGTCGATTGGGTTTCTTTTCTTTTATTTTTAATTTTTTTTTTCTCTATGCATTTACGATTTTGAAAAGAAGGAAGAGAAGTAGAGTAACACAGTATCAGAAAAGAAAGAAGAATAGAAAGAAGAGGAAGAGATAGAAGATAAGTGTTGGATTTAATATAAAAAATGTTGGAAAGTCAAAAGTAATTAATTTGTTCAGTGTTGTATGTACCCTTATCAACATTTCAACAGCAACGCACAACTATAAAAAAGTTGAATTCTCACTTACCTCCTCTCATACACAGAACAAATAAATAAGTTTTTAATCCATTATTATTTTACTAATTTGATTTTTATAAAACTTTTATGGAGTTGTATTATTTGTGTAGATTATTCATATATTAGTCCAAAAAATAGTCAATTCTAAAAAGTCAACAAAAGATATCCTGCTCTCCCATTTTTGGGGCCAGCCGCTCCGCTATCCGAGATTAAAAACTCTGGTAGAAATGAGCTAGGCCCAAACCAAATTCTGAGACTAACCAATGTGGGTCTATCCAAGCTTTATCTTGCCGAGACATTGCTTAAAAAGAAATCATCAGTAGTATTTCTGATTAGGAATTGGCATTAATATTATTGTTTTCTCTGCTTCTGAATGGCAGATTGAAGAAGCAAAGCTTTTTCGCGCTCAAGGTCAAAATGAGATGGCTATCAACCTTGGAATGTACATATCCCAAAATTATCAAAGTAATGAAGGGGCTTCAGATGTATATCGGTTGATTGGGAAGTGGCTGGCAGAGACCAGATCTAGCAAGTTAGTTGACAAACTTAATTCTTTGTAATGTTTAAATAATAGATACTCTGTTTTTATGCTTGACTATGAGCTTATTGTCTTCTCTTGCTTTTATTTAAACATGTAGCTCAAGAACAATTTTGGAGAAGTATTTGAAACCTGCTGTCTCTATTACCGAGGATGTGAAAACTACGGATAAAAAGGCCATGGGACGGAGATGTCAGACTCATTTTCATCTTGCACATTATACTGATGCTCTATTTAGGAGCCATGAAGAAAGACTTAACTCTAATGAGTGGCAATCAGCAATGCGCTTAAGAAAGCATAAGGTACGTTTACTGATTAAAAATAAAAAAATTGGGGTCGGTTGAAAGGTAGTGAAATTATAAGTGACTTTAATTGACGTTGCTTATTATAACCATGTACTTACAGACGGTAGAGTTGGAAGCACTCATTAAAAGGTTAAGGAGTTCAACAAAGGTAGTTACTAACCTCTTTTTTCCGTGCTTATATTCTTTGGTGCTCTAACATGCGTAGTACATAACATAGGGGGAGAAAACTGACTACACCATGAAAATCCAAGAACTACAAAAGCAAGTAGCCATGGATAAGGAAGAAGAACAAAAATTACAGGTATCTATTTTGTTTCAGCTGTTAGGAAGAATTTTTTGTAATTCTGTCTGCAACAAAATCACAAAATCTAATGAATATATTCTTTAATTCCTTGTTCATAATATGTGCCATTTTCCATGTATTTCAACATCTCAGGATGACCGGGACAATTTTCTTAATCTGGCATTGGAGGGATATAAACATTGTTTAGTCATAGGTGACAAGTATGATGTGCGAGTGGTATGAAGTTGCTCTTAGTTTGTTTTGCTATCGATAGATTCATGCACATACACTTTATTTAAACATTGCATGTGTTGCAAGGGACTATAGTTTCATTTATCAAGTTTATTTGCTTTCAGGTGTTTCGAATTGTTTCCTTGTGGTTCAATCTTTCTTCTAGAAAACATGTTGTAAATAGCATGCTTAGCACAATTGATGAGGTTTGAGTATAACACAATTGCAGTCCCCCTTTTCAAAACTTGTATTTGTGGGGTTTCATATGTTCACTGCATTGAGTCTGTTTGTAGGTTCAATCCTCCAAATTTATACCGTTAGTATACCAAATTGCTTCTAGAATGGGTAGCTCCAAGGATGGTGAAGGACCTCTTAATTTCCAGGTTATGGTTTCCCTTGTACTATACACTTCAAATGTTTTTCATATTTTGTTTCCTTTATGTAATGTAACATGAACATGTACCATGCAGTTTGCTTTGGTTTCTCTTGTGAAGAAAATGGCTATTGATCATCCATACCACACAGTACTTCAAGTACGTGCCTTTACAAATATATTTTTTCCAGAAGTGAAATTTCTGACACAAATATGATTAAGGGAAACGTTAAATGAACCTTATTTCTTTTTACCATTCATTGATTTTCCATTTTTGAAGTTATATTTTGACTTATTTTCTTTTTCTTTTCAATATTTGAATTAATTTTATATATTCGTGTCTATTACTTATCTTATATTTTTAAAAAGTCATTATATGTTTACTTAGCTTCTGGCCCTGGCAAATGGTGACCGTATCAAGGATAAACAGCGTAGTAGAAGTTCATTTGTGGTTGATATGGACAAGAAACATGCGGCAGAAAACCTGCTAAATGAGTTGTCATCTTATCATGGAGCAATCATACGACAAGTAGCATCACCTTTTCTATATATTTTCCTCTCTTAATTTTAATAATCAATGAATTATCACTAAACTCTGATTATATGTAGATGAAGCAAATGGTGGATATTTATATCAAACTTGCTGAGATGGAGACGAAGAGAGAGGTGAACATTCTTTTTTGTGATTGTGAATTTATTTGAAGATTAGTTTGTATTGGTGGCTTGCAAAGAGACTGAAATTAGTTATTTTAGATAAACTTCTAATTTTGTTCTTTATGTAGGATACCAATAAAAGAGTGACACTACCAAGGGATTTACGTAATCTCCCAGTGCTAGAACTTGTAAGTCAATTGCTAAAGTTATTAATGATGTTGAAGCTTTCGGGATGAGGAAATGATTTTGTGTTGTAATCTCCCACTGCAAGAATTATATGTCATTAATTATTTTATAAAGCGACCATCATGTACACTGCTACCTCGATATCTGTTCTCAAGTTGGCAGCTCGGCTATCTCAGTCATTGGAGTTTGCATAGAGATTTAGTAGCTTCATATAGACACACTGATGAAAGGGGATATACTTGCAGAGAATTAGTCGAGGCCCTTTCATCAACGGAATAGCACCATAGATCCTAGAGACTAAAAGGATGGAAGAAGCAAGTGCAAGAGATCACATCCAAGAATTGAGGAAAAAGAAGTTCACAAGTGATTGGTTTAAAAATATATAAGATGGTGCATAACATATAAAAAAGATTAGCCTAGTTACAAGTTGCTTGGTGTTGGCAAAACGAAAGTGAAGAAATGAACTTCAAATGTAGAAGTTGAGAAGGCAAAGAACACAGGGCTTAAGTCTATAGTGCCCTAGGCATTCACACAGAATTCTAGTTTACTGTAGACCCATGAGGGTATATAGTACAGTAAGCCTTTGCTTCCACGTTCACCAAATTCTAATTCACCATAGAACCAACTGGGTCTATAGTGCCCTAGGCCTTTCACACCAAATCAGTATGTTTATTTGGCGTGCTAACCATCCACGTTTTGGGATCTTTCACAAGCCGACCTATCCTACTTAAGATCTTGTGCTTGACTACAGTGTTTATAATAATGTAATTGCAATAAATAAAAAGAATGCTAAATTGATGTGATTGCTAAATCTACTACTAATCACTGATTTTATACTGCTAAGAATATAAGCATGTGATGAATTAAAGGTAACATGTGATAATAAACTCTAAAAGAAACATTTATGGCAGCATTATTTGTATATTGTCAACATTAGGTCTGCTATGCCTATGTTCAATCTTTTTAAAGCTATTTACGTGCTAAGATATTTCTTTTGGCCATTCAGGTACCTGTAGTGACAGCTACCATTTCAATTGATCGTAGTTGTCAATATCACGAAGGCTCTTTTCCTTATTTCAAAGGATTGGCAGATTCTGTTATGTATGTATTGATTGTTTTATAAATTCAGAGATAATTTTCTTCTAGCATTCAAAATTAATTCCTAGATCTGCTTTATGCTGGTTTAACATACAGGATAATGAATGGTATAAATGCTCCTAAAGTGGTTGAATGCTTGGGTTCTGATGGCTGCAGATATCGGCAACTTGCAAAGTCTGGAAATGATGACTTAAGACAGGATGCTGTATGAATTCTAACAGCTTATGTTTTCTAATCGTTTTGGCACCTAAGTTATATTAAATTTCCATTTTTAGAAAAACTTACTCCCGAGGCAAGCATTTATTATAAATATGTTTTCAAACCTACTTTTCTGTCAATTTTATTTTCAACCAAACTATCATCTAATTTTACCATTTGTATTTTTTGCCTTCTGGTTAGAGTCAGCCTGTTTTAGTAAAATGACACCTTTCATCTGGCTCAGTCACATGGTGATTAGTCCAAGTAAATCTTTCGGTATAGATTAGACATAGCAAATTTTTTTCCCGTCCTTTTAGATGTCCAGTGTGTTTTTGACGCATCAGGGAAACTGTACACTTTAGTGATTAATGGGATCTTAACATGATTAATGGATAAGCACAAATTGATTGCGTTTATTTACCCGTATCATCTTAGTTTGTTAACCCCATAGGATGCGTGGGGGTTGCTGATTTGTCTAGCATGTTGGTTCATCATATGAGCTGATTATGTTGTTAATGATCCTGTTTCTTGGGTCTGCTTTGGTTGTGCGGGTGCTGTTTTTTTAATCTTTTGCAGGGTTTCAGGTTTTGTTCTATTTCACAATTTGTTACTCTGTTTTCTAATATTTGGCACTCCTTGAGCTAAATATTGGTGCCTTCACTAAAAATTTTGCTTAAAAAAGATGCCCCTGCTTTGTTATATACTTTGACGAATAACCTTCTGAATTCTGTATAGGTAATGGAACAATTCTTTGGTTTAGTTAACACATTCCTAAGGAACCATCAAGATACATGGAGAAGAAGGCTAGGTGTTCGGACTTACAAGGTATCTTTTGCTTTTTATTGTTCTTTGCTTCTAGTGCTGGTAATTAACTGGTACATCCTTCGGACACATTTATAAGTAACAAAAATGCTTCAATTTTTGGTCACTATTATAAGTAAAAGTCAATTATTACTAAATCATTTAATGTTGTAATTCTTAATATACCCCTCTATTTCATTTTTCAACATTCCATTAAATTTAATGAAGAGGACATTATAGTAAATTTAATTAATGTTTTTACCAAAATCAAATAAGTTAACTACACTTGATTAAATTTCTTAATAGAAAACCATTTTTGTTGCTTATAAATGTGTCTGGAGGGTGTATGTTGTTACACTTGATTAAATTTCTTAATAGAAAACCATTTTTGTTGCTTATAAATGTGTATGGAGGGTGTATGTTGTTACACTGTCTTGTAAAGAAGAAGCTATAAGTAAATAGATTTAGGGAATTTCCAGTTAAGCAGTTTCTAAATAAGGGAAAATGGAAATGTGAGTATACTAGTTTTAGCTCTAGCTTAGCTGTTAATCAGCTTGTACAGTTTGCGTTACAAGTTTGGCTTAGCTGTAGCACGCTTTACAAGGTTCAAAAGTTAGTTAGTGGAGTATGCCACATCCGCATAAAATGTTTGGAACTGCCTCAGTTAGTTATCAGTCGGTGTAGGTTAGCACCGCTGGCATTGCATGTTAAGCACGTACATAACCTATTGTATCTTGATCTCTCAAATCAAGAATTCATATTAATCAATGCATAAATATTTATTTTACCTTTTCTGTTTTCTTACTCTAATAAAGTGGGGCTAAGTTCAGAGTTTCCTTTATTTACATTACTCATGGCACTTAGAAATGTTAACTGGCCGAAAAAATTGAATTATTAAAATGATTGAGAATAGTTTTTTTATGGTTCAGGTTGTTCCTTTTACTCCAAGTGCTGGTGTTCTTGAATGGGTTAATGGAACTCTTCCTCTCGGTGAATATCTTATAGGGAGGTTAGTCAAAAAGAGACCTATTTTACTACAAAATTTAATGTTTTGTTCAACTTCAAAATGACTGGTCCATGTCATGATTCAATTGTGAAAACTTAAGCTGTTGGGTAAAGGCACGGGAATGGTTTTATATTTAATTTTCCCAGTCTAATACAAGATTGGTTTTATATTTAACTTGCCCAATCAAGCAAGATCTCTTTGGCCTTTTTGCTTGAACAATGCACTTACTGTCCTTAGCTTGTGCTCAAAGTTAACTTCTACTTAGAATAATGAGTGCAATAATGTTGAACTCAAGAACCCATGGTTATTGAGCTTTTGATACGATCTCATGAACCAAATACCCAAAAGCATAAGTTGTTGAGTAAAGCACCTGTTCAGTTTTATATCTAACAATTCTTCTTGAACTTCAGCATGAGAAATGGTGGTGCGCATGGTCGCTATGGAATAGGGGATTGGCCGTTCTTTAAATGTCGAGAGCACATGGCAAATGTAAGCAAATAATAAGTATTTGTGTCAACTTGATATCAAAAAATATCTGGCATGTTTTATCTTAGTATATTGCTTGATTGGTAGTTTGTTTCAGTTTTTATCTAATAAGAATAGAGAAAAGAAAACTAGACCTAGAAACTCTTTAACATTAATCTAAAAATGTCCAAAATGTATGTTCATAGTTTGAATTATTTTTAGTTTTCCTCCCAACTAGATTGTCTTTTTCAAAACAAAATATTTAGTGGGGAGAAGACTTTCTCGAGCGAAAGCTAATAAAGGCAACATATGGGGAATTTGAATCTCTATTATATTTATCAGAAAAACATTAGTAAACTCAGTTGAAATCTGTCATGATCCATGAGATCCTAGTGGATCTGGCTGCCTGTAATTAGATTACTCTATATTTCCATTCTTACTGTTCTTAGTTCCTATAACAGAATCGTTAATGTTGGGAGATAATTGCTGGGAAACCCTTATATAAAATTCACTATTAAGTACTGTACAATTATTTTTCTTATTCAACTCTTACAATATGCCTTAGAAAGTGAATACAAATTAAATTGAAAAGACAGGCACATCTTATATAGTATCATTCATTTACTGATATACCAAATAGATTAGTAATACAGTGATGATTTTTTTATAGGAAAGGGACAAGCGCAAAGCATTTCAGGAAGTTTGCAGGAATTTCAGGTTTATATCCTGTGAAGAGTTATTATAATTAGTCGTTTGAATTTAGTATGGAGTATACGGGCTTGGCCAACATGTCTTACAATCTCCTAATGTCTCTCACTCTCCCTTCGCTCTCTTTTAAAGGACTTTGGAATCATAGTCAACTTAGTTTGATCATATTTTCTTCTGCAGGCCCGTCATGCATTTCTTTTTCTTGGAGAGGTTTTTACACCCAGCTGAGTGGTTTGAAAAGAGACTGGCATATACCCGAAGTGTTGCTACCAGTTCTATGGTAAGTGCCTTCTACTTTTCCATGCGGACTTATTTTTTCAATAACTGGATCCACTAAGTATCAAAGTGAAGTGGGGTCTTTGTCCAGTATAGATGGCCCATTCAACAATACTAACAATTCAATTTAAGTCACTTTCCAGTGTACTTGTTTGAAGTTTTTATATTCTTTTTCATTTTCCAAATTTTGCAGCTACACAAAATCTAGCCTTCTGTGTATCTGCGTTGCAATGAATACAGTTTTGATCATATTTCCCATTTGTGATCCAAATCTATCACATCCATTATTAGTTCTATTTTATTTCAAAATAGTAATGAATGATTTTCTATCTCAAATATGATTATGTTCAGAAACGTCAGAAATATATAATCTGTGTCAATATATCTCTCAGTCACAACCTTGGTATATTTATTTGTTTATTGATATTCAGGTTGGTTATATTGTTGGCCTTGGAGATCGGCATTCAATGAACATTTTAATTGATCAGACTACTGCAGAGGTTGTTCACATTGATCTTGGTGTTGCTTTTGAACAAGGCTTGATGCTTAAGACCCCAGAACGGGTATGTCATTGATAAACCTCCATTAATGATCTTGAAAGCATGCAAGTGTGAAGACATATATATGAGATTACATAAAAATTTAAAAAATTGAGAACACAACAGCTACAACACCACTCATAAAATTGTCATTGAATTAAGACAGGCATCACAAACCTTCAATTGACAGCATCGGATATAGAATAATACACAATCTTGAGCTGGGACTGGAACACTGATGAGGGAAATAGTTGTAACTAGAGATAGAAAACCCAAAGTTTCCTCGAATCTGTTCTGGGCTTGTGCCTCAGCGCTATTGCAGCAGACTACACTGACCATGGGGGACTTTGCAGCCTATATCACTACTAGAATGTCAACTATCCATTATCAACAAAATACTACTTGCCAACTCTCTTAGTACTTTTAAGCTACCGTTACAATCCTCCGAAACGTCAAGCGAATTGTTTAAATTCACGCCCCTTAAAATCATTGAAGCATATGATTTTGTGTGTACATTTAACAAGTTATACTTGGTTCGATGTGTTCTTCATTGATGAAATTGATACCCTGACCAATAGAAGTCGGGTTTGATTGGTTTGGTTTAGACCCAAGCATGAAAAGGTACACCTTTGTTTGGTACAGAAGTTCAAAATATAAAAAATAAATGGTAACATTATCCAATGCGTAACTTGAACACTCATCTGGATGTGACAATTTGAAGTGTCCTTGCATCCTTGATCGAGATCTCATTTACGTTCTTAATCTGGATTTTTGTTGTCTTCATTATCTTCTGGCAGGTTCCATATAGGCTCACAAGAGATGTAATTGATGGAATGGGTGTAACTGGTGTAGAGGGGGTTTTCAGAAGATGTTGTGAGAAAACACTTTCTGTTATGCGGACAAACAAAGAGGCATTACTCACAATTGTGGAGGTAATCATATTTCACTCAAATTTGTATTGAATGAATTGAGCTTATTTCTTTTTATTTTCATTACAAATGCGTGGCTTCTCTAGGTGTTTATCCATGATCCTCTTTATAAGTGGGCTCTATCTCCTCTGAAAGCTTTGCAGCGTCAAAAGGTATTCTAAATATCAAATATTATTTTCTTTATTTAACCTTAGAACAAAAAGATTCCTGTGTCCAGCATATCTTATGGAAATCGGTGGCAACCCCATCTGGCGAAGTTTGTTTGCATGCATTATTTGATTTATCTGCAGTTATCTTTTTCCTTTTTTCTCCACAGGAAATGGATGTTGATTTGGATACAAGTTTGGAGGAACCTCAAAACGAGTATGAAGGAAATAAAGATGCTGCTCGTGCACTTTTGCGTGTAAAGCAAAAGCTGGATGGGTATGAAGATGGTGAAATGCGAAGTATCCACGGGCAGGTATTTTATCAATACATCCCTGCCAAATTAGTGTATTGATTATGCATTTCTTTCTTTCCCTTTTTCATCTAAATTGTCGTTAAGCTGATATATTAGGTCAGAAATTTCAGATAGTATGCATTAGCATTTCCCTATCATGTAACTGGTAAATAAAAAATTGGAAACTTAAGCTTGTATATATAGCCGCCATATATGTTCAGTAGCATTTTCAAAAGAGAATTGCATATTAGACTAGACGTCGTACTCCCATTGCACTGGTGAATAAGGTTTGATCAACTGTCACAAATTTACAATAATCATCCTAATCCTATACCTTGGGTGTTAACTAAGTGATATTTTACATGTTCAAATATCTCGTGGAAAATCTAATCGTCGTATTCCATTTGCAGGTACAGCAACTCATCCAAGATGCAATAGATTCTGAGCGATTGTGCCAAATGTTTCCTGGTTGGGGAGCTTGGTTATGAAGAAGCCCTTTTGTCCACCACACCTTGAGTGATCTTGTATAGGCGGCTTGTATATACTCTTCATTGGTTTTTTTCCCTTGAATAGTAAAATCAGATTCTCTTTCAATTCTTCAATTGTTTCTTATGTTATTATCGTTTAACGATTTGTACGGTGATGTGAAAGTAATAGTATGTCACATTTGTATGTATATATAGATGTATTATGTGCTGGTCATCCGCTTGTACAGTTGGCTTTTCCAGCAAAGCCCTTGCATTTGTGAAATTATTACTAACTGTAATTACTAAGTGAATGTAGTTGCATTTACCTTAGACCAAGATATCAAAGTTTAATTTATTTTAATATTTTCCTCTTGATTGAGGAAATGATATGCTAAAGTTGAACTTGATACAATACGTAATTGGCAGTTTTCTTTCTTTGTATAACCTTGGATTTGAGTTAAACTGTGCAGAATAATATCACAGTAAAAACATAAAATCCTTTTTTTTTGTTATAAATAGTAGTATTCTTATTGTTATTTTAGTATTATTTATGAGAAAAAAAGATATGCACTAACATAAAGTAATTTTGCATTGTTAATCAATTACCACGACGTATTCTATCGAATCATTCTGATATTTTTAAAGAATCATTCTGATATTTTTAAATTAAGAATCATTCTGATATTTTTAAATTAATTATGTGACATGATGACTGATTGATAAATTTTTATTATATGATAGTGTAAAACTATTATACACTATTACTGCACTATCTTTATTCTCATTATTTATTATTGTTATTTTAATATTATTAATAATTTATGTATGGGTAGTTAGTAAAGCCTATTAAGTCAGATACTCTATTTAAAGAGATTAGTGTTTGACTATTCATTATTATCAATAATATTCAGATTCAAACATGGTATTATGAGGAGTTTCACTTTCGCATAAAAAAAATTAGCCACCTTAATTGTGCTTCCTTTTTCGAAATTGTAGCCGTCTTAATTGTGGTTTTTTCTTCAAAACTATGGCTTCCTTAATTGTGTTTTTTAATCAAAACTCTAAGTGAATTTTTCCTCCATCCCTAAATTTATTTTTGGTACCTCTCAAATTTTTAAATTCTGACTTTTCTCTTGACAATTTACAAAGAAATTCTTGATAGACCAATTTGAAATTTCTGGTGTATTTTCGGTTTATGCCAAATTTTTGGAGGGTTATTTCAAAAAATCCAGTATATCGGAAATTTCAAATTGGTCAAAATTTACGGTATGTGCTAGAAATACAGAAGTGTTTTTGAAATTTTTGGTAAACTGAATTTTTTGAAATTTCTGGTATACCAGAAATTTCGTAAAAGGCTGAAATTTCAGGTATGTTTTATTATCTTGTTTTTTTCAACGGTTGAGATTTTGCCGACAGTTTTGAACGGTCCAGATTGCACTGACACTTTAGTGTGGTCTAGAACGCTTAACAATTTGTATAAATATGGATTTTAGGGTTATAAGGTATCACATCTCAACAACATGTCTCTTTCTCAATATATGATTAAGGTAGAAATGTATTATAACGGCCGCAAACCTGCCATTGAGTTCAAGCTCTCAGATGGATCTGAGTCATTCGTCGCGTTGAAGGAAATGTTGAAAGGTTTGTTGCCTGATTTCGAGAACAGAAGGGTGACAAAGATCGAGTTTTGAGAGGATTACATTGGTACAGATGGTTCGGTGAAACACAACCTAATCGAGCTGAAGAATGAGATGTGAAGGCCATGTGGAAATCATTTCGACGTAGGATAACAAAAGATCCAATCGAGTTGGACGCGGAGATCCGAAGATCATTGATGACATAATGAAGTGTCTAAAGCGTCCGGATGAAAGTTCCTAAGTTTTAATGTATCGAAAATTGTTTATTATTTATTTTTGTCATGTGATGTCATTAACTTATTCGAGTTTCTTATTTGTGTTTTTTTTTTATGTAATCGAAAGAAGAAGTATTAGCTAAAAATATTATTCAATAAACTAGATGTCAGTTTGTCACAACATTTACATATAATATAATAACACAAAGAAAAATCTACATAGGCCCTCCACGGGCAATGTTGGCCAACCTAGCTAACCCTTGATCGCCTCACCATCGGGTTCAGATTCCATGATGTTATCTAATGTAATTGTGAGGCGGGTGTCTGGTCACCGTTGGAGGAGGAGATGGTGGTGGTGGTGGATCGGAAGAATTTCTGGTACCTGAAGGCTCCGGGACATCAGATACTGGAGCCAGTGGTGTGACCCGAGGGTTTGACACACTAAGAAACCACTCCAAGTATCCATCCTCGCACTGCTCGGGCTCCTGAACCCTGATGGTTGCATCCATGATCTCTCGGGGGGTGATGATGTGGTTCTGGAACCACCAATCAATGCCACCATCTATGGCGTGGTACCGGCCGTGAGATGCCCGGACATAACCATACTGCCAGACACTGCCGCAAGTGCCTAGCCACATAGCCCTCTCACCTGATATGCCCTAAATATAAAGTGGATACCTCAAAAGGATGGTGAGGGCGATGACCCGTGTATGATGTCCAGATGACATCGTCTATGGTCAGAGCATCCAACCTCCTCATGTACTCTATCACACCTCTAAGATGGGTCTGTCTGGCCTTCCATCTCTTCGCACGTGGGTCTCTAGCTGCCACTCGATGGATCCTCATGTCACAGATGTAAGGGAAGTGCTCGTATATCCAACACTGCATAAATAAGGATAAATAAATTATTATATGAAAATTTAATAATTATTAAAAAAACATCTAATAATTTATAACATACCGAGCTAAGATAACCGAAGTGTCTAGTATCGAAGGAAGCAACATCAAGCGCGGTGTACAATGTAACACCCCGATTCTACCCCACATGTTCATTTAATTTAAATTAGAGTATAACAATTTCAACAATATCAGGATGTCACAATTCTCAACGTAAGCACATAATCATATCATTTTCGTTCAAACGAAAACAACTTCATTAACTAGCAGCGAAATTAAAATAGTTTTTACAAAACAAAACATAGCATCTTATGATTCTTCAACAACAATAACATAATAAACTTCTCACTTCAACAACATCGTATTCAATCAACGAAGCAACAAAATACGACAAGTGTTCATTCCCCCCGAGTGCTACGTATCAGAGCAAATGACGCCATACTCGAACTAACGGCTACTAACTCTTCATTCTTCATTACCTGCACGTTACCAGTATAAAGGCAACGGCGAAAACAAGTAAAAGGTGAGATATCAAACCATATAATTGAGATTATGATAAACAATATATAGTTCGAATTATACAAAATTATTGTTTTGCGATCACACCACTATTCCACAACAACACAATTCAATACAACAACATATCAACAACAACTTATATGCGACGACGTTTATCAAACAACAACTAAATTCAACGGCAATAACAACATGATTCAATACAAGACAACATCATTATATATTATGATATGCAACTCAACGAATGCAAATGCAGGTGGATCAGTCGGAGTAAAACTCCCAACGTAAACAATTGCCAATAATTCTGAGGCATCAAGGCATAAGCCTTCAACGTAATCATCCTGCCCCTAACGGCTCAACGTGGTTTTGCCCCTCACGGCTCAACATAATATGAAAATGTATGTATGCGATGATCAGAAATGGCATACAACAACAACAACGTAAAACCACAACGTAAACCAGCTTACGACATATTCATTTTGCCTCTTACGGCCAACGTAATCAATTTGCCATTTACGACTCAACAAAATAGATTTATCAACACTATCCATAGGCCTACCACGTAATCAACAACAATTCAACCATCAACTTTAGCTATCAAAGCTTTTACAACAACGCTCAACGAATTTCATCTACGAAACTACATCAAGTCATCACAATATCACCTAGTTCTATTATAGGCTAAACCATAATTCCAGCTTTTCAACGGTTCAAACGGCAACTAAATCGGAGTTACGGTCGCAAAGATATGATCGAAACCGTTTTCCATAAACATATTTTATGTTCCTGATCAGTATGAGCCAATACAAGGGCTCTTGTATCGATCCATAAAGGGCTTGTGTCGACTCATACACTTCCTCAAAGTCTATTTTCTCTTCACCACTCAGTATGGGTCGATACATACACTTATGTATCAATACAAAGCTGACTTGTATCGATCTAAGACTCGTATAAGTCGATACACAGGCCATTACAATTTCCATTTTCTCAAACCAAGACAGTATGGGTCGATACATACTCTTATGTATCAATACAAAACTAACTTGTATCGATGCAAGACTCGTATGAGTCGATACAAGCCTTCAGAATTTGCCTCATGAGTCAATACAAAGCCTTTTGTATCGATGCAAGCTGTATTCAAGTCTCTGGTTTTTAAAACAATTGCAGCATGTATCGATACATACATGCTTGAGTCGGCTCATGCAGCGTGAAAACACCCAAACACCAGTTTTCCACGAAATTCCACGATCCAAATTGGGATTTCTACCAATTCTAACAGCAACATGATACAAGACAGCGAAATCATAAATCCCTAACTACCTACCGCCCATCATATCCCCAATTATAGAGCAAGAACCCCACCCTTACCTTGGATTGAAGGTTGCTCTACGAATTCCTCGATCGATCCACTTTTCTCCGTCAAAATCCTTGTTCCTCTTTGGTCTGCAATTTTTTTTCACGATCTATTCTCCCAAAAGCCAAAACCTTCTTTTCTACTGAAACCTAATTCCTTCTATTTCTTTTTAATTCAATAATAATAATAATAATAATAATAATAATAATAATAATAATAATAATAATAATAATAATAATAATAATATAATTCTATAACTTGGGTTTAACTTTGCACCTCCAATACTACTATTACTATCCCTACAACTTAAGCCCACTAACACTAATCTTATAATTATAATATCATTTCCAATATTTTTCAACGACTAAACCGACTTAAACACTGACACAACAACTTAAATCCTCGCAACATAATATCGGTCAACAATTCACAAATAAATAGCTAAATATTTAATTAAATAAATAATTAAATATCGGAGCGTTACATATAACATCGTCAGTGTTGCCACTCCCCAAGCCCAAGTGGGACTGTCCAGGGCGATGAATAGAGACATGTAACAGACATCAATGTACACTCTAGACTTGTCCGCAAAGAGAGTTCATGCCACCAGATGTAGCATGTACGCCCCAGCGGCCGCCTGAAACCTACGTGCCTCCACTAATGCCTTATACATAGTCCTCAACCAAGACATACGGAGGAGAAATCCCTGAGTCTCGTCAAACTCCTATAGGACCTCCGCATCATCCACCTCCAACGCATCCATAACCATGCACACTACTGTCGCCTGATCCCTATGAACTGGTGTGAAAAATGTATCAGATATCGGTAGGTGGAACAGAGCATCCACGTCATCTAAAGTGATAGTCATCTTCCCAAATGGAAGATGGAAGGAAGATGTCTCTGGGTGCCACCTCTCAACAAAAGCTGATAGCAGGGGGCGTCCAACATCATCAATGAGCATCCAGCAAAATTCTCAAGTCTGAACTCCTCAACTATCCTCTTCACCTGCTCAGGCATCGGAGTCTCGGGGAAGTTCTTCAACTTCGACCCATGAGAAGCGACATTCAAAGTAGGACGCTCCTAAAATAAAACATTAAACAGTGTAATACAAATAAAAAATTAAACATTAAACCAAACCAATAATACTTACATCGCCCTGCTATATCCTATACGCGACATGATCAGTATAACCCATCAAGACGGACCTGTCAGAAGGTCCTCCTGGGAAACAACCATCAGTACACACTGATGGCTCAGATGGACCTGTCGTGGCATTTGTATCCTGAACCGGCTCCTGTACTGGCTCCTGCACCACCACTAGAACCACCTCCGGCATCACCTCCTGAACCACCCCTTGAACCACATCCAGCACCACCTCTGAAACCACTGTTGGAACCACCTCCGACACCACCTCCTGCACAGGCTCCTGCACCACCTCTTGTACAGGCTCATGCACTACCTCCGTAACCCACTCCTCAACTACCGGCGCCTGAACCACCGACTCCGGTAAAACTACCTGCTCCACTATAGGAACATGAGGGTCCACAACTGTCGTGGAAGCTCTGGAAACCCATCGACGAGGTGCACCAAACCCCGTCACGGCCTTTTCAGCCATCCGTTTGCGGTGAGAACCGGTCGGACGACGACGATCACCCTGCGCCTCTGAGGCATGTGTTTCATCTACTGCTCGATCAGTAGTCCTGCTTGAAATATAATCGTCTCTTCCTCTAGTCCTCACTGCAAACAAAGTCAAGAAACATGAAGAAAAAAAAAGAATTTTTTGAAAAAAAATAGAAAATACTGGAAATTTCAAAATTTCTAGTATTTTTGGTGTACCGGAAATTTTGAAATTTCCGGTATGAGTATCAATGGAAAATACCATAAATTTCGAAATTTCTGGGAAAAAATACCGGATATTTTGGAATCTATGGTAGGTGATACCAAAATTTTCGAAAAATCCGGTACAAAATACCAGAAATTTTAATAAAAGTACCGAAAACTGACTCGTAATTGCGAAAAATCCGGTAGCACTCTCAAATTTCCGATATCATCTAAATTTTTGAAAAATACAAGGTGTATCAGAAATTTCAATAATAAAGAAGATTTGAACAAAATTGATTTTTCATACAAAATAGAGTATCAAATACAAAATAGGGGTGTCAAGTACGGGTGAGAGGTGACAGGTAAAATTCTCAAACTCTAATCGTGGTCATTGTATGGTTTTAAGTCCAGAATCATTGTTTACATGTGTCACTGTTTATATATGAAAGGACTGTTCATCCTCGAAAGCATTGTTCATATGTGATCATGTTCATCATCGGAAGTATTGTTTGTTTGAAGTATTGTCTTTCACCAAACACATTTTTCATTAATGGAATTGTTCATTGATGAAAAATCTATTCATATGTAACACTTTACACTTTTTAAATTATTTTTGTTCATGGCTGGCGTTAAAGAAAAAATATATGATTACAAATTAGAATCAAAATTACCAAGCATCCTTCCTGTTTACAAGTTGCAAGAAAAGAATTATTTAAAATTGTTTCAACTCATGAAAACAACCTTGAAAGGTAATGGGAAAGCTGGACACCTATCAGAAGAACCTCCAAACAAGGCTGGTCCTAAGTTTCAGAAGTGGAATACAGAAGATTCCGCCATCATTGCATGGCTATGGCGTTCCATGATTCCGGGAATTATCAAAGGAGATTTGAAAAGCGTTAGAAGAGACTTATTCTAAAGCTAAAGATGTTGCCCAAATATATAATATGAAGGTGAAAACTCTAGCTGCTAAATAGGGAAACAAAACAGTTACAAAATATGTTAATCATCTCAAAGCCTTATGGATGGAGTTAAACCACTATAGAGTTATCAAAACTAAGTGTACTGAATATTTGTTAAAATTTAAGTAATACATTAAGCAAGATAGAGTATATGATTTTCTGGTGGAACTCAACTCTGACTTAGATCAAGTTAGAAAACAAATTCTTGACAAAGAAAAAGTACTTAACAATAATGAGGTAGTGGCTATAGTGAGAAGTGAAGAAAGTATAATGGGGATTAATGTTGACAACACCGCATGTTGAGAGCTCAACAATGTTAGCTAGGAAGAATTCAACCATGAAGGTTGATCAAAAGAAATGGGGGAGGAACCTATGACGGGAAGAATATCCAATGGGTGTGGTGTATTCATTGCAATAAGTCTCGTCATACTAGAGAAAATGTTAGAAATTGAATGGAAAACCTCTTAATAGAGAACGTGATAAAATGAGACTTATCAAGAAAGGGATTACATGCATAAATGACTGAGAATACTAGTGGAGACAGTTTTAAAAAAAAGGTGCAACTTAACCTAAGTGAGGTAGGGAAGATAAAGTCTCTCCTTAACAAGTTGGAGAAACCAACAAGAACTTGTAATTTAACACATTCATGTATGTATCTATTTCCTTTTTCTTATGGCAAATCTCAATTTTTATTTGGACTTAATGCTTCAGATATATCATTTAAACAATATTGGATATTAGATTCTAGAGCTACTGATCACATGACACCCGTATCCACACACTTCGACACTTATTCACTTGCCCTAATAACAAAAAAATATTCACTGTAGATGGTACTCTTAGAACTATAGCATGTCAAGGAACAATTTAAATTAACTCATCCATGACCATTGACAACGTCCTTCGTATCCCAAAATTGTCCACTAGCCTAATTTTCATACAAAAACTCACAAAAGACTTACCATGTAATGTTATTTTTTATAATAACTCTTGTGTTTTCCAGGACATGAATTCAGGGAGGATGATTAAAAGTGCTATAATAACTCTTATGTCTTTACTATTAGGATAACAAAGATTCAAGCTTGGATTTTTCAGCAACAATTCTTTTTTTCAAGAATCAGTAAAGACCAATAAGGAGAAGGTTCTCTAAACCGTTGTTATTTAGGTCATCCTTCATTTAGAGTCATTAAACAGTTATTTCATGGTATATTTAAAATATTAGATGTTAAGAGTTTTCATTGTGAGGTGTGTGAGCTTGCTAAACACAAACGTGTGTTGAGAGTGCTTTTCTATTTTATCTATAGTTCATATAGATGTGTGGGACCCTTATAATATTTTAGGTATCCGTTGATTTGTAACCTTTATTGATTGTACTCGAGTTACTTGGATCTACTTCCTTAAACAAAAATTTGAAGTTAGTCGTGTGTTTCCTCAATTTCTCTCCATGGTTAAAAATCAATTTGATATGGGTATTAAGAGGATCCAGCCTGATAATGCAAAAGATTACTTTAATCATAATCTTAATTCTTTATGTCAAAATGAAGGTATCATTCATGAGTCTTCATGTGTTAAAACTACCCAACAAAATGGAATTGATGAGAGAGAAAAGGATATTTGTTAGACCAAACAAATATCCTTTGTCCATATATGGGTGTACATCGTTTGTCCATATTCATAGTGATGGTAGTGGGAAACTTGATCCTAGAGCCTTAAAGTGTGTCTTCATAAGGTATTCATCCATCCAAAAGGGTTACAAATGTTATCATCCACCATCTATAAATTCTTTATCTCTAGAGATGTCATTTTCCATGATCAGGAGAGTTCATAATTAAGGAAGATTCCTACTTCCCGACCTTACTCTCAAACCAAAAGTTGAAGTTGAAACTAGTAGTGACAATGTTGGATTTGAATTTGATTTTGAAAAGATGAGAATGTTGAGACTGATGTAAGATATGGGAAGAATTTAGTATATACAAGAAGAAAGATCATTCCTGAATCTACTCATATCCAAGAGTCATTTATGAAATTACAAGAGGTAAATTTTGTTAGGCCTTCAAACTCTAATGATTCAATTTTTGAATTTTCTCATGAATAGGATCCAAAATCCAACTCAACTTCACCATCACTACCAATACACTATAAAAATATAAATCTTCCAATTTCCCTTAGGAAAGAGACCACAAACTATATCAAAAAGCCATTTAAACCTTTATCCAATTACCTAAGCTTTGAAAATGTTCCACCTACCCTCAAAGCCTCTCTCACAAATCAGAACACTATAACAATATCTACTTCTTTATCTGAGACATTTTATGACAGAAAATGGAAACAAGCCATATATTTGAAAGTTGAGACATCGAATAAGAATAATACTTGAAAATTGGTTTCTCTACCAAATGGAAAGAAACGTGTAGGGTGAAAATGGGTATACATAGTTAAATACAAGGCATATGGGTTTATTGAGAGGTACAAAGAAAGATTGGTAGCTAAAAGATTCACTCAAAACTATGAAGTAGATTATTCAGAGACATTTTCTTTAATTACAAAAATAAATATTATCATGGTGATATTATCTCTGACAACTTATTATAATTGAAACTTAAACTAATTTGATGTGAAAAATGCTTTACTTCATGGTGAGCTTGAAGAATAAATTTACATGGATGTACCTCTAGGGTTCCGCGAAAATACTGCTACCAACACTGTATGGAAGTTTAGAAAATATTTATATGGGTTAAAGCAATCGCCACAAACATGGTTTGGATGATTTACTAAAGTTATGGTAGGTTTGGGCTTCAAACAAAGTCAGGGAGATCATACCTTATCTATCAAACATTCTGAAACAAGAAGAGTAATCATGTTATTGGTATACGTGGATGATGTTATAGCCACCTGTTATAATCATGAGGAAGAACAACATTTGTTGAGCATACACTTAGCCAAAGAATTTAAGATTAAAACCTTGGGAAAACTTAAATACTTTATGGGAATTGAAGTTGCTCACTCTAAAAAAATGAATTTTCATATCTCAACAAAAATACATTTATATTATGCAAGAGAATGTCAAGACAACATGCAAGCCTGCAAATACACCAGTTGATTCAATGTAAAGTCGGGAAGTGCAAAAGAAGATATTGCAGTTGATAAAGAAATGTATAAGAGATAAGTTGAAAAAATTATATACCTCTTATATATAGACCTGATGTTGATTTTGATGTTATCTTAGTCAGTCAATGTTGGAAAGGAACACCTGATTGCTACGCTCCGAATTGTACAATATTGGAAATGAACACCTGATAGAGGAATTTTATTTGAAAGAAATGGGAGTGTGGGTCTTGAAGCATATACTGATGATGATTATGCAGGATCAATTGTTAATAGGTGATCAACTACACGTTATTGTACTTTCGTAGGTGGAAATCTTGTGACTTGGAAGAGTAAAAAACAAAGTGTAGTATTAAGATCTAGTGTTGTAGAAGAGTTCAGGGTAATGTCACAAGGGATATGTGAATTACTATGATTGAAATTGATTTTAGAAGACTTGAGGATAAATTATGCTGAACCAATGAGAATTTATTGTGATAATAAGTATACTATTTTTAACACCCCTTCTAATTACCCGCGTTTTATAATTTAATAATCAGAGTTTTTAATCACAAATCAAGAGGCGTCACAATTTAAATATTTCGAATTAACCAGAACAGGTGTCATGCTTTCACTGAAGGAAATCAATAAATAAAACAGACTTAAGGTTATGTTTAACAGCGGAAATGAAACATAACAAATCCTGAATACGTCATTCAAAATTATTCCAGGACAATAAATTGAAACATTAATCAAAACTAATATTTAATATCCAAAAGAATCTCAATCAAACGTTTCCCCAGTGTTACATCTACCAGAGCACGACACTGACACGCGGATTAACTAATGACTCGACTCTAGAAGCTATCCTCACTGATTCCAAGCAGCTATTCACTTCAAATCTGAAATCATTAAAGTAAGGGTGAGATTTCTATCCAATATAAAATGCATTATACGTTTCTAAATACAACGGAATAATTAAATACATTAGTCCATTATCCAAACATATAGTCATAGCCAATTCACAAATGCATCTCACACAATGAACATGTAAATATAACAAACGATGGAAATTGCAACACTGGAAACCATCCTAGCATGTTACAATCCCATATGCAATGCAGACTCTATGCATGTGGTACCAAAACGTGAACCGAGTTCACCCACTGCTCCGTTTACATGTGGAAAGACAGCGGAAATCCATGATTCGCCCATAACCACTGGGTCAAGAATCTAGCCTCACTACCTCTAAATCCTGGTAAGTCTATTGGCTCAGCAAGTTCACTTCCGCACAATGGGAATGAACCAATTAACAAATGCTTATGCATGCATCATAAAAGCATGCAACATCACTTCACAGATCATGATATCAATATAATTCACATAATGCCAATCACCAATGTATTACATTAAATCATAATGAATATCAAAATACAACATTGTAAGCATTAGTTCTCATCCGGTAACTCAGACCATTTATAACAATTCCCCATTATCCTTAACTATTCACACTTTTCAAAATCGGAAGCTCGACTCTTTTTAAAATGATTTTAGCAAAATAATATTTTTCCCCTTTTAAAAGATAGTATTTTAAATTTAAGAAATAATTCCGAAAACGGCACTCGAATCAGAGTTACGGTTTGGAAGATATGAATTTTTGAAGTTTTAAGTGTTTTGAAAAATTACACAATGGAACCCGGTTCCTCCTTGGGAGAACCCGGTTCCCACCTTTTGAAAATAAGCTCCCCCTGGAATTTTGTATGGGGAACCCGGTTCCTCCCCACTGGGAACCGGTTCCCACGTACCAAATTGCCAGTTTTTGAAAGTTTACACTGAGAACCTGGTTCCTCCCCACTGGGAACCGGTTCCCACGACCTGCAGAATCAAAATCTACTATTTTGACAGCACTTATGCATTCTTATTCACTTTTAATCATTCACATACGAGTTGTGACATTAGGAACACCAATTTGCAACCATTATATACTAATACCACATCATACAACATAGTTTCATCCTTCCTATTAATTATTCGACACACTAACCGTATTAAATTCTATAATCCGACACAAAATAGGATTTAATCCTACAAACCTATAATCACCTAAATCAATTTTTCCTAACATACCCAATCATCCGGTTGATTCCCAAAACCCATAAGGCATTAAAATCGAATGAAATCACCCCTTACCTCGCGATGATCTTCGACTTTCCCGACGTTGGCTTTTTCCTCTCTTCACTTCTCTTCTCCAATTCTACGTGAAATGATTTTTCCTAAAAGACCTTCTTTTCCTTCTTTTCCTTTTTATAATCCTTGTTATATTCCTTTATTATTTCCAAATAAAATACATAATTAATAATTAATAAAAGTAGAGTGATTTACTCCTCACACTCACTACTTACTCTTCACACCCTCAACCCTTTTTTCTTCAATTAATCCAATTAAATCCGAAAATATTAATACCTCAGTCTTTAATTAAATAAATAATGAAATTCCTTATTATTTAATATTCGAATTAAATCGGGGTGTCACAACTCTCCCCTACTAAAAGATTTTTCGTCCTCAAAAACATACCTTAGACAAAAAGTTCGGGATACGAGTCCTTCATCTGGCTCTCCAGTTCCCAAGTTACATTTCCTCCAGCTGGTCCTCCCCAAGCTACTCTCACCAGTGCTATTTCTTTACCCCGCAATTGCTTCACTTTCCGATCCTCAATTCTCGCAGGTACTGCTTCAACAGTCAAATTATCTCGTACCTGTACATCATCTACTTGAATCTCATGAGACGGATCCGCAATGTACCTCCTCAACTGAGATACATAGAAAAAATCATGCAAATTTGCAAGCAACGGCGGTAAAGCAATATGATAAGCAACTTTCCCAACTCTCTTGGTAATTTGAAATGGACCAATAAAGCGCGGAGTCAACTTCCTTGACTTCAAAGCTCGACCAATACCAGTCATCGGAGTAACTCGCATGAACACATGATCTCCTTCACTAAACTCAAGATCTTTCCTCCTCTTATCATGATAACTTTTCTGAAGACTCTGAGAAGCCCTCATCTTCTCATGTATCATCTTGATCTTGTCTGAAGTTTGTTGAACAATCTCCGGTCCAATCACAGCACTTTCTCCAGATTCGTACCAACACAACAGCGTCCGACACCTCCTACCATACAATGCCTCAAACGGAGCCATACCAATGCTCGAATGAAAACTATTGTTGTAGGTAAACTCTATCAACGGTAAGTAGCTATCCCAAGCTCCACCTTTCTCTAACACACAAGCTCTCAACAAGTCCGCTAACGACTGAATCGTCCTCTTCGTCTGACCATCTGTCTGTGGATGATATGTGGAACTCAAACGTAACTTAGTACCCAAAGCTTCTTGCAGCCCCGTCCAAAACTTAGACGTAAACCTCGGGTCTCTATCCGACACAATGCTAGACGGAATACCATGCAAACTCACAATCTTCTCAACATACAATTCTGCCAACTTCTCCATCGGATGATCCATTCTTATCCGAATAAAGTGAGCAGACTTTGTCAATCGATCAACAATAACCCAAATAGAATCACAGTTCTTCGTTGTCCTTGGGAAACCAGACACGAAATCCATCAAAATGCCATCCCATTTCCATTCCGAAACAAACAACGGTTCCATCAATCCTGACGGTTTTTGATGTTCGATCTTTGATTTCTGACAAACCAAACACGCATACACAAACTAGACAACTTCCTTTTCCATTCCAGGCCACCAAAACAATTTCTTCAAGTCATGATACATCTTAGTAGCACCAGGATGAATACTCAACCCACTACGGTGTCCTTCTTCCAAAATACTTTTCTAATCTCAACAACATCCGGAACACACACTCTATCACCAAATTTCATCACGCCATTCTCGTCAATCCGGAACTCACCTCCTTGACCTTGGTTAATCAATGTCAGCTTATCTACCAAACCAACATCAGATTTCTGTCCATTTCGAATCTCTTCCAAAATACCACTAGTCGGCTTCAACATGCCCAATTTCACACTATTCAGAGTAGTTTCGCATACTAAACTTAAGTCTCTGAATTGTTCCACTAAATCCAATTCACGAACCATTAACATCGACATATGCAAGGACTTTCTGCTTAACACGCCTGCTACAACGTTTGCCTTACCATGATGGTAATTCAAACCGAAATCATAATCCTTGAGAAATTCTAACCACCTTCTCTGCCTCATATTCAACTCTTTCTGGTCAAGAAGATACTTCAGGCTCTTGTGATCACTGAACACCTCAAACCGTGAACCATACAGATAATGCCTCTATAACTTCAAAACAAACACAACAGCTGCCTACTCCAAATCATGAGTCGGATAATTCCTTTCATGAATCTTCAATTGTCTCGAAGCATAAGCCATAACCTGCCTATTTTGCATCAACACACCACCTAAACCTCTCAAAGACGCATCACAATACACCACGAAAGATTCTGTCGGATTCGGCAAAATTAGAATCGGAGCACTAGTCAACCTCCTATTCAACTCTTGGAATCCTTCCTCACAATCTGTATCCCAAACAAATGCTTGACCCTTTCTAGTCAGCTTAGTCAACGGTAAAGCTAACTTCGAAAATCCCTCAATGAATTTCCGGTAGTAACCTGCAAGACCAAGAAAACTACGAATCTCTGAAGCATTCTTCGGCGCTTCCCACGGAGATACAACTCTACTTTTGTAGGGTCAACAGCAATACCATTCTTGGAAATCACATTACCAAGAAAACTCACTTTGCTTAACCAAAACTCGCATTTAGATAACTTCGCATAAAGTTTCTTCTCCTTCAATAATTCCAATACAATCCTAAGATGCTTTGCATGCTCTTCATCATTCTTTGAATAGATTAAAATGTCGTCAATAAATACCACCACAAATTGGTCAAGATACGGATGAAATATCCAGTTCATATACTCCATAAAAACACCAGGTGCATTAGTAACTCCAAATGGCATAACAGCACTTTAAATAATAATCAGAGTAGTTTAATCACAAGCTAGAAGGCGTCACAATTTAAATAATTTAAATCAAATCAATACAGTGTCACGCTTTCACTGAAGAAAATTTATTAAGCAAATAATGCAAAGGATTATGTTTGACAGCGGAAATGAAACATAACCAATATTCTGAATACACCATTCATAGTATTCCAGGATATTAGCTAAAACCTGATTCAAGACATTAAGAACTCCAGGATATTTAATCAAGACACAATTCCAAACTATTAAGAAATATCCATTTAAAGGATCAAACAACCGTTTCCCCCAGTGTTACATCTACCAGAGCACGACACTGACACGCGGACTAAATAAACTGACTCAATGCTAGAGCTATCCTCACCAACTCCAATGCAGTTAATCACTTCGGATCTGAAATTGTTGAGTAAGGGTGAGATTCCAATTCAATATAACATGCATTATACGTTTCTAGAATACAACAGAATAAGCGATCGTTAATTCATTAACCAAACACAAGTCATAATCAATGCACAAGGCTCACGCAATGAACATGTATATAATCAAACAATGGAAATTGCAACACTGGAAACCATCCTAGCATGTTACAATCCCATATGCAATGCGACTCTATGCATGTGGTACCAAAACGTGAACCGAGTTCACACACACCGCCGTTTACATGTGGAAAGAGTAAATTCATGATTCGCCCATAGCTATTGGGTCAAGAATCCAGCCTCACTACCTCAACCTCCGGTAAGTCTATTGGCTCAACCACCACTTCCGCACAATGGGAATGAACCAAATCAACAAATGTTTATGCATGCATCATAAAAGCATGCAACATTAATTCTCAGATCATGATATCCATACAAATCACATCATGTCAATTCATCAAAGCATCTCATTCAATCAACATGAATATCAATTACAGCATTGTAAACATTAATATCTCATTCGGTAACTCAGACCATCCATAATAGTTCCCCAATATCCTTAACTACTAACTCTTTTCAAAAATCGGGAGCGCGACTATTTTTAAAATAATTTAGCAAAATATTATTTTTCTCTTTTCAAAAGATAGCATTTTAAATTTAAGAAATAACGCCGAAAACGGCACTCAAATCGGAGTTACGGTTTAGAAAATACGAATCTTTAAAGTTTTAGAAAAATTGGAAAAATACACATGGAACCCGGTTCCTACCTATACAGGAACCGGTTCCTGAATGTTTTCAAAAAGGCTCTCCCTGGTTTTTGTATGGGAACCCGGTTCCTACCCATAGGAACGGTTCTGAGCCTATTTTCGTTTTGCAAATTGACATTGAACTCGGGTGGAACCGGTTTCCACGACCTCTGACAGCATTTTTACTACTTTTTGACAGCATTATGTATCTTTTATCACTTCCAAACTTACTAATACGATTTGGTACATTAGGAACATCATTTCATCATCATTTCACACCATTTTAACATCAAACAACATGGTTTATTCATCATTATTATTCATTCAACACACTAGATGATCCTAATCCCAAACACCGACACAAAATAAGGTTTTCAATCTATAAACCTATGATCAATTCCCTAACATACCGACTACCCGGTTGATTCCCAAAACCCATAAAACATATTAACCGAACGAATCACCCTTACCTCATGATGAATCTTCGATTTCTCTCGGGCTTTTCTCTTTTCCTCTTCTCTCCAATTCTACGTGAAAGCAGTTTCTCCAAAAAGACTTCTCTTTTCCTTATTTTCCTTTTTATATTCCTCTTAATATTCCTTTAATTAATCCAATAAAATAAAATAATAATAATTAGTAAAGTAGAGTAATTTACTCCTCATACCCACTAATTATTCCTACACCTCCAATCCTTTCTTTATTAAATGACCCAATTAATCCAACTAAAATTAATACTTAAGACTTCATTTAATTAAATAATTAAATCCTCACTTATTTAATATTTAAATTAAATCGGGGTGTCACAATATCCAGACCTCAGGTCAATTTTACTAAATACACAAGCTCCAACCAACTGATCCATCAAATCATCAATCCTCGGCAATGGATACCGATTCTTGATTGTCACATTATTCAACTGCCTGTAATCAACACACAGTCTCATTGTACCTTCCTTCTTCTTAACCAACAATACCGGCGCACCCCACGGTGAAACACTAGGCCGAATGAACTTCTTCTCTAGTAACTCTTCCAACTATTTCTTCAGCTCAGACAACTCAGATGCCGACATGCGATAAGGCGTCGTCGACACTAGACTAGTTCCAGGAATCAAATCTATAGCAAACTCCACTTCTCTCTCAGGTGGTAGCTCACTAACATCTTCCGGAAACACTT
This sequence comes from Vicia sativa, assembly GCA_021764765.1. NCBI lineage: Eukaryota > Viridiplantae > Streptophyta > Magnoliopsida > Fabales > Fabaceae > Vicia > Vicia sativa. Next base: position 184,458,212 of record CM038794.1, read on the forward strand.
CTGGAAATTCATTCACGATAGGTAGTTCTCCACTCTTAGCCTTTCCTTTCACTTCCGTCGAAGAATATAACATAAACACTACAGCACCATCTCTAACAGCTGAATTCATCTGCTGAACTGACATAGTCACGTTTTCAACTTTAGCTACCTCAGGAAATATGACCGTCTTCTCAAAATAATTGATATGAACCTGGTTGAAGACCAACCAGTTCATTCCAAGGATAATATGAAGTTGTTCTACAGGTAGGTACACTAAATCTATACCGAACCCTCTACCAAAAATGACAATAGGACAATTCCTACAAACATACGAAGTAGTCACTGAACCCGACGCAGGAGTGTCAATAACCATACTTTCATCCATATTAGAAACTTCCAGGTTTAATCTTTTAGCACAATCCAAAGCAATAAAAGAATGCGTCGCTCTAGTATCAATAATTGCAATTAAAGGTATGCCATTAATAAAACATGTACCTTTAATCACCCGATCATCTGGCTTAACGTCTGATCCTGACAAAGCGAACACTTTCCCACCAACTTGCTCTTTCTTTGGCTTTGTACACTGTGGACGAGTGTGTCCTTCTTCACCACAGTTGTAACAAGTTATCCTTCTGGATCTGCACTCCGCAGCTGAATGACCAAATCTTCCACAGTTGTTGCACTTCTTCGCATCATTCTTGCATTCAGGAGCTCGGTGTCCCAATTCACCACATCTGTAACACTTTATGGAAGAACCAGAAGAACCAGAGTCTCCCCCACTAGGCTTCTTCCAACCTCCAGATTTCTGATTATTCCTATCATAGGGCTTACCACGATCCATATGTCTTTTCCCTTTACGGTCAGCATAACTCTGAGCATTCGACTTAGTACTAGCAAGATCCTCTTCCAGAATTCTACTACAGTCAACTAAATCAGGAAACCTTCTAATGCGCTGATACCTGATACCCTGCTTGATCTCATCATGCAGACCATTCTCAAACTTGATACATTTGGAAAATTCTCCATCTGCATCGTTGGTGTAATGAGCATAATACTTCGCTAATTCAGTAAACTTTGTGGCATACTCACTCACAGACTTGTTGCCTTGCTTGAGCTCCAGAAACTCAATCTCTTTCGTACCCCGAATGCCTTCAGGAAAGTACCTTCTCAGAAAAGCTCTCATGAACACAGCCTAAGTCAATGCAATGCCATCTTTTTCCATTTCAGTCCTGGTAGCAACCCACCAGTCATCAGCTTCTTCTGCCAGCATGTGAGTACCATACCTCACCTTTAGCTCCTCAGCACAATCAATCACTTTGAAGATCCTCTCGATCTCCTTCAACCACTTCTGAGCACCTTCGGGATCATGTGCACCCTTGAACAATGGAGGATTATTCCTCTGAAAATTTCCCAATTGTCTGTCAGCACCAATAACAGCTCCCTGTTGATTCCCTCCGAGCACTCCAGCTAACATTCCCAAAGCTTCAGCAATAGCATCGTCGTTCCTTCCGTTACCTCTTCCAGCCATTATTCTGTAACATTACAAAACAATCTCATCAGCACACAAGTATCGACAGTGTCATCTCACACTAGTTGCATACAAAAGGGATAACGGCACTAGGACAAGACCGACTATGCTCTGATACCACTATTGTAACACCCCTTCTAATTACCCGCGTTTTATAATTTAATAATCAGAGTTTTTAATCACAAATCAAGAGGCGTCACAATTTAAATATTTCGAATTAACCAGAACAGGTGTCATGCTTTCACTGAAGGAAATCAATAAATAAAACAGACTTAAGGTTATGTTTAACAGCGGAAATGAAACATAACAAATCCTGAATACGTCATTCAAAATTATTCCAGGACAATAAATTGAAACATTAATCAAAACTAATATTTAATATCCAAAAGAATCTCAATCAAACGTTTCCCCAGTGTTACATCTACCAGAGCACGACACTGACACGCAGATTAACTAATGACTCGACTCTAGAAGCTATCCTCATTGATTCCAAGCAGCTATTCACTTCAAATCTGAAATCATTAAAGTATGGGTGAGATTTCTATCCAATATAAAATGCATTATACGTTTCTAAATACAACAGAATAATTAAATACATTAGTCCATTATCCAAACATATAGTCATAGCCAATTCACAAATGCATCTCACACAATGAACATGTAAATATAACAAATGATGGAAATTGCAACACTAAAAACCATCCTAGCATGTTACAATCCCATATGCAATGCAGACTCTATGCATGTGGTACCAAAACGTGAACCGAGTTCACCCACTGCTCCGTTTACATGTGGAAAGACAGCGGAAATCCATGATTCGCCCATAACCACTGGGTCAAGAATCTAGCCTCACTACCTCTAAATCCTAGTAAGTCTATTGGCTCAGCAAGTTCACTTCCGCACAATGTGAATGAACCAATTAACAAATGTTTATGCATGCATCATAAAAGCATGCAACATCACTTCACAGATCATGATATCAATATAATTCACATAATGCCAATCACCAATGTATTACATTCAATCATAATGAATATCAAAATACAACATTGTAAGCATTAGTTCTCATCCGGTAACTCAGACCATTTATAACAATTCCCCATTATCCTTAACTATTCACACTTTTCAAAATCGGAAGCTCGACTCTTTTTAAAATGATTTTAGCAAAATAATATTTTTCCCTTTTTAAAAGATAGTATTTTAAATTTAAGAAATAATGCCGAAAACGGCACTCGAATCGGAGTTACGGTTTGGAAGATATGAATTTTTGAAGTTTTAAGTGTTTTGAAAAATTACACAGTGGAACTCGGTTCCTCCCTGGGAGAACCCGGTTCCCACCTTTTGAAAATAAGCTCCCCCTGGAATTTTGTATGGGGAACCCGGTTCCTCCCCACTGGGAACCGGTTCCACGTACAAAATTGCCAGTTTTTGAAAGTTTACACTGGGAACCCGGTTCCTCCCCACTGGGAACCGGTTCCCACGACCTGCAGAACCAAAATCTGCTATTTTGACAGCACTTATGCATTCTTATTCACTTCCAATCATTCCCATACGATTTGTGACATTAGGAACACCAATTTGCAACCATTATATACTAATACCACATCATACAACATAGTTTCATCCTTCCTATTAATTATTCGACACACTAACCGTATTAAATTCTATAATCCGACACAAAATAGGATTTAATCCTACAAACCTATAATCACCTAAATCAATTTTTCCTAACATACCCAATCATCCGGTTGATTCCCAAAACCCATAAGGCATTAAAATCGAATGAAATCACCCCTTACCTCGCGATGATCTTCGACTTTCCCGACGTTGGCTTTTTCCTCTCTTCACTTCTCTTCTCCAATTCTACGTGAAATGATTTTTCCTAAAAGACCTTCTTTTCCTTCTTTTCCTTTTTATAATCCTTGTTATATTCCTTTATTATTTCCAAATAAAATACATAATTAATAATTAATAAAAGTAGAGTGATTTACTCCTCACACTCACTACTTACTCTTCACACCCTCAACCCTTTTTTCTTCAATTAATCCAATTAAATCCAAAAATATTAATACCTCAGTCTTTAATTAAATAAATAATAAAATTTCTTATTATTTAATATTCGAATTAAATCAGAGTGTCACACTATTAACATAGTTCATAATGCAGTACAACATGATATTACCAAACATATTAAAGTTGCCAGACATTTCATTAAAGAAAAATAAGACAGTGGGCTTATTTGCATTCTATATGTCCTCCAAAGACAGCCTTGCAGATCTTCTAACAAAAGGGCTGAACAATCATAACTTTAAAAGAATTATTTCTAAATTGAATGTAATAGATATACATTCACCAACTTAAAAGAGAGTGTTATAAATAGTAGTTTTATTATTATTATTTTAATATTATTAATTATTAGTAGTAATTTATATTTAATTATTTAGTAAGGTCCATTAGACGAGAATATAGAAATTAATATTCATCTATTTAATATTATTAATAACATTTACTTAATATTATCAATAACATTTAGATCCAATTACTTTTCATTGTAAAAATTCAAAGAAATAAACAAAACCACTAATTTGTCCGAACTGTAATTTAATTGTTTTAGATATATATAACACAAATTAAAATTGAGCATTTCTTAACACATACTTATGCCTTTTAGAGACTTTGACGAAAAGTAAAAGTATCTTGAATCGATATGTATATCTGAACTTACCACATTACAAATTTAGAGGGATTATTCGGATATGCATGTCTGGACATCCTTTTTGTCAAGATCAGGGGAGTTTCGTGTGTTCATCTTTGAATAAACCTCATATTTTAATTTCAGAGTTTTTCGGAGATGCATATCTAAACCGTGTTAAATATATTTTGGCTCAAAACAGAACCCCTCATTCTCTCTTTTGTCCACATCAAAACACCTAAATTTCTTATTTTTCAAGTTACCCAAACTTCTTTGAGCAAATTACTGAAGCATCTGAGTTGTAATTCGGACAGGAAGGTATGTTAAGCAAGTTGTCAACGCGAGTAAGAAGTCAGCGGAATAGAAGAGGATGCAATCAAAATGTGAGGTCAGAATGATAGTTACAGTAGTCATCGATATGTGAGGTTGGACATGGTGAGAGGCATACCTAGTCGGAGCCGACATATGAGGTCGATATGGTAGTTACAATAGTCTACCGACATATGAGGTCGTTATGGCAATTACAGTAATCCAAAAGTCGCACAACAGTTACAAAAGCTAGTAAGAGGACATTGTGCCTCGTAATGGGGCAACGAGGATTAAGAATTTTCTTTATCTCATAAAAAAAAAGACTATTAATCAACAAACAGAAGCACAAATATGACAACAGTCTTGAATATACAAAATAGTTGTGGTCTCGCCTGACTATTTTCGAGGATACTATCTACATGTTTATTAAAAATTGATATTAATAAAAGTTACGACCAAAATAAATAAATAAAATGAATTTAAAGTTGAAATTGAATGTAGTAAAAATATTATATCAAGACGAAGTGTTGAGAATAGTATAATTAATATTTTTTTTGAATGTTTTATTATTTTTAATCTATTTTTTTATAAAATTTCTTCCTTATTTAAAAATTATTAGTTAAACATATAATTTTGTAGATAATAATTTTTATAGGATGATGATCAAAATCTAACAGTAAAAAAAAATCCGAACGTGTAAATGCATTTAGAGAGCAGTGAATTAAAGTTTAGAATGCTTTTTTTCTACATAATGAAAGAGAAAAAATTAGAGTTTTTATTCTATAAAGTATAAAAAAATGAATTAATTCGTGGTCTGGTTTTCTATGTTATATATGCAGTTTCTACTTATAACCGAAACGTAGTCTCAAAGAAACATTTAGTTTCTGAAATACATATAAATTTAGAAATTGTTTGTTGAAGAAGCATATCCAAATTCTAAATGGCAATGGAATGGTGTGCGGCTTGGATTACTTGCGTTCCAAATCATAAACGAAACCCGCTTACAAATAATACTATCTAGCTATATAGAAAGAATATAACAAATCAAAGTATAAATATAAATTGTTGAGCAAGTTGGAACAGGACACGTAAATATAATAAATAAATATATAAATAGAAAAAACTTTCACTCAAGTCCCTCATTGTTGGTACCGCCATTCTATATTCCAAATCAACATGCTATAAGCGGTAATTCTCTCTCTAAAACAAAACAAGCAGCTCCACTCTGTGCACCGCCCATCGCAAACTTTCAATTTCCATTTGGCGGTTATTTCCGTTCCCTGTTTCATCCCTTTTTAACTTCATTTTCTTTCTCCACTCTTCTAACCCTAATCCAATCCTCTCGTATACTAGTAATAAAACTCTTATCTTTTCTTATGGATTCAACTTCAACATTCCCTCGACAACAACAACTTGACGATCATCATGCCATCCTCGACGAAGATAACTCCACTGTTTCCGATTGCGAGAGCAGTGTTTCCGGCACCACCAGACACCAACAACAGAAACAAAACTCTGATTCGTTTTTAGTTAGCCTTGGAGAAGGCGATGTTGTTCATGACCTAATCAAGACCAGATTCCTTCGCGGAATCGGTTTACTTGCGAACCAAACCGACATTCTTGCGATTCATAGAAACGCCTGTTCAGACGCTGTTTCTCTGGCGCGACTTCAATCCTTTCACGTTTATGCAGGAGCTGTTTCTAAACTTCGCGGTGGAAATTCAAATGTGAAATATGCTTGGTATGGAACTTCCTCTCAGAATGACGTAACAGACATTCTTTCAAACGGTTTTAGTCATGTCCATGGTCATAGCCTCTGCCTCTCTCCAGATGATTCTCCTCTCCACAGGTTCTTTTTCTTCCTTCTCCAATGCTAATTATTAACTGATTCTTGTTTGTATTTGAACTTGAGTTTTGAATTTTGTGTTTGTGCAGTGTGAAAACTTGTTTTGTTGGAAGAGATGGTGTGAGGCATTTGATTTTGTGTAGGGTGATTTTAGGAAGAACGGAAATTGTGAAACCTGACACCAAACAATGTTATCCGAGTTGTGAGAATTATGATTCTGGCGTGGATAGTTTTTCGGCTCCAACCAAGTACATGATTTGGAGTAGTAGAATGAATACTCATGTTTGGCCTGCATATGTTATAAGCTTCAGGGTTTCTTCATTCAAAGGTTTGTGTATATGTCATTTTATTCATGTGTTCTTTTGTTGTTCTCATTTGAAATTAATAATTCATCTATTTTTTTGTGTTTAGGGATTGGGATGAGTGAAAAAGAACATGCGAGACCAACTTCACCTTGGATGCCGTTTCAAAATTTAATTTCTGTGCTCTCCAAGGATTTGCCATCGCTTGATATTGCTTTGATTTCCAAGTTCTACAAAGCTAAAAAGGTAAACTGTTTGTCTCTTTGTTTTGTTGGATAGAATCATGGTCTTGGATACAACTTTATGGAGTAAGTTGATCCATCTAGTCAATTCCACTTAGTGGGATAAGATTTGATTTTTGTTGTTGATTGATTGCTCTGTTTCTTGCAGGAAAAGAAGATTTCCGACAAGAATTGATACAAAAAGTAAGACAAATTGCTGGAGACAAGTTGCTAGTATCGGCCATCAAGTCTTACAGAGCAAAGGTGCAAATATTTCACTTCTTGTTATTATGATCTCTATTAATTCGAACATGTATTTTAGGAAGTGATGCTTAAAAAATGACAAACATCAGCAATACTATGTTTCTTTAAACTCTATTCTGATTAGTGTTTTTATGCTTTGACTGAGTAACAATAGAATTCTTATTGATGTATACCATATTTTCTTGATCAACGGGTTTATAATTTTTCAATTTTCAATAAAATATTATATTTAATGGGTTATGAACTACTATGGTTCATTCTATAGAAGTTCCTTCATGTGTTCAAACATAGTCATTCTAGCTAATACTTAATATTAGCCATTGGATAAATCACTCTATGATCTCTGGTAGCAAATATATCTTTTGCTTCTTCCCTTTCTATTTACGTTTTATATTTGAGCATATATGTGTTAGTCTATGCAATAACTGATCGTCTATTCTAGTCTAACTTGGTCAATTTGTTTGTGTTTCCAAAAAAACCTACACAGTTTCAGCAAACAAGGTCAAAGAATGACAACTAGACGGCTTGGAAAGCAGGTGTAATGATTTCCTTCATGAGTTTTGTTTTTGAGATACACAAAACTTTAAACTTCATATACAAAGTGGAGCACTTTGAGGAGATATAACTTTAGAAACATAAACATTGGGGATACATAGCAAAAGGAATTTGCTTTATTTTTCTGTTTGCTATTTGGAATGATGTCGTCAACTTATAAAGAGAGGATTTCATGCGCCAATATTCTAATGTTGAAAATGTAAATATAAATTTTGTTGTGCTTCTTTTTTACTAGGATTTTTTTTAATACTAAATACTACTTTGGGACCGTTATAGTTTGTCTCAACCATTTTGCCCTCATGCAAGATTATGTGTGAGAATATTCAAAAATAAAAATTATCTGTAAGGAACTGTGGACAATTATGTCATACATCAACTTGTAAGTTGAGTGGAGATATTATAGAAGAGTAGGTCAGGCCATGTTGCAGACACTAGACGAGCTTGCCATGCCCCCTGCTTTATAGAATTTTTTGCTTAATTGAAGAGCTTTAACTTTCATTAATGGATTAACCAAGTCAATTTTTCTACTGATACATTAACAAAGTCATACATTAATTAAAGTAAAATCAAAGTGTACAGATCATACATCATTTGTTCAAAAAAAAAACAAACAATAATACAATCAAACGTTTTACCCATATTTCTCAAAATGTCATGATAGAGTGTGGCGTCCTATAGAACCATGTCATATAACAATCAACATAAGCCAAATGTATAGGAGTTGGCACCCTACGCTAGTCCTCTAGTACCAAATGACTCTCAAAATATTCAAGTATTACATCAAGATTTCTACGGTGGACGGTGGGAGGAATGGACTCCGAGGGGGATTTAAAAATAACATGTAAATATTCAAACTAGTTCATCACTCTCTCGGGAAGATACCGATACATAAAACCTGACTCACGTGTCATCCATCTAGAATATAACAAAGTGGCGTCCAATTGATGGGCCAGGCGATGATTTTGTTGAGTAGAGACATTGTAACTGATGAAAATTCTGTCTGGGATTGGAATTCTAGTAATTCAATTAACAAGCCACTAATGAGCTCTGATTTCGAAGATGAAATTGATGGGGTCGAAGTCAAAGGAATTACTGAGAATCCAGTCGACGTCGAAGATGAAACAAATGCTGATATTTCAGACAATGTCGAAGTCGAAGAGGGTGTGACTAGCACAAGCCGTAGACCTCAACGAACTAGAGTTCCTCCAACAAGACTTTAGGATTATGAAGTGATTGGTGATGATGAGGTAATACTAGATGGAGAATTAGTTCACTTTGTTTTACTTGCAGGTGTTGAACCAATCAACTATAGCGAAGCTTTGAAGAGTAACAAGTGGAAGTTAGATATGGTCGAAGAGTTAGAGGAAATCGAAATAAACAATACATGGGAGTTAGTCGAATTACCAGCACATACAAAGCTATCGAAGTGAAGTGGGTGTTCAAGTTGTAACACAATGTTGATGGTTCGATAGTAAGACATAAAGCAAGATTAGTAGCTCAAGGGTTTCTTCAAAGAGAAGGACTTGACTACTCTGAAGTATTTGCTCCAATAGCAAGATTGGAGACTATTCGACTAGTAGTGGCATTGGCATGCAACCAAGGTTGGTCAATATTTTATTTAGATGTGAAATCAACATTTTTGAATGGTCCTTTAGAAGAAGAAGTTTATGTCACACAACCTCCTGGGTTTGTGATTTAGAAGGAAGCGAGTAAAGTATATAGGTGCACAAAGCGCTTTATGGTCTCAAGCAGGCACCTAGGGCATGGAACAAGAAGATCAACTTGTACTTAGTCGAATTGGGATTTGTCAAATGTAAATCAGAGTATGGTGTCTATGTTTAGGTTGTAGCACAAGATATAACAATTATCTGCTTATATGTTTATGACTTGCTAGTAACTAGAAATAGCTTGAAGAATTTGTCGAAGTTCAAAGAGCTGATGACGAAGGAATTTGAATGTCGGATATGGGAAAATTGTCTTATTTCCTAGGCATGGAATTTCAAATAACGAAGCAAGGTATAGTGCTACATCAAAGGAAGTATGTCAAGGAGATACTCAAGAGATTCAGAATGGATGATTCGAATCATGCATCCTCACCTGTCGAACAAAATGTGAAGTTGGAGAAGAATGGAGAGGAAGACAAAGTTGATGTAGCTTTGTTCAAGCAAATTAGGTATTTATGCAACAGTCAACCTGATATAAGTTTCGTTGTCGGATTAGTAAGCAGATATATGAGTGAACCAAGAGTGTCACATATGAAGGCTGCAAGAAGAATTCTGAGATATTTGAAGGGTTCGATAAACTGTGGAATACTTTTTTGACGAAATTCTGAAGATAAAGAAACAATAGTTAATTGTTTTTTAGATGCTGATTGGTGTGGAGATAAGGAAGATCGAAGAAGAACAATTGAATATTTCTTTCAAGTATTTGGTGCCCCAATATCATGGTGTTCGAAGAAGTAACTTGTGGTGGCATTGTCATCTTGAGAAGTGGAATATATAGCAGGATCCTATGCTGCTTGTCAAGCAATTTGGATTAAATCAATACTTGAAGAAATGGCTGTCGAAGTGAAGAAACCGCCGGTGTTGCAAATCGACATCAAGTCAGCTATAAATCTGGCGAAGAATTCAGTTCTGCATAGAAGAAGTAAACATATCGAAACTAGGTTTCACTTCTTAAGGGAAAAGGTAAATCGAGGTGAACTTGAAGTTAGGCATTGCTCAAGTGAAGCATAGTTGGCCGACATCTTCACCAAAGGATTGAAGATTGACAGATTCTTGAATTTCAGAAAGAAATTAGGAATAGTTCAAATTCACTATTTTTGAGGATGCTGGACAACTTGGATTATGGGTGTGTTAATATTAAATTAGATTTATTAAAATATTAGATTTGATTTAATATTTAAATATAGTCCAAGTTGTGTGAATTCAAGCCCTGTTAGAATTGTATATAAATAGTCATCATTATTTGTACAATTCAATAATACAAATTATTATTTTTTTTTTTATTGTCTCTATTCGCTCCTCACTAAATGTGTCTCACGCACTAAAAGAAATCAGATTCTCTAGTTAGTTTGAAATTGGGTGTTATCAAACCAATGGTTGATGAACTTTGATTATGTAAAAAACTAGATAAGAAATTTAACTCTTATATAATTTGTTGAAAAGTTTATTCTAAAGCAACTACGTTAAATTTTGTAGTAATTATTTTAGTCTAATAACTGATCTAATTGAAGAAAACAACCGACTATATTAGTGTGTGAAATATGTGATATGTATAAAAAAAATTGAATAACTAACTACACGTAATTGAGAAAATGTGAATGTTTTCAAATTGCGTGAACATCTCTTAAATAGAGTGCATTCATTTGAAAATTTGTTGGATATTGAAAACTGTTACAATCACTAAAAAAGTTGAATACTATGAAGCATGTAAATTGCATGTTTAAAGTTACATAATTTGAATATTATAATATTCAAGTTGAATATTATAATTTGAATGGTTATTACATGTCTATTATAGTTAGTATAAAGTCTACTACAAATTCTGCCTTTCATGTCAAATACATTTTAGGATTCACCTTTTTAATAATGTCTTATCTATAAAAAAAAAACAACTGCTGGATTATCCTTTATAGTAGTGTTTTGTTGACAACAAATTGTCTTTTATAATTTGCTTTAGCAAGGATCTGATGTAGTGTATCCCAAATTGTCTTTTAATCTACAATGTTACTTGAATGAGACATGTGTATCTAAACAATTTCCTCGTCTTGAATTTCTTTGCATAGTTCAATAGACTATTCAAGAAAACAAGGCAAACAACACCCCCTGCATATTAATTGACAAAACTACCGGATGATACCGAAAACCTACTTCATTGTTGAAATTTAACAGTACACTATATTTTTGAAAAAATTTGGATGATACCGAAAATTTGAAAGCACTACCGGAATTTTTACGAAAACAAGTAAGTTTTAGGTAGATTTGTTAAAATTCCGGTATTTCGTACCAGATTTTTCGTAATTCCCGGTATCGCCTACCAGAAATTTCAAAATACCTGGTATTTTCGCCTGGAAATTTCGAAATCCCCGATATTTTTATTTGAAGTTGATACCGGGAATTTCGAAAATTTCGGTACGTCTAAAATACCATAAATTTTGAAATTTCCGGTATTTTTTATTTTTTCCAAAAAACTAAATTTTTAATGATTTTAATGATTTTAAACTTTGCTTGCAGTGAGGACTAGAGGCAGAGACGGTTCTATTTCTGGCAGGACTACTGACCGAGCAGATGTTGTGGCTCGAGTAGCAGATGAGGCACAGGCCTCAGAGGTGCAGGGTGATCGATGTCGTCCGACCGGTTCTCACCAGAAATAGATGGCTGAGCAGGTCGCGGGGTTTCGTGCACCTCATTGATGGATTGTCAGACCTTCTACGATAGTTGTGGACCCTCATGTTCCTACGGTGGTTCAGGAGCGGGTTCCAGAGGTGGTGCAAGAGTCGGTGTAGGAGCAGGTGCCTGAGGTGGTTCCGGAGGTGTTGTAGGAGCCAGTACTGGAGCCGGTGTAGGAGCAGGTTCAGGTGCCGATCCAAGAGGGAGTGGATGTGGTGTCTCGTGCTGATACATACACCGCGATTGTTGCATCTACTGAGCCATCAGTGTGTACTGATGGTGGTTTCTCTAGAGGATCTTCTGACAGGTCCGTTTTGACGCTTAATTTTTATTTTATTACACTATTTGATGTATACTAATTTGTTGTAATTGTGTTGTTTTGTTTTATGAGCGTCCTACTTTGAAGGTCGTTTCTCATGGGTCAAAGTTGAAGAACTTCCTCGAGACTCTGATGCCTGAGAAGGTGAGGAGGATAGTTGAGGAGTTCAGACTGGAGGACTTTGTTGGATGCTCATTGGCGATGTTGGATGCCCCTGTTATCAGTTTTTGTTGAGAGGTGGCACCCAGAGACATCTTCCTTCCATCTTTTATTTGGGGAGATGACGGTCACTTTGGATGATGTGGATGCGCTCTTTCACCTACCGATAGTTGGTACGTTTTTCACATAAGTTCATAGGGATCAGGCGACAATGGTGCGCATGGTTGTCGATGCGTTGGAGGTGGGTGAGGTGGAGGTCCTATAGGAGTTTGACGAGACTCGGGGATTTCACCTCCGCATGTCTTGGTTAAGGACTACGTATAAGGCACTGGTGGAGGCACGTAGGTATCAGGGTGCCGCTAGGGCGTACATGCTACATCTGGTGGCATGTACTCTCTTTGCGGACAAGTCTGGAGTGTACTTTATGTCTGTTACCTGTATCTATTCAGCGCCCTTGACGATGCATCTTAGGCTTGGGTAGTGGCGGCTTTGACGATGTTGTACACGACACTTGATGTTGCTTCTCGTCCTGATACCAGACAACTTGCTGGTTACTTGAGCTTGTTGCAGGTATATTATAATTTATTAGATGATTTTTTATAATTATTAGGTTTTCATATAATAATTTATTTATCCTTATTTATGTTGTGTTGGATATACGAGCACTTCCCTCACATTTGTGACCGGAAGATCCAGCGAGTGGCGGCTAGAGATACACGTGCGAAGAGGTGGAAGGCCAGACAGACCCATCCTAGAGGTGTGATTGAGTATAGGAGGAGGTTGGATGCTCTGACCCTGGATGATGTCATCTGGACACCGTACACGACTTGTAACGCCCCGAATTTAATCAATTATTTAATTAAATTAATTAAGGAATTATTTGTTGGAATTAGTGGAAATTAGAAATTTATCGGCGTAATTAGATTGTTATGTTGTTTGAGCTGATAAATTGATAATCGGGAAAACTATCGATTTAGCCGGGAGAAATTAATATTGGAAATTATATAAATTTATGTAGAATGTTAATTAATTTAGTTGGATTAAGTTGTATGTGCAAATAACAAAATAGAGGTGTTAATTGTTAGGCCCATTAGAATAAGTGAGAAGATATAAAATAAATAATATTAGGGGTGGTAGTGGTTACTAGTGGCAAGAGAAGAAAAAATAGAAAATCTGTACGTGGAATTGGGATAAAAAAAGAAATAAGGGTTTGTGGAAAAGAGGGATACGTGGAAGTTGCAGTCAAGAGGCAAGCGAAATTGAGTGAGGCCATTTGCAGAGCAAGGGTTGGAAGCATCAAGTTGGAGAAGACATATTAGGAGAGTTTCTGTCGATAGCCAAAAGTTCCAGAAATTCGACCGACCAAAAATCCAAAAGGTAAGGGTGGTGTTCGAATTTTATAACCGGAAATATGATCATTAGTATGTAGGATTGGGGTTATGTGGTTTTCTGGTTTTGTGTTGAAAATTGTGTTGAATGGATTTAGGTGTATTGTTGTCGATTGATACTGTTGTTGATGTTGTATGAAATTGAATAATTGTTGTATTGATTTCTGATGTCATGTTGCTTCTGGGTACGATTAGAAAATAAGTTAATTGATAAAAGTTCTGAGAAGCAATGGTTGTATGTTCCTCTGTTATGTAAGAAAAGTTAAATTGAACCTAGAAAACCAAGTTTGCGATTTGGAAAAAAAATGCATTGAAGGAAGAAGATGGTGGACCCAAGAGGAGTCTGTCGAACGGTAGGGAGACCCTACAAGGCCTGTGCCGACCGACACATGAAAAGAAAGAGGGAATATGCCATTCAGCATACCCTTTAGTGGTGAGCCATGGCGTTGTTTTTTATGTTCTTATCCTTGTTTATTCCAATTTTTAGGTGTTGTTAGTTTCTATTAGGATGGATTAACAATAGTACACAATGTATTAATTAATTGCAAGTAGTAAGAATAAATTATATAAAACTACAGGAAAATTTAATAGTAGTATGTTGTGTGCTGGTAATTAAATTAATTAGTAGCAAATAGAAAACATATATCAATTAAAATAGAACCCCTTGTGTGCCGAACGACACATAAAAAGAACTTGTTGGTGTTGAATGGCACCTTTGCACAAAAAAGTGATAGGCACGTGAAATAACCGGCTGAACATCATTCGATAGGAATATCAATGAAGTCGCCATCTAACATATTTTATCCCACGAGAGGAAAGGAAAATATCGAGTAAATCTGAGGGGAAGAAATCATGGTCTTACGACCAAGAGATCGGGGTAAGGGAGTCTGTTACGCAAGGGGAGATATTAGCACCCCACGCACCCATAGTACTCTACGGTGTCCACTTCTACTTTCTATCTAAAGGGTGTGTTATATCTATCTATTGCTTGATCTCTACAATGCATGTGAGAGAAAGAAAAATAAAGAAAACACGGGGAAAAGAAGGAAGTATTTACAAAGCTTT
This sequence comes from Vicia sativa, assembly GCA_021764765.1. NCBI lineage: Eukaryota > Viridiplantae > Streptophyta > Magnoliopsida > Fabales > Fabaceae > Vicia > Vicia sativa. Next base: position 184,473,230 of record CM038794.1, read on the forward strand.
GCTCGATCAAGCCCTGTGACAAAATGCTTATGTATTCCCTCGTGCAATGGGAAAGTCAGAGCTCCGTAGTTAGGCTCACATATTTTGGTGGGTTGCAATTTTTTTTATGGGAAGTTCAATTCCGCATCCTCACAACCGCAACTTGTGCCTGGCGTTGCAGCTATAAGAAGTCTTATGCTCGGCCGCTCGCACACTTAGCAATCGATATGGATTTGAGAAGGAATGCCCTTTTTGAAAAGGTTTTAAACATAAAAACGCCCATAGACATAAAAGGTTTGTAGTGAGGTTGGTTGCTTTTACATTTGAGAAAGGAGTTTAACCATTAGTAAGTGTTTTGATTTGCAAAAAAAGAAAAGAAAATAAGTTTTAGTTTTATTATATGCAAGGTTGCAAAAGAAACATGAAAACATGTAAAGGGAGACTAGCTAGTTCTACCTTAATGTTATCATGCAAAGCTGGACCTAAGGTTGAGGGTGAAGGGGAATATCTACCTATGTCGACATGCAAAGGATGTAAATCCTAATGTCTAGGCTCGAGAGCTATCCTAATCGAGCGGTCCTAAGGAAAAGTTAACCTAATCTGTCTTGGTTGTAGAACCAAGGGATGAAAAGGGATAAAGCAAGCAAGTGCTTTGGTAGAAGCACAAAAACAATACAATGCACAAACAAATGATCACACATAGCCTACAACAACAATGATGTACCAGAAGCAACCAGGAGCTGACATATTCGATTCCCGTGAAAGGTATCACAACATGACATGAATTGTCAAGTGTGAAGAGCAATAAGTGTGAGTATCAGTAATAAACGCGAACCTCGGGAGAAGGCGTGGAGAGTAAGAATAGGGAACTCTTGCCACTTTTATTATTGACTCGATAAAGGAAGCAACATGATTCGCGTGTATTGAGCTAACACGAACTAGAAATGTGCGGAGGTTGATTGCGAACCCTTTCCGCGGGCCCATCATATCATCATAACATACAACACCTGTAGATCTCATCAAAGCAGGTCTTTGCTTGGTGGTTCCGCTTAGCGGTTTTCCTAACCACTCATGACCTATGCAAGCACAAAAGTAAACACAACGACTCAAGGTACCTCCATATGCACATAAGAGGATTTTAACCAAACCAAACACAAGTAGCAAACAGAGTCACCCTAAACGGGTCTTTAAATAAACCAGAGGGGTTCCTGAACATGCTCCAACTACGGAGGCCCCATCATGCATCTCTAATCCTACTTCTCATGGAAAAAGAAAGCGGTAAAACCCTACTTCTCATGTTCTCTAGAAAAGCGGTAAAAGAATGCGGTAAAAAGGTATAACAAATACCACACGGATAACAATCCGTAAGCAATAACAAGCTAAGTAATACTCCGGAAAACTTCAAGTATTGCTGCCAAGCAATAAAGAAACCGGTGAGTAATGGGCAGAGGCATCAAAGCATGATCGAAATGTGCATTCGTACACATATGAGGCATGTAAACCTTCAAAAGTTTGTAATCCATACAATACAGACAATGGAATGCGCATTCATGCGCAAAAGGTATCATAATGTGCATTCGTGCACATTCGAAACAACATAAATCTGCAAGAAATCACAGTCCAGACAATAGGATGCGGGTTCGTACGTAAACTAGCATTAGAATTTGCGTTCGTGCACATTCGAATCAACTGAAGCTGCAAGAGAAGTGAAAACCAAACGAGCAGACAAAGGATACATGTTCGTACGCAAACAAATAGTAGAATGTGCGTTCGTGCATCTTTAAACAACATACATCTATAAGAAAGGTGAAAACCCAACAAGCAAACAATAGGATGCGTGTTCGTGCGCAAACGAGTGTTAGAATGTGCGTTCGGACACATTCAAAACAACATACACCTGCAATAAAGGTGAAAACCCAATAAGCAGACAATAGGATGCGCGTTCGTGTGTAAACGAGTATTAGAATGTGCCTTCGTAAACATGGAAAACAACATACACCTACAAGAAAGGTGAAAACCTAACAAGAAGACAATAGGATGTGCGTTCGTGCGCAAACGAGTGTTAGAATGTGCATTCGTACACATTCAAAACAACATACCCCTGCAAGAAAGGTAAAAACCCAACAAGCAGACAATAGGATGTGCGTTCGTGCGCAAACAAACAATAGAATATGCGTTCATACACATTCAGAAAAAATGGATAACCTGCAAGAAATGTGTAAATCCAAACAAACAGATAAAAGTGCACGTTCGTACGCAAACAAGCAATAGAATATGCATTCATACACATTCAAATAATTGGATAACCTGCAAGAAAGGTGTAAATCCAAGCAAGTAAACAATAGAATGTGTGTTCGTACACCTTCGTACACATTCGAATCAAATGAACCTACAAGAGAAGTGAAAACCAAACAAATAGAAGAAGGATGCACGTTCATACACAAATAGGTAACGGAAACCTGCAAGAAAGGATGAAATCCCAACAAACAGACAAAGGTTGCGTGTTCGTACGTAAATAGGCATTAGAATGTGTGTTCGTACACATTCGAATCATAAAACCTGCAAGAAAGGTGATAACCCAAGCAAGCAGACAATAAGATGCACATTCGTACGCAAACAAGAAACAGAATGTGCGTTCGTACACATTCGGAACAATTAGATAACCTGCATGAAAGGTGTAAATCCAAACAAACAAACAATAGGATGCGTGTTCGTGCACAAATAAGTATTAGAATGTGCCTTCGTACATATTCACAACAATCGGATAACCTGCAAGAAATGTGTAAATCCGAACAAATAGTAGGATGCGCGTTCGTACGCAAACAAGGTATTAGAATGTGCGTTCGTACACATTCAAAACAATCGGATAACCTGCAAGAAAGGTGTAAATCCAAGAAAACAGACAATAGGATGCACACGAATATGTGCAAACACAAGATATGGATGCTACAAATCCAAATCTCAAGTAAAAATGCTCAATGTACCTCACAGATGAAATAAAGTATCAAAATTAACAAAGAAAGTGCTAGAAATAAAGCACCGAATGCAAAACTGATTGTACATATGCTAATAAACTAGTATAAGCATGTAAGAAGTGAAATAAAATCACAAAAATCGGCTCCGGAAAGTGATAAGTGCAAAAATGTAGTTATTTTGTATATATGTTTTGTGCCACTTATCCGTTCTTGTTTGTTATTAATCGTTGAATAACCCCAATTTTTGTTGTAAATACATTTTATTGTGTTTTGTGTACATAATATACCGTTTGATTAGTTTTAATCTATTTTTGTAGGTATTTGTTGCATATTTGGAGCATGGAGGTATAAAGTGTCAAAGACACAGCTCCGTAGACGCATTTTTGGAAGAAATAATAGCAACTTTCGCGCTTAGCGCGGTTTTGAGCATGCTTAGCGCGGTAAGACGGTTTAAGTAATAAAGTAGATCACGCTTAGCGTGGCTAGCATGCTTAGCGCGATCTGCGGGATTTTGTTTTATAAATTCATTTCAAAACAGATTTTTAGGTTATGATTTTGGGGTGAATTTTGATCCACATTTCCATCAACCTTTATTTTTGGTAGATTAACTTAGAAAACAACACTAGGGCTTGCTCATTGATGATTGGAGGTGGATTGCTCTTCGATAGGCATTAACAAACCGATGTAGGTCTGTGGTTTATCTCTTCTCCTCTCTATGTATTTCTCTATTTGTTTGGTTTGTATGTATATTTACCTTGAACTCATGTATATTTGTCGCCCTTGGCATTGTCTAAAGTTTGCTTTACGAATCTGTGTTGGTGATTGTCTTAGGTTTTTACTCTATGTTAGGGATTTGAGCTTTGTTAGACATAGATTGCTTAGATTCTTACCTAGGATGATTATCTGTTAGTTTCTGAATGTTAGAAATGAGTTTAGAGCTGACATTTACTTAGAGTATTTGATCTTAATGCCTCTGTGTTGGTTGTTTCGAGCTAGAGATAGTCGTTACGAGTGGTGCGATTGACTTTTGATTGTTGAGATATGCCATACATGGATATCGAGGTTATTCGGGGGGATTCTCAATTTGGGTTAGAAATAGCTTAGGTTGTGAGAGGTATGTGATGACACGGAGGAGTATCGTAGGATGAGTATAACTGGACGGTAGATTTAAGTCTGTGACGGGTAGTCTGCATTCGTTCCGGACAAGCTGTCTATCCTTTATACTTTTTGTTCATTTTCTTTTTGTCTTTTCTTTACAACTATTTAATCCCAAACTCATTAACGGTAGAATTGTTGAACGACGAATCAATAACCAATCTCTGTGGACACGATATGATATAACCTAATCGATATATCACCTGGTAAAAATAAATACTTTACTTTTTGCTTGCCGCTTAATACCGCAACAACATAAAGCACTTTTCTGAAATCAGAGTGAAAAGTCAACTTCTCGGAATCGATTAAGAATCACATGGTTGCTTGCAAAAACGTCAACGGATTTAAAAACATGATCGATTTTAATTAATTCCAAGTGGAAGCGACGTTTTTCAGACCTTAAAGAAATGGGGCAAAGATAACGTTTTAGGCATGTTGCATTTGAAGTTTGATTTCTAAACCATCACCAATGGTTTTAAAACGTGCCAAAACATTGGGAACAACTATCGTTACATCGGACCTTTGAGAAAAAGTGAGTTCCGATGCACAAAATCGCCTATAAAGGCTTATGGAACACCAAAGTTCATGTACTGAATTAAGTTCTAATTCACTTTTGTTTTGGTTTGAAATGAGAAATGAATTGGAATTTAATTCATTTACATGAGATAACCAAATCAAAACAAATTAATATGCAAGCAATGCACAAGATTCAAAGTTGTTTGAATGAAAGTAAATGCAAAAATGTGTATGAAAATGCATGTTCATTTACACATTTTATGATGTTTTGATGAATGAAATGCAAATGAATGACATACAATATGTAATCAATGCATGCTCATTGTATCCTACATCTAAGAATGATGCAAAATATGGATTAATGTCAAGTAAAATCCAGAGTGCAATGTAAGGATGCAACATTAACATGTTAAAATGTGTGAAAATGTGACTCCGACACACTTTAACGTCATTAAAAGTCAAGCTCCGACACATGAACTTGACTCAATTAGTCAAGATGCTTGTGTATCAATGCATGAGTATACAAAATGCAAACTAGATGCAAGCCTAAATGCATATGTACAATGCAAATGCTACTTACAAGCTAAAATGCACCTAAAACTACATTTCAACACAATTATGTATGCAAAACAAGTCTTATTTCAAATGAATTAAACTCAAATTATCAACCTAAATGCGAAATTTGAAGTCGGATTCTAAACAAAAAATGTCTGAAACGCAAAATTGCTTGCGTGAGTCAAAAATTCGACTCAATCGGACGAATGGTCCAGGCGATACGAATTTTTGAAGTTTCAGCACACTTTTCAGGCATCTGGCTCGTGCAAAATTTTTATTGCGCTCTTCGGAGAAATTTCCTCGAACGAGGGTCTTCTGATTAAAGTTCGAACACGAAGTCTTCATAGAAAATGAAGCCAATGGAATTTGTGAACTTTTGGCACTGGTCCCACCTTGTTTCGATAAAAATCGAGTGAGATATGATTTTTTCGAACTTCGCGTATCAGATGAAAAATGTTCGGTTCGTCTCAAAATCAATTCTAAAGAATAAAAAACTGCTCTTAAATGGAAAGGAATTAGCTTTGGACTTGTTCATGAGAGTTGTATAGGACTTCGGTACATAATTTTAGTCACCGACCTCACTCATTTTCGACGTTCCAGCTAGGAGTTATGAATTTTTTAGCGCACCGAGAACACGGTATAACACTAAAATTCGGTTTATCCCACTTGGAAGATCAATTTTTTGAGGGCTTTCTTCATACAATTTGCCTCCGACTTGTGAATGAAAGATGTAGATAATAGTGAGAAGGACTTTCCAGTCGAAAATCATCAGAAAATACTCGACGAGTTGAGAGATATGCCTTCCGGAGAGCCTGAAACACACCGAAAACCCAAAATTCACTTTATTGAGAAATAAACAATTAAAGTCTTTTTCTTGATGAAACGACCTTCGATCTGAACATATGAACTGGAAAATATATTGAAGTGATACCAATGCCTATGGAACCAAAGAAAAATATCTTTCTAACCAGAAAATCTTGCATCAAGCATACGAACCGAAAAATATCGATTTTGGTTCAAAAACAATCTAAGATAGTCGAAATGCAAAATGTCTTTCACAAATTGAGATACTTAAAACCTAGTAGCCATGTGATCAATGCCATGCATGTGTATGCATGTATATTTATGATGATGTCATTATAAGCCAGCAATTCCAAAATGAAGAGGTTAAATTTTGGAGTACAATAACACGTGTAATCCTCGTTACAAGATTTGTCCTTTTTTATGTTACTTGCTTGTTTTCATCACTTCATGTATACTTAACTAATAACATGCCTTGCATATTATTTCCGCTGTATGTTTCTTATTGTTAGGATTATAAGGACTATTTAAGCATATATATATATATATATATATATATATATATATATATATATATATATATATATATATATATATATATTAGCTAGTTAAGTTTTTTTTTATGTAGCATGTTACTTGTTTGTTATAAAGTGTACTACAATTAAATATTACAGGATAATATATACTACGTGTATATATTATAGTGGTAAATAATCTAGTAATAAAATTGATTAAACACAATGCAAGGTTAATTTTACTGTTTCAATTAAGATTGATAGCATAATGGAAATTAACAGTAGAAATTGTATTATTTTAGTAGCAGTAAAAATAACATGGCTAGTATTAAAATAGCATTGATGGATTTAGTTGATTAAATTAGCAGTGACAGTGTGTGTTGGAATAAATAGTAGTTCAGAGTTGAAAATAATAGAATTTTTAGCCGATAATTTATTAACCGAAATTAGTTGGAAATTGTTGGAGAAACTCGTATATGCGTGTAGTTATTATTGGTTGGTTGAGGAATTAGAACGGTGTCACATATGTCGAATATAGCAAGTATTTTGTTAATGAAAAATCAAGTAGTTGATTAATTAATTTAGTAGAAGACGTTTAATAAATAAATAGCGTTAGCGGTAAATAAGATGTTTTAAGCGAAGATTTGTAATGGTTAAGTTGTGTAGTATTTGTCGTAGTTGTTTGTTTGAATTGTTGTTGTTAATAAGTTGTTGTTGATAAAGTTGTAGGCCTATGGCCAATGTTGATTAAGTTGAATTATCCCGATTTATGGACACGTTTGAGTTGTAGGTCGAATGACCAGTGTTGATCTAAGTTGATGTCATTAATGCATATTTTAAGTGTTTGTTGTTGTCGTTGTTGCATTGTTATGTATTTGTTGTTGAAGTTGAGGTCGCATGACATACATTGCATGATTAAGTTGGTCTTGATGGCACCACATTAAAGTTGAAGGCTTACGCCTTATTGATATGCCTCGATAATCTGACATATGTTTAAGTTGGGAGTTCTGCTCCAAATGGTATCACATGAATTTGCATAGTTGAGTCGCATATTGAGTTGCGTGTTAAAGTTGTTGTTATTATTCCTTGTTTGTTGATTGTCGTTGTGTTGTTGTTATAAGTTGTTGTTATGAGTTGTTGTTGATGTAAGTTGTATAGTTATAATTTGTTGTTAATAAGTTGTGTGTTGATTTAAGTTGTTACGTTGATTGAATAAGTGCCTTGCTGTTGATATTAAGTGGTTTGTTGGTTGTTGTATAGTTGTCGTTATGAAGTGGTGAAATTTGTATGATTCTAATCTAACGTATTGATTATCATACTTTTGTTTATATTATTTGATATCTCACCCCTTCTGTTGTGATGTTGCCTCTACGTGGGTAACATGCGGGTAGATTTAGGGTGTTACACGGCTCATCACCCTCACCATCCTTTTGAGGTATCTACTTTATATTTCGGGCATGTTAGGTGGGATGGCTATGTGGATAGACACTTTTCTGAGCAGTGTCTACGCTAGTATAGTTATGTCCAGGGCATCCCACGACTGGTACCACGCGCCCCAGAAGGTGGCATTGATAATTGGTTTCAGAGTCGCATCTTCACCTCCCCCATGAGATCATGGATGCAGTCGTTAGGGTTCAGGAGCCTGGGCAGTGCAAGGATGAATCCATGGAGTGGTTCCTTAGTGTGTCACACCCTTGGGTTACACCACCGGCTCCAACATTTGATGTCCCAGGGCCTTCAGGTACCAGAGATTCTTCCGATCCACCACCATCATCTCCTCCTCCAACAGCAGCTGACCAGGACACCCGCCTACAGCTCATCACACAGTTACATTATATAACATCATGGGGTTGGTGACGATGGTGAGGTTTGTCATGGGTTAGCTAGGTTGGCCGACATTACCCGTGGAGGGCCTATGTAGATTTTTTTTTAATTATTGTATTATATATGTATGTTGTGACAAACAAACATTTCTAGTTTATTACATAATGTTTTTTGGCTCGTACCTTTTTTTCCGATTACATAAAGAAAATAAAATAACACAAATAAGAAACTCGAATAAGTTAACAAACATCAGATGACAAACAAAAAATAAACAGTACTCCGATACATGAAAACCTAGGAACTACCAGATTCTGATTCATTTGGATGCTTTAGACACTTTATTATGTCGTCAACAGATCTTCAGATCTCCGCGTCCAACTCGATTAGACCTTTGGTTATCCTACGACGAAATGATTTCCACATGGCCTTCACATCTTCATCATTCTTCAGCTCGATTAGGTTGTATTTCACCCAACCATCTGTACCAATGTAATCCTCATGAAACTTGATCTTTGTCACCCTTCTGTTCTCGGAATCAAGCAACAAACCGTTCAACGTTTCCTTCAAGGCGGCAAAGGACTCAAATCCATCTGGGAGCTTGAATTCAACGACAAGTTTGCGGCCGTTGTAATACACTTCTGCCTTAATCAAATATTGTGAAAGAGGCATGTTGTTGAGATGTCATACCTAATAACCCTAAAAGGCCTATTTATACAAATTATTATGCATTCTAGACCACACACAAGTATCGATGCAATCTAGACCCTTCAAAAGTGTCGGAAAAATCTCAACCGTTGGAAAAATAAGATAAGTAAACATACCGGAAATTTCAGCCATATGCGAAATTTCCGGAATACCGGGTTTTTCAAAAATTTCGGTACACCGGATTTTTTGAAAACACTTTCGAATATGTGGCATATACCAGAAATTTCTAAATTTTCGGTATACCAGATTTTTTAAAATACACCTTCGAAAATTTTGCATATACCAGAAATTTTGTCTAAAAATCTCTGAAAATGGTCGGATAAAGTGGGAATAAAAATCTTAGGAGGAGGTTCCAGGTATAATTTAAGGGGTGGCAAGAAAAATTATCTATTAATTGGCAAAACTAATAAAGATCACTTTGTAGAGGCGACTTTTATCATCTATACTATATCTCGGAGATGTGCACTATATGTTCTCTTCAATCACACACAAAGGATTTTTACCGTCCATACTATATAAAGATTACTTTGTGCCATTTTAAGTATTCAATTCATTCCTACTCTAAAGCTAATAATTATTCACTGATATACATAAATGTTAGAGTGCTAACATTGCATGATTTAGTTCTTAAACCGAACATATGTGTTGTTTGTGGGAATCCACTACTGTCCTCTTGCCATTTTTCCACAAAAAACTATCATCTCTTCAATGAATATTTAGATCCCTAATTTCTTCTCACAAAACATCAATCTCTTTCTCAAAAGGATCACATATGAAACTCGCAAAGTTAAAATGACATCAAAGATTATTAGATCTTCTACTCAACATCACGTCGCGATGCGGTCATTGAAACAAAGAAGACAAACCTCCTCATCTTGTTGAAGATATTCTAATTCTATTGACCTCTTCATCAATTCTTGTGCAACAAGATTTATTTTCAAGAGTTAATCGGAAATGCCCAAAGCCCTTCTATTTTTCTAACCTCTACAACAAATTTTCCAAGGACAACCTTTGAAGCAACAAATAATAATTGGTCAAGAGATACATCTAAATATTTAGCAATTAAAACTAACCTAAGCATGTAAGGGACTTTCAATCTACTAAATAATATCTATAATTTAGTAAAAAAACAAAAATATCAAGCCTTGGAGGACAAGATAGTCAAGATTGAAGAGAACTTGTAGTGCACACCTCAGAGATTTTGCACCATGTGTGGGCCAGCTTTGCACAAGAATCAAGGAGTTACCATAGTAGATTTCAGTAAACGCAACTTCATTGCACAAAACAATCTTAATATCATTGGGTTGTAATCGAAACAAAGGACATAATACTCCTCCACCAAACTCTAGAAGGAGAAATGGCAGATTGTCACAAACGCAGTCAGACAGTTTGGTGCAAGGGTTTACAAATGAAGAGGTGAGGGCGACTATATTTGATATGCATCCCTTGAAAAATCCTGGGCCAGATGGGCTTCCTTCTCTTTTTTTCCAAAAATATTGGCATCTTCTTTGGCCCTGGGAGTGTTAAATAACAATCAGGACCCAAGTCTGATAAACAACACGTTTATTACCCTGATTCCTAAATGCAAAAACCTTTCGTCTCCCTTTGATTTTAGACCGATCAACCTTTGTGATGCAGTCATGAAGATTATTACTAAGGCGATTGCGAACCAGATTAAGCCATTCTTGCCAGAGATAGTAGATATTAGGCAGAGTGCTTTTGTAAAGGGGAGGCTCATTACTGATAATGTGTTAGTTTCTATGGAGTGCTTCCATTGGATGAAGAAGAAGAAGAAAGGCAAGAGGGGTATCATGGATCTTAAGCTCGACATGTCAAAAGCCTATGATAGATTGGAATGGCCCTTTGTGATTGAAGTGTTGACATCAATGGCATTCCCCAATAACCTGGTGGCTATTATTTCGAAGTGTATATCCACTGTCTCCTACAAAATTCTGATAAATGGGGTTCCAAGCAAGGTTGTTATACCGGAAAGGGGTCTCCGTCAAGGGGACCCTCTTTCCCGTATCTTTTTATTTTGTGTGCTGATGTTTTGTCATGGATGTTGAAGAAGGAAGTTCTGGTGGTGCGTTAGGCTCCGTCCATATCACACCTGTTCTTTGCAGACATCAGTCTGTTGTTTGCTAGGGCCAATAACCTGGAGGATGATAGAATCTTGGAGATCCTTCAGAGGTATCAGGATTCCTCTAGACAAGTTGTAAACTTGGACAATCTGAGGTGACTTTTAGTCGAAATGTGCGGGAAGAAGATAAATTGATGATCTAGTCCAGGATGGGGCTTAAGACAGTTCATAGTCACCTTAATTATCTCGGTTTACCGTTGTCTTTGGGAGATCCAAGAAGGATATCTTTTCTTTTGTGGTTGAGAGGGTTTGGAAGAAGATAAAAGGATGGAATGAGCGTTTTCTCTCTAGGGCAGGTAAGGATGTCCTAATCAAGGCGGTTGCCTAGGCAATTCCAACATATATTATGAGCTGCTATAAGCTTCCGGAAACCTTGTGTCATGAATTGGATTCCATGCTGGCCAGATTTTGGCGGGGGGCAAAGAATGGGGAAAAGAAGATTCGTTGGCTCAGTTGGGATAAGATGATCAATTCCAAGCAGATGGGAGGGATGAGATTTAGAGGCATTAGCGATTTCAACAAGAGTTTGTTGGGAAAACGTTACTGGAGATTACTCTCAAATGAGTCTTCGCTTGTGGCAAAGGTTTTTAAAGGTAGATACTACCCTCAACACTTTGTTGAGGATAGTTCTTTGGGATTTTCGCCGAGTTTTGCTTGGAGAAGTATCTTGAGTGCGCGTGAGTTGGTCCAGAAAGGATCCTTATAGAGAATTGGCAGTGGCCACATTGTTATTATTGGCAAGGATAAATGGATTCCGGGTGTGTCTCTCTTCAAGGTATTGGGCGCAATCTGGGATTTGGATGCTAGTGCGAAAGTGTCTGATCTGATGAAGATTTATTATGCTGGAAGAGAAACCGTGTCGCGGAATGTTTTGACTCTGACATTGCTAAACTTATTGCGGGTATTCTGCTGTCTCGGTGTCACATCGAAGATTCTTGGATCTGGTCTTTCGAGAAGAATGGTGATTATTCAGTTAGGTCTGCTTATCATCTTTGTGCTCAGTCTAGGCAAGCAAAACATTCGGGCCCTTCTAATGCTCCTTTTGCTAAATTATGGAAGGCAATCTAGAAGCTTCCTTTGTTAGAGCGGGTTCGTAATCTGCTCTGGCGGATTTCTAAAAGCATCTCGTCCACCAAGACAAATTTGGCGAAAAAAAGTATTAATCTCGATGTCACTTGCTAATTCTATCATGCTGCTCCTGAATTTGATTGTCATATCCTCCTGGAGTGTGTCTTATCTAAACAATCCTTTCTTCTCTTCTATCCTTGGATACCGTATCCCTGCTGCTATGGAAACTAGTGAATGGTTGGTGAGTATTCTGGAGTGTGGCGACACTTTCAACAGTCAACTCCTCTGCATGATTATTTATAAAATCTGGAATGCTATGAATTTGTTGTTGTACCAAGGTAAGCTCAGTGAACCGCAAAAGGTTGCTGCAGATGCGCTGGGAGGAGTTCTGGAATTTAGTAGAAGGAACAATGTTGGTGACAAAAATAAGTCTCGGGGGATGCCGGATCTCGAAGTCTCTCATAAAGACCTGGTTATTATTCAAACTGACGCGGGTGTTTTTAGGGATGGTGTGGTATCTCTTGGTTGTTGTCATAAGGACTCTTGCATGGCAATATCCTTTGTTGCCTGCAAGAGGGAAATGCTGTTGATTGAGGCGGAATTGGGGGAGCTCTTAGCAATTAGATAGATCCTTGAGGTGGTGAGGGATTTGCGCCTCCAACGAATGGTCATTCAATCGGATTGCTTGAACGTGGTGGATTGCCTCAATGAGGTTAAGAAGAATTTAGTTTTTCACCATGTGGTGGATGATTGTTTAATGTTATGTAATCTTTTTTCTGTCTGTTCTTTTATATTTATTAGGAGAGAGTTCAATGTAGATGTCCACAATCTTGTTGCTTTGAGTAATTTACTTAGTTCTCAATCTTAGATTTATGGGTACCCCTCTTTGGGATCCCTCTCCTCTGCTGTTCCTTTCGCTGGTTATTAATGGAAATGTCAAAAAAAAAAGAAAAAAAGAAAGAAAGGAGAAGTGGCAGTCCTACTCCACTAGAGATTTGTTGTCCTCGTAGCTCACTAGCATACCACTCTTGGAGAGACGAAAGACACGTCGCAAATATATTGGCCTCTGAGCGAAAGAGGAACCCAAATTCCATATGCATTCTTGACAACGGGATCCCAAAGTCCCTTAAAAAGCTCCTCAAAATTAGAAAACAGGAATGATATTATTACACCAGATAATGACAATTACACCGTATTTGGATACGGTTTGGTTTTTTTATAATATTTAAACATTGTTTTTCACTTTTTTCAAAACAAATGAATAACACATTGTATTTTATCTAGTGTAAGATACGGTGTAAAAATTTTGGTGTAGATATAGCACAACTCATTAGAAAATTACAAAGATATAGAAAATTCAAATGAACATATTAACCTATGGAGAACATATTAGATTATTACAACGCCCCCAAAAACTTTTAAAGACTAGCTCTTCCATTAACCCCAAAGGGAGATGTTATGACTTGGTTTTAAATGCTCATTGGTTTGAAAATTTTATTGATTAAATTTACTTTTCTGTTTTAAAACTTGAGACAATAATACTCTACTATTTGATAATAGATTTTAAGTTGCCATTATATATTTTGATGAATGCGTTGCCGTATCATAAACCTATAAATTAAGAGTTTTATTTTAAGCAGCCTCGGTGCCTGTAAACGAATTTACTGTAATATATCGTCCCGGACATCAAATACTTGAACATTGTCAAAATGTTCGCGAACACCGACTGACTTAATTATGCGGGACGGAACGACTGGTGGTACAATTTCGGTGTCATCAGGCTTAAGAATGTTATCGGGGTGCACCAAACTTATGTAAAATAATAAAATTCATAAATACACAAAACAGAGACAAATCAATGGAGACTGCTGCAGAATTTCAAACAGAGACAAAACTTGAAGTAAATTTCCGGTAAAATTCAACTACTAACCGGAAATAAACTTATGATTTGTACGTAACCTTATTTTCTGCAACAAGTTAAGGATTAATGCAGAATGAGGATAAAAGGATGATGTTTACCGAAATTCTTCTTTGTTGAGTTTTTCCTGATATGATGTACCAAAAAAGTATGGATTTTGAGTGCAAAATGGATTGACAATGGAGAGAGTTTTGGAGAGGGTTGAAGGAGAAAGTCAAGAATGGTGGTGATCACCATGATTGTTGCTTATAGCAATCAGCATTCGTGACAAAATCGAAAATAAACTTCCAATAACATACAAAATTTCAAGATGGCGTGTAATTCAATGTTCCCGCTTATGTGGCCGGAGTTATACTTTCGATACAATACCGGAAGTTAATCTCCGATATTATTTTTACCTAATTCATGGGTGTCACCACATTTAGCCTGGATTGAACAAATTGGAGTGCTTATTGAAAATAAACTTCCAATTTTCAGAAAAATATTTTAGGATTTTTGTGGAATGCGCTCCCCCGTATAGATGGATTAAGAAATTTCTTTATAAAATTGTTTAAATGCTGAGTGTGCTTGGTAGAGAGTTGAGACCACCTCAGCATAACGAAAAGACATAAAAAAGAATGATATCTTAGAAGTTGTAAACCATTATACAAATTGACCATGTGGATGGTTAACATCATACAGCTCTGTAAGCCCGCACAAACAGTGCTATCCACCTCGACCTAGCTAATCTCAGCAAATTTTACCCCATTTCTCTACCTTATCCTCTCATTCTATTATTTTTCAAAACATTTCAATTATGTCATTTTATCTTTCAAATAATTTTACTATTCAATTTTTATCATCATATTTCTAAAACTTAAGTATTTTGCACCGCTTACACCATAGTTCTAGATAACTTTATCTTAAAATTTTCGTTACTTAATTTCTCATTACTATAATTTGCAATCAAATATTACATAAAAGTTATCAGTTATCATAATCTTTATCGGATAATTTAGTTCGAATTTTTCGGTAGTTTTATAATGTTCGTCAGATAACTTAGCTATAATTTATTCAAATGTATTTTTAATTTTTTTTTGAATTTTTTTTAATGATTCATAGATATTAAGATTCCTTTTATCTATATGCGATAAAAATCATATATGAAAATATCAGTAAAGCATTCTCATCTAAAAAAAATTGATACACGAGAAGAAATAATATAGGTTCATGTAGTTATATATTTATGCTAGTTAATTTTGATGATTATTTTAATTAATTTTGACGTAATTTTTGTTGTAAATTCACTAAAATTTATGATGAATTTTTATTAATCTTTATGAATAAGATTGTTATCATCACATAATAACGATGAAAAATATGAAAGAAAAAAAGAAAGAAAGAGAAGACATTTATTTTTCTGCAGAGTTTTTCTCTGCCCACAAATTGTACAAAACTTTATTATTCATTTGTAACTGCAAATACTATGAATTAATTAATTAATTACAAAATAGGGTTTACTCTCTCTATTTATAGATTTAGGTTAGCTTGCTCTCTAAACCAAAACCCAAAACTATAAAAGCCAAAAATGTCTTTTTGGAACTAAATCAAATCTATATATTCTATACCTAAATCAAATCTTATCTATTTTAGATCAAAAACAAATTTGTGTGTAACAAACTGCTTCCACACTTCTAAATCAAATCAAATCTTTTTGACATTCTCTTGTCTCTATCAAGCAAACTACTCTGACACAAGGAATTACTTTCAATACACCACCCAATCCATTGTGTCTAAGCTATTTATATTCATTATAGCTCTTGATCTTCTAAATACTTCTACTTGCACTTTTTTCGTCATGGTATCTGCAATCTGATTCTCAGTTCTGCAGTGTTCCAAGTTCATCTTCCCATCTACTACCTGCTCTCGAAGATAGTGAAATCTTATTTCGATGTACTTGCTTCGACCATGTGCTATCGGGTTCTTCGTCGGATTGATAGTTGACATGCTATCGATATTCATGGTAATTCTCCATGATCTTTACTTGTGATTTCTTCAACCAAGTTCACCATCTATGTTGCTTGACGTGCACAAAGAGAAGCATCTATGTATTCTGCTTCACACGATGATAAGCCCGTCACTGGTTCTTTTCTCGAACTCTAAGCAACTAGTGCACCGCCTAGAATAAACACATATCCTGCTGTGGATTTTCGATCCTAAGCATCACTACACCAACTTGAATCAATGTACCCCACTAACTTGCATTCCTTTCTTTTATCAGATGAAGGAAATGTGCCATAGTTGAGCGTTTCTTTAAGATACCTCAATATCCTCTTTGTCGCTGCTAGGTGTGATACCTTTGGATTTTGAATGAATTTACTTACCATACCTAGAATGTATGCTAAGTAAGAC
This sequence comes from Vicia sativa, assembly GCA_021764765.1. Classification (NCBI taxonomy): domain Eukaryota; kingdom Viridiplantae; phylum Streptophyta; class Magnoliopsida; order Fabales; family Fabaceae; genus Vicia; species Vicia sativa. The sequence goes on from CM038794.1 coordinate 184,489,772, forward strand.
CTTATGTGACAAAGGTATCTTAAAGACCCAGTAAGTCTTCTGTATTGGGTTGGGTCAACATCATCATCTTCTGTTTCTTTTTACAATTGCAGTCTTGGTTCTGCAAGTGTCGAAGTCGAGTTACATTCTTCCATCTCAAAGCTTTTGAGAATTTCACTTGCACATCTTCTTTGATGCATCATCAAACCTCTACTAGTCTTGTAAAATTTGATGTCAAGGAAATATGAAATGTCACCCAGGTCAGACATTTCAAATTCCTTGTTGAGATCACCTTTGAAGTCTTTGATCTCCTTCTTGCAGCTACCTGTTACTAACAAGTCATCAACATAGAGACATAGTATAAACAATTCACAATTGATTATTCTTACATATACTCCATGTTCAATTGTCCACTTCACAAATTCCTTCTCCCTTAGAAAACTGTCAATCTTCTTGTTCTAAGCTCTTGGAGCTTGTTTAAATCCATACAGGGCTTTGTGAAGCTTTTACACCTTTCTCTCTTCGTCATGTTTCACAAATCTAACTGGTTGTTTAACATAAACTTCTTCGTCTAAGGGTCCATTCAGGAATGCACACTTTACGTCCGTCTGACCTATGTGCCAACTATATATTTCTGTTAGACCAAAAACCAACCTGATTGTTTTGATTCTAGCCACAGGTGCAAAAACTTCATCGAAGTCAATTCCTTCTTTCTAGAGAAATCCTTTTGCCACAATCCTTGCTTATGTCAATTAACTTCCCCTTTAGGATTCATCTCCACTTTGTACCCACTTAATATCAATTTCCTTGAGGCAATTCGACAAGTGACCAAGTGTTGTTGTCTTTGATGGACTTCACTTCTTCATTCATTTCTTTCACCCACTTCGAACCCTTCAATGCTTCAATTGCATTTACAGGTTCAACATCTGCATAGAAAGCATAATGTACCAGATCACCTTCGTTATCAACTACATCAGGTGATGTAATCACACAATCTTGCAACCTTGCAGACACACATCTCGTTCTCTAAGGTCTACTTGCACTTGTACTTGCTTGATCTTTTACTTCCTCTTGTCTAACTTCCTCATGTCGAACTTCTCTTTCGACTTGAGTTTATGGTTCTTCAAGCAAGATTCTTACTGAATCTTTCTTGACATTTTCAGTCTAATCTCATTCTTTAAGCTCATCTACGATCACGTCCCTGCTGATCACAATATGCTTGTTTAATGGGTCGAACAACTTGTAATCTCCGGTGGAATGATATCCAACGAGAATCATTTGACTCTACTTTTTATCAAGTTTTCTTCTCAACTAATCTAGCACATGTCTATGTGCAATAGATCCAAATACTTTCAGATGACTCAAACTAGGTTTTACACCAGACCAACATTCTTCTAAAGTAATTCCTTTTATCTTCTTCGTCGGACATCGGTTTAAAATATATGTTGCAGTAGACACAACTTCACCCCAAAATTATTTAGGTAAATTCTTGCCTTTCAACATACTTCTTATCATATTCATAATGGTTCGATTCTTCCTTTTTGCAGTTCCATTTGACGGATGAAAAACATAAGAAAGGGGGGTTTGAATTGGGTTTTTGAAATTAAAAACAATTTTGGCACAATTGTTTTTATCTTGGTTCGTTTGAACTCAAAATACTCCAGTCCACCCGTCAAAGTGATTTGCCTCTCTCAACGAGGTCTTAATCTATTAATCAATTCTTAATTACAAAACACAAAGACAACCGTCTTTGTCTTCTGGAAATTTAACCACAACTTGGTTCTCAAGGTATTACACTAATTAGAATAACACTGTGTACTTAATTTTCTTATAAAAAAATAGTATCACTACTGTGATGTTCTACACAAAATATAAGCTCAAAAACTATGAAAGAATAAAACTTAAGGCTTTTGATAATTTTCTCATTGAGATCTGCGCGTGTAAGCAAGTGTTGTAACCTTTATTTTTCTTTGAGACTCCTTTAAATAGCCAATGTGATTTGAACCGTTGGAGACATAAGAACTTAAATATGGAATATTTTGATAAATTCTATGAATGATCTTTCCATAAATATGGATCTTATCTGAAGACAGCCGTTACTTTCTTGATTTCCATATATGTAACTAGTAACACATCAAAATCACAAGATGTGGAGTAGCACTAAAAATCATAGTTTGTGAATTGCAGTTTAGTGTTATCAGAAGTTCAACAAGACATAACTTCTTTTAAGAGCGTGAAAACATTCCTGTGTTCATAGTGTATCATTCTTTTTGTGAGACCAGAATTTCATCAGAACTTCTTTGAAGCGCCATTCTCTTATCAGAATTTCTTCTACATATTTCATCAAAAGATTAGAGAGCAAAATGTTCTTATAAATAATATTTATTTTTTATCATCAAAACTCTTAAAGGGACGTAGAACCAAACTATGTTCTAACAATCTCCCCCTTTTTTATGCTGACAAAACTTTAAATATTTTGATGAATAGTTTAAGTAAAGTATAAGAAGTGTCTCCCCCTGAGTTGAATACTTAGACTTAAATAAAATAATGATAGATTGCTTCCCTGAATGGCTTTGATTGATCAGAACTTAACTTTGATGATTCTGATATATTAGTTGCTTTTCCTGCAAACTTATCAAGAATAATGATATAAAACATTTTGTTAGAAATGTTTGAGGCTTAGTCTGGTTATTGTTATATTCAAAATATATTACGTTCTCCTCCTTTTTGTCATAAATTAAAAAGTAAAAAATAAATCAGAATATGTAAGCAGAACAAAATAATTTTGCATTAAGAGAAAATTGCAAAAAACTAAAAAAAAAACCCTAAGAAGGAGGTGGAAGTCTTGAGAATAATGCCTCCAGAAGCCCTTTTATCTGAGTGGTGGGTTCTTCTTGTTTGCCCATCATATATTTGATTTCTTTGTTAGTTTCATCTTGCTTGTCCAACCTTTTTCGAACTGCTTCATTCTCTTTCTTTAACTCTTCCAGAGTTTTTAGAACAAGGGAGAGGGAGCAGTCTCTTCTTTAGATAGAGAAATGTTCTCAGTATAAGGAGTTTCCAAAGATTTTGCAACCGATTTTCCTTTGTCTTGAAAGAGAACCAGAGTTCGAGGCTCAGAAGATGGTTCTTGAGTTGCTGTTGCCTTAGAAGATTCCCAGGGAACATTGTCCAGAGGCATAGGAGATGGTCCCACAGATGAGTAACTTGTTCCTTGAAGAGTTTCAGTTGCTCACAGAAGTTCTATTGAGTTGTCTTATAGCATAGTCACTACACTTGATGTCGTTTCCATTATGACCAATGAACTGGCCAATAAGATCTTAAGTGATGACAATCTTCTTCCCCATTACGTAAGAGTTAACTTGATTTTGAGATGCAGAGGCATGAATCCATAATTCCTTCACCAATTTGGGAAAAACTAGACCAACCAAATGATCAAAATTATAGACCAGCCTTAAAATTCCACATCTTCAAGAAGATCATGCCCATTTTCCTTCATGCTTTCAAAATCCACAAGAAGTTCACATAGAACCTCAAGAGAATCATAAGGCATGAGTAGAGTTCTCTTACGATTTGTAAAAACATCTTCAGTTGTGTTGGCTGGCAAACTTTGAGAGTTGATTTGAGAAATGGAGTCTTGAGACTGTTGTTGTTGTTGTTGGGAAGAGGTAGCCATTGTTCTCAGACTTAGGTTTTGAGAGAAAAGGGATTTTGAAAATAGAGAGGAGAGTAAAAAACGAAAGTGAATGAGAAAAGTAATTTGTAAAAAGTGAAAAGTGATTTATATAGAAAAATTTTGAAAATAAATTTTTTGAAACATGCAATTAAGTATAATTAAATCAAATAGGAAATGATTAATAAAAGTAATGATTTCTGACAGGGAGATAACGTGAAGATATTATGGAACAGTTACCGATGTGACTAGCTCCTCAATGCATCAACTCAACCGTTTCAGTCCATCAAATTTTGAAGACGTGTTGAGTTTCAGAATGTGACTCAACGCTTGAGATTGTCAAATGTTGATGTGGTGAACTACACGTGTCTATCTTGAACTGAATCGTTTAAAGGAACGTTCAGATCTTCTGGATAGAGTCTGAGCCAATTTCCCTTCTCACTTCTGAATGACACTTACTCAGATGCTCACAAAAGAAAATTAAAAAAAGTTATGAGAGTTAAAGATACATAAATTAAATACTCATTTTGGACATAATTTCATACTGTGATGTTTCATAATGAAATTAAACCTATCTTCAGCAAGGGGTTTTATAAACACATCAGCCCATTGATGGTCTGTGTCAATAAATTTTAATGAAAGAATTCCCTTATGAGTATAATCCCTAATGAAATGATGTTTAATTTCTATATGTTTAGATCTAGAATGTAAAATAGGATTTTTAGATAAACATATAGCAGAGGTGTTATCACAAAGAATAGGAATGTTACTCTCGAATATTTGAAAGTCTTCAAGATAACTCTTCATCCAGAGTATTTGAATACTGCATCCAGCTGCAGCTATGTATTCTGCTTCAGCAGTTGATAGCGCAATGGTGGATTTCCTTTTGCTGGACCAAGATATGAGATTATCTCCCAGAAGTTGACTGCTTCCAGAGGTGTTTTTTCTTTCTATTCTGTCTCCAACAAAGTCAGCATCACAGTATCCTACTAGTTTATATTCTCTGGATTTTCTATAACATAAGTCAAGATTAGTAGTACCTTTCAGATACTTGAAAATTCGCTTAACTATTTTTAAGTGAGATTCTCTAGGATCTGATTGGAATCTAGCACAGAGGCAAACATTATATAGAATATCAGGCCTTGAAGCTGTTAAATAAAGAAGATAACCAAGCATACCTTTATAGAGCTTCTGCTCTACTTTCTTACTTACCTCTTCCTTTTCCAAGATGCATGTTGGATGCATGGGTTTTTTGGATGATATGCAATCTGACATGTCAAATTTCTTCATAAGTTCTTTAACATACTTACTCTGATGTATGTAAGTTTCTTCTGGAGTTTGATTGATTTGAATACCCAAAAAGAATTTGAGTTCACCCATAAGACTCATTTCAAATTCTGCCTGCATAGTCTGAGAAAATTCTCTCCCTAAGGAGGCTTTAGTAGAGCCAAATATTATATCATCAACATAAATTTAACAACATAAGAGATTAAAAGTATGATAGATTCTAACATGGCGTCTGGAGGAACGGTTTTTGTATAGTCCATCCCTTCTTGTTGACTATAGCATTGTGCAACCAGTCGTGCTTTGTTTCTGAATACTTATCCTTGCTCACTAAGCTTGTTTCTGAAGACCCATTTGGTTCCAATAATGTTAAAACCTTTTGGTTCGGGAATAAGATCCCATACATCATTTCTGGTAAATTGATTTAGTTCTTCTTGCATTGCCATGGTCCAATCATTATCTTGGAGGTTGTTTCGATCAGAGACACCAGACCCATGAGAGATTCTTCAGAGTTTCTGAATGTTGATCTAGTTCTGATTGGATCATATTTTTTCCCAGAATCATTTCCTTCGGATGAGCTAAACTTCTTCTGGATTATTTCTTCTGGATGGGTTCGTCAGAGGTTTCCTTGGTGTTGATGACTTCTACAGAACTTGTATCTTTAGCCAGGATATCTTTCGTACCTATAATTTGAACTTTTATATCTGCAAAAGATTCATTCTACTTTGACTTTTGAGGGCCACACTTATCATCAAATCTGACGTTAATGGATTCTTCCACAATTCATATTTCAATGTTGTATACTCTGTAGCCTTTTGAGTAGTCAGAGTATCCTAACATTAAACACTTTTGTGCCTTAGAATCAAACTTGTCTAGATGATCTTTGGTATTCAGAATAAAGTAAGTACATCCAAAAGGATGGAAGTATGAAATGTTGGGCTTTTTGTTCTTCCACGGTCCATAATGAGTCTTATCCAGAATAGGTCTTATTGAGATTCTATTATGAATATAACATGTTGTGTTAACTGCTTCTGACCAGAAATTTTTAGCAATGTTGGTCTCATTGATCATTGTTCGAGCCATTTCTTGCAAGGTTCTGTTCTTTCGTTCTACAACTCCATTTTGTTGTGGAGTTCTAGAACAATATAAATCATGAGAAATACCATTTTCATTAAAAAGTTTTTCAAAATCTTTGTTTTCAAATTCTCCACCATGATCACTTCTGACTTTTACAATCCTAAACTCTTTTTCGTTCTGGACTTGATTACAGAAGTTAGAAAACACAGAATGTGACTCATTCTTGTGTCTTAAGAACTTTACCCATGTCCATCTGCTATAGTCATCTACGATCACCAATCAATACTTCTTTCCACGATGGATGCAATTTCGATCCAAACAGATCAATATGCAAAATTTCTAATGGCCTAGAGGTAGAAACAACATTTTTAGATTTAAAAGAAGGTTTTGCAAATTTGCCTTTTTGACATTCTTCACACAGAGCATCTGAGCTGAACTTTAAATTTGGAAGTCCTCTAACTAGATTGAGTTTGTTAATATGAGATATTCTTCTCATACTAACATGACCCAATCTTCTGGGCCAGACCCATTTCTCATTGTCCACAGACATAAGACATTTTACATTCTGACTTTTTAGTTCATAAAGTTTGATCTTATAAATGTTATTTTTCCTTTTACCATTAAAGAGGATTGTTCCATCTTTCGACTAAGCGCTTTAGGACTTTTGATTGAATATTATATCATAACCGTTATCACTTAATTGACTTATGGATAACAGATTATGCATTAATCCATCTACTAATAGAACATTAGTTATAGAGGGTAGAGTACCGTTACCAATAGTTCTAGAGCCAATAATTTTTCCTTTCTAATTGCCTCTGAAACCAACGAAACCACCAGGTTTAAGTTCTAGGCTTTGGAACATATGATTTCTTCCCGTCATGTGTCGAGAGCATCTAGAGTCCAGGTACCATGATTGGTGTTTCAACTTTGTTGTTAAAGACATCTGCAACATAGATGATTTTCTCCTTAGGTAACCATATCTTTTTGGATCCTGATTGGTTAGTGATTCCAGAATTCTGATTGAATTTTGGTTTTTCACGCAATTTTATAGAATAAGTATTACTGGTATATTTAATGTCATGATTGTGTCTATAAACAAAGGTGATATTTCAAAGGATTATATTTAATGTCCATGTCATCTACTTGTTTATATTGATAAGGTTCCTCCCTTAGGTTTAACATAACCTAAACCTTTTCTATTGTTTCTGCTGACTCCATAAATTATGGAGGCCAGATTGCTCTTGTCTATGTTTCTAGTAAGAATTTAAAAAAATATATAATCATACTCTTTTATGATTTCATCAGTACTAGTAGAGACTTCTGATACATGTTTTTGAGCTTTTTGAAGTTCTGCTTCAATAACAGAGTTTTCCTTTTTAAGTTTGAACATAGTTTCTTTTAGCTCAGAATTTTCTGTTTTAAGCTTACTAGTATCTTCAATTCCTGATAAATAATCTTGTTTGAGTTTCTCATATCTGTTTTGAAGCCTCTAATATTTCTCAAGAATTTCTGATAGACAACTTTCTAATTCTTATTTAATGAGATTAGAGAATACCTCTTCAGTGTCTGATTCTGATTCTAAGGAATCTGCATCATTATTTATGTTGTCCATTAGCACTATATTTTCCCTTTCATCTTCTGAGTTAGATTCAGCTTCAGCTTTAGAATATTCTGAGTCATCCCACGTTGCCATGACATTTTTATTCTTTTCTTTGTCAGGTCTTCTTTTAGGATTTTCTTTCAGAAGTTTAGGATAGTCGCTTTTGTAGTGACCAGGTTCCTTGCGTTTGTAACAGACAACTTCTTTGTTTCTTGTCTTTTTGTATCCAAAGGATGTTTCAGAGAAGTTGCTAGATCTTCTAGGATTTCTTAATTTCCTCGTTATGTTCTTCCAGAGCTGTTGAACCCTTCTAGAGATAAGAGATAGTTCATCTTCTTCTGATGAAGATCCTCCAGAGGTTTCATCTTTAGCCTGAAAAGTTTTAGATTCATATTTATTATTAGATATAAGGGCAAGGGACTTACCTTTCTTCTGAGGCCCGTCTTCTTCTAGTTCTATCTCGTGACTCCTCAAAGAGCCGATGAGTTCTTCTAGAGAGATTTTGTTCAGATCTTTAGAAAGCTTTGGCGTTGTGACCATGGGTCTCCATTTCTTGGGTAAGATTTTGATGATTTTCTTTACATGATCTAAAATAGATTATCCTTTATCCAGGAATTTTAGACCAGCTACCAAAATTTGAAACCTTGAGAACATTGTCTCAACAGCTTCATCTTCCTGCATTTTGAACGCTTCATATTTCTGAATGAGTGCTAGGGATTTTGTCTATTTGACCTGTGTTGCTTCATGTGTCATTCTTAGAGAGTCGAAGATGTTCTTAGCTGAGTCTATATTTGTGATCTTCTCATACTCAATGTAAGAGATGACACTTAATAGAATCCTTCTGGCCTTGTGACGATTTTGAATTCTTTCTTTTGTTGATCTGACATTTTCTTTCTCTCAATCATATGATCGTTTGTGTCAACATGATGAGTGTAGCCATTAGTAAAATGTCCTGGAGATCAACGTCGTGAGCCAAAAAGAAACTTTTGATTCTGTCATTCTAGAAATCGAAAATTTCTCCATCAAACATTGGAGGTATGCCGTTGATTCTGTCTTTATCGTCATAGTTGTCGTTGTTGTTCTGAATTGGTTATGACATAGCTTTTTCAAACTGGATCTTTTTTTTGACACATTTAAGTGTTAGCACCCAGAAACAGGCGCTCGGATGCCAATTGAAGAATGAGAAACACAAGAAAGGGGGTTTGAATTGGGGTTTTGAAATTAAAAACAATTTTAACACAATTATTTTTATCTTGGTTTGTTTAAACTCAAACTACTCTAGTTCATCCGTCAAGGTGATTTTCCTCTCTCAACGAGTTCTTAATCCACTAATCAATTCTTGATTACAAAACACAAAGACAACCATCTTTATCTTCTTGAGATTTAACCACAACTTGGTTCTCAAGGTACCACACTTATTTGAATAACATTGTGTACTTAATTTGCTTCTAAAAAGCAGTATCACTACTGTGCTGTTTTACATAAAGCATAAGATAAAAAACTATGAAAGAATAAAACTTAAGGCTTTTGATAATTTTCTCTTTAAGATTTGCGCATGTAAGCAAGTGTTGTAACCTTGATTTTTCTTTGAGACTCCTTTAAATTGCCAATTTGATTTGAACCGTTGGAGACATAAGAACTTGAATATGGAATGTTTTGATAAATGCTATGAATGATCTTTCCATAAATATGGATCTTGTCTGAAGACATCCGTTACTTTCTTGATTTCCATATATGTAACTAGTAATGCATAAGAATTAGAAGAACATAACTTCTTTAAGAGCGTGAAAAGATTCCTACGTTCAAAGTGTATCATTCTTTTTGTGAGACCAGGATTTCATCAGAACTTCTTTGTAGTGTTATTCTCTTATTAGAATTTCTTCTGCATATTTCATCAAAAGATTAGAGAGCAAAATGTTCTTATAAATAATATTTATTTGTTATCATCAAAGCTCTTAAAAGGATGTAGAACCAAACTATATTCTATCACCATTCTGTTGTTGAGTGTATGGTGGCACCACCTCATGCACAATCCCTTCTTTTTCACATAATTTGTTAAAGTATTTCGACACGTACACTTCACCACCATCAGTTCTCAAAACTTTAATTCTTGAAACCATATTCTTCCTCTTTAAATATCTGATGTCTTTGAAGTTAAGATGGTCTAGTAGATAGTGCCATATCTATTTGTCTTTACTAGCTGCAGTCAAAAGACTTGGGTACTCTATCACATTAAGTTAGATCTTGAAGGTTCTATTATGAGACATATGATCCTTCAAGATTAATATTCTATTTACGTCAACGATTCTCATCATCTTGTCTTTGATTGTCACTTTGAAATTCTTTTCGACCAACTACCCTATGCTAAGCAAATTGCTCTTCATGCCTGGAATGTATAACACATTGGAAATTACTGACCTTTTGCCATCATTCCTCATGATCATGACATCTCCAATATCTTCAGTTGTTAGAGTATTATTATATTTAAATTTTACCATGTTCTTCATTGATGGTTTTAGGTTGACAAACCAATCTTTCCCTCCACACATGTGTGACGAGCATCCTTAATCCAAGTACTATTAATCCTTGAATTTTTCTTCATCTCTTGTTGTGACCATCAACAACATCTCTTCTTCTTCTTTATACTTTTCAAACTTTGCATCACTTTCTTAATTCTTTCTTTTCTTTGGACAATCACTCAAATAGTGACATACTTTTGAACATTGAAGCATTTTATGTGATTTTTATCAGGCTTTTAACCACCGTATCCTCCTCTATTTGCAACACCACCTATTTGGTTGACTTGGTATGATCTTCCTTGATTTGACACCTCTACCTTTGTCGTCGAACCACTTTCCTTTACCTTTCTTATCTTTCACTGATTGAGCCTGCAGAGCCACATCACTCTTTGATTTTCTTGTAGCTCTTTCGACCATTCTTTACTCATGATATTCAAGTGTCCCTTGAAGCTCTTCCTTCGAAAAATATGACATGTCCTTCGAATCTTCTTGGGAAACTACCACATGGTCGAACATCGGAGCCAAAGATCTCAAGATCTTTGAAACCTTGATTTGATTCACTAGTTTCATAACTCTAGTAAAGAAATCAGATATGCTCTTGCTATCTTCCTTATGAAGCAATTCATATGTTCTTTTTTTATTTTGTTCCAACCATTTACATTGTGCTAGATTGTTTTGAATGATAGAAAATATCATGTTTGTCATGCACAAACCTTTTTGTATCGACTCATACATACTCACATCGATACATATCTTTTTATGAATTCATAAAAACTATTTTTACATAGTATGAGCCGACTCATACGTGTTATGAGTCGATACAAGCAAGTTTGAAGGCTCAAGAAAATAAGGCTTGCATCGACACATATGACCATGGATCGATACATACGCATCTTGCATCGATACATACCATTTTGCATCAAATCATGTATACATCATAAATTGGAATTCAGTTCTGTTTCAGTTCTTCTTTGTATGCCTTAAAGCTTGTATCGATACAAAAGCTCTTGTGTCAATACATAACAAACTTGTATCGACACATACGATGCATGCCTCGACTCATACTGAACTAAATTCCTTTGAAATCTATTATAACACATTATGCATTGATACAAAACCTCTTGCATCAACACATAAGCCATTTGCATCGACACATACGACATTTGTATCGACTCATACATATGTTTACTCTCTGGAATCACTTCCTAATACTGTATGCATCGATTCAAACTCTCTTAGTTTGACTCATATGTCTCTTGTATTGAGTCATACGTGTTATCTGTCGACTCTGTGATACGGTGAACTGACTTTGTAGGATTTTTGTATCCAAATGTGCGGATAGCAAGAGTCACCACCGACTTTTATTTTTATCCAATTAAGGGAAGGTAAAAGTAACAGAAAAAGACCTTCGTTAGATTCTGAATTCGGGAGAATGGTTATGAAAAGGGAAGGTATTAGCACCCCTTTCCATCCGTAGTTATCTACGGGCTCTTAGTTGCTCTAGATCACCTTTTAAAAATTGCTTTCTGTGTGTTTGACAAAGATGTTTTGAAAAAGGCATTTCGCTTTGACTTTGTAATGACTCATGTAGGAGTGTATACAAAGTGTTCGGAAATGTTTTGTTTTGAAAAGAGTTTGAACTTTGAAAAAGAGTGTGTGGTATGAAAAGCATTTGGTTTTAGAGCAAGCAACTAAAAGACTTATTACCCACTCAGAATTGGTCGTTTTCATACTTCTACGTTCCTTTAGAATGACGCTAGCCATACCATTAGTTAGTAGGTAGCTCCATTCGTTGGATGTAAGCGGGACATTCGAAGGGACATCGGATGGTCATAGAAGGCAACTTGTAGGAAGTATCCTAGCACATTCGAAGGGACTATCATCATTTTTCGTAGGCGACAATCGAGGGTCAAGATCATGTATTCGGAGGCGACGTCGTGGGTCTATGATCTTTGTATCGAAGGGACTATGATGATTTGTTTGGTAGGCAACGGTGCTAGAATACCTCTACGTTCGAGGGACATGACCATTTGAAATCGAAAGGCATCGAGAGAGAATTACCCTAAGGGGTGCATGTGTGAAAGAAGTGTGTTGATTTCAGAATATGTTATCTTGAAAATTAATGAGCTATGTCCAATTTTAATCTTGCCATACACGCCTAGTTACTAGCAATTGATAAGGTGCGGAAAGTAAAATGCGGAATGTAAAAGCAGAAATGTAAATGTCCTACGCTATTACAAGGCTTTGGGGCAGATACATAATTTAAAATGCGGAAAATAAAGTCCTAATTAAAACTATTACAACCCATGAGCAATTACATTATTGGAAAAATAGAATGATAAAATGATAAAGAGAAAATCGTCTGAATCGGATCAACCTGTACAAAAAGAAGAAATCGGAGAATGCAATATGAATCGAACAAGAGGAAAAATGTTAGAAAAATGCAAGTTTTAATATGAGAAAATTAATATATGCTGGAAATAAGATAAATATGCTAAAATAATTTTTTGGGATTTTTTAATGCATAAATAATAATTTAAAATGAATTTATAATGATTTAAATGCTAAAATAAAAATAAAAATAAATATGCATGCAAAAAGATATTTCTAAATTTATTAAATTAAATAAACATTTTCAGAATGTAAATGTGAAAATAAAATATTTTTTGGTGATTTTTTAATGCAGAATAAAAATTATGAAAACAATTAAAATAATATGAAAATATTGAAATAATTAGAAAATAGGAAAATAATGAGTTTTGTAAAAAGAAAAAGAACATTGGTCTTGCCAGGATTCGAACTGGAGACCTTGTGTTCAGACTTTGAATCCCCTTGCCTTTGCCATCTGAGCTAGCACGCCTTACTGTTTGGAAACTGGAACGAACGGATTACAAACACGCGTCGTCCTCTGATGCTCCAGATCGCGCGCCAAGCTTCGTCTTCCTCGTTTTGAATTTTTAAAAACTCAACGTCGGCCATTGTTCGACGCTACAACCCTGGCTAATTCAAAAAATCAAGCAAACATAATATAAATAAATTCTAAGACCATGGATTGATTCCTCAGGTCATTCCGAATGCAATGGTACAGGTCTTGTTGTCCAATTTTTCCTAATAAGCCAAGCCCTAAATCGAGCTCAGGAACCCTAGTTATGGCATATTACGTTTCAGGCCATGGAAATGCAATTAACCTGCCCAGATCGCTTACAAACTTTGTTCTAAGCATGAAACAAACATCAAAACTTGTTAATAATGCATGAATAATGAAACACGATTTTGAAAAAAGTATGAACAAACCGATTCGTGATTCCTTGATTCTGGACGGTTTTGAGCAATGTGAGGGTCTGGATCGACTCAAGAGGTATCAAGGAATGCAATGGACACCTTAGAATCGATTGAAAACGGCAGGAACTAGGGTTGCAAATTGCTTCAAGAACACGATTTTTTCAGTTTGAGAATAGGGTTTCTGAGCCAATTTTTTCATTTCTTTGCAATTGGTATGCATCAAGTATATATGCTGGATGGATTTGGCATTGTTTTGGGAAAGATTTGATCACTAATCAATGGAAATCAATTTTGATTTTTCATGAAATCAAATTTTCAAACTTTGGTCCAATTTCAATCTAATCTTCCCATTTTTGATTCAATTTGAAATTGCTGACATTTATGGGTTAATTGGATCACAAGGAAGCAATAAAATCAATCTTTCAATTAATTTGGATTTTATACTTTATTTTTCAAATTAATTTGTATTTAAATGAATAAATTCCAAATTAAATAGGAAAATAAAATAGAAAATCGTGGCATTGGGCTTGGACATTCCTAATTGCATGAGGAATAAGTTTGGATGAAGAAAAAGTAGGCCCATTTGCAAAAGATTTGATTTTGAAGTATCTCTTTGTGCATTCTTTCAAAATTGCCCAACTTGTGAATGGTGTATCTTGCTCAATTTTCCACATTTTTGAGTGTTCTTGGACTTTTTGGAAAGCTCTAAGAGTCCTCTAAACAATGTCTTTGGTCTCATCTCAATTGGAGTTACCATGCTCAATATATCTTCAAATCAAAAAGTTGACTTTTTGTTGACTTTGAAAATGACCTGTAATGTTTTGAGCTATACCTCTCAAATGAAGCATTTTTTGGACATTCTTGTGAGACATGAAGTTGTAGAGAATTGAATTTCCTTCAAAATGAGCTTTGGTGGGAAAATTTTTGAGAAAGTATGAGAAAGTTATGATCAGTCAAAGTTCAGTTGACTTTTCACCTAGAAACCCTAATTTAGAAAGTTTGACTTGTGAGGCTTGAAACTTGACATGGAGAATCTTTGAAGCATATGAGGAGGCATGAAGACCATTGGAGATGTTGGAAGTTCATCCTGACTTGAGAGATACCAAACCCTAGTTTGGGTTGATTGTCTAGGAGAGAGTTTATCTGATCAACTCTTGAGGAATCCTTGAGCATAGATGTATGAAATCTCTTGAGTAGATGGAGGGCAAATTTTGGGGTATGACAGACTCATAAGTTTATTTTTCAACTAACATTTTCTGTTTCCATATATAAGACAGTTTGGCAATTTTAGACAGTTACAGGTGTTACAAAATCAGTTTGTGAGCATCCAATTTTTGAGCAAATAGAAACCTGAAAGAAACTTCATATTCATCATCTTCTCAATCACCTTGGTTCAAGAACATTGACACATAATCATCATTGTTCGTTGTATCAAAGGATCAAAGAGATAACGTTCAGTGGTACGATCGGTGATCTAGCTGAGTTGAAGATTCGAAGAGGGTTTCAAGGAAAAACCAGAAGGTTTGTCCAGTAATAACGGAGGTGTCTTGTGGGTTTGTTAGTCACGATTGCATAGAGCAGATTCAGCCATAGCGTAGTGTTAGTGTTTTAAGTTGGCATCAATTTTGGTAAAACTAGGCTTTAGAAATGTCTTGATAGATGTCATGACATTCAGAGATTGAAGATAAATCCCTGGACAAGGATGGTAAAAGTACACTCAACGGGAAGCTAAAGTCTGTCGGAAATTCAGAAATAGTCGATGTCATAACAAATGTTATGACATTCGTGTCATTCTGCAGAATCGCTTTTTCCTGAGATTTTTCAGGAAGTTTGTTGAGCATTTTATTTATGTTTTTCTGTTATTAGAAAGCATGCTCACGTGGCTGCTAGGTTAATCTTAATTAAACCTAAATTGGTTGTTGAACAAACCATGTTTTTAGGAGAGAATTAAGTAAACCCTAGCTATCTTTATGGAAGCCCAAAAGCAAGATTCAGGATCGCTTCTATATAAAGAAATCAACCCTTACTCTCCACGCCCTGGATTCCATTGAAGACATTGAAGGCTTTTGTTTGTGTCTTGTTAAGGTTAGTAACAGTTGGTCTTTGTAATTTAGTTTCTCTTGTGAGCCAAGCAACTATCAATTGATAAGTGCATTGGACTAGGATTTGTTGTAAGGGTAGTTTATCACTCAAAGCTTTAAAGCACGAGTGTTTGTCTCTTGATTAAAGCTTTGAAGCAAGATCAAGATATTTTATTGAAGTGTGTCTTCACAATTCAATTAGTCAATAGGTTGATATCACTGCGGTGATTGAGGGGAGTAGAGAACTCGGATCTAAGTAGGACTTAGGTTGAAGTGTCATTGGGTAGGGATTAAGTGAGGAGTTGTAACCGAGTTTAACTCGAATTGATACTACTAATAGTGAATTTCCTCCCTGGCTTGGTAGCCTCCAGACGTAGGTTTGTTAGAACCGAACTGGGTGAACAACTTATTGTGTTATTTCTTTCTATATTTATGTGAATTATCAGCAAAGGTCGACATCTTGGTCATAACATTCTCGTGACATTAAGTATCTGCTGCCAGGAATTTCATTTGGTATCAGAGCAGGCACCTTGCTTGTTATTTTTGGGTGAGATCTAGGGAAAATAGTTTCTGGCATAATGGATAAAGAAGCAGGATTTGGAGGTAGACCACCTATTCTGGATGGGTCTAATTATGAGTACTGGAAGCCTCGTATGGTTGCCTTCTTAAGATCAGTGGATATCAAGGCTTGGAGAGCTGCTGATAAAGGATGGAAACATCCAACCAAGGTTGAGAAAGATGGGACTACTGTCTTGAAACCTGAGGAAGAATGGAGCAAAGAGGAAGAGGAGCTTGCCCTGGGGAATTCTAAAGCACTGAATGCTTTATTTAATGGTATTGACAGAAACATCTTCAGATTGGTTCATCAATGTGAACTGGCCAAGGATGTTTGGGACACCCTCAAAACCACTCATGAGGGAACATCCAAGGTGAAGATGTCAAGACTTCAGATGCTCACTACCAAATTTGAGAATTTGAAGATGAAGGAAGATGAGACTATTCATGAGTTTCACATGAATGTGTTGGAGATTGCCAATGCCTCAGGAGCACTTGGTGAAAAGATGTCAGAGGAAAAGCTGGTGAGAAAGATTCTCAGGTCCTTGCCCAAAAGGTTTGCAATGAAAGTTACTGCAATTGAAGAGGCTCAGGACATCAGCACCTTGAAGGTTGAAGAACTGATAGGATCTCTTATGACTTTTGAGATGGGGATCAGTGAAACTGTTGACAAGAAGAGCAAGAGCATAGCACTTGTATCCAATTCTGAAGAAGGATGCAAGGAGGAAGATGAGGAGAAGATATCTGAAGCTATAGCCATGCTTGGAAGACAGTTCAACAAACTGATCAGGAGAATTGATCCAAAGTCAAGGTCAAATGTCAAGGACACTGCATCGACATCGAGATCCTATGACTCAAAGAAGATCCAAGTCGAGGAAAAAGGAAGTCAAAGGAGGAGTCCAATGTCATGAATGTGAAGGATATGGACATATTAGAGTGAATGTCCCACCTTTCTTAAGAAACAAAAGAAAGGAATGGTCACTTGTCCGATGGTGATTCGAAGTGAATCGAGGAAGAAGGTGCCAAACTTGTCACCGCTCTCCTGGAGTGTACAATTCGACATGGACTCTAGTGATGAGGAAGTGACATTTGAAGAGCTTCTTTGAGATCTACAGGAAGCGTGTGTGAAAAGTGGTGAAGTGTGTCGTCAGAATGAGGAACAGAATAACGATTGAGAAGTTGGAAGTGAGAATGTGAAGCTAGAGGTGAGAAAAGGAAGACACACCACTATAAATCTCCTAATGTTGATATTGTCATGTTGAACTCAAAACTTGATCAGATGTCTAAATCACAAAATGATGACATCCGTAATCGATAAGTTGGAGGAAATTCTTCACTTGGACAAAATGCGAGGAATAAGCATGGTCTAGGATATGTGGCTGAAAAGAAACCCGTTGGTGACATTAATAAGCAAAGACATGGGAGAACAATGTCAAAACAATTGTCAAAGACAAACCAGAAATGTGTCAGGACAGGATATGTCGCAAAGAAATTTGCTAATAACCGAGAGGAACAAGTCAGGAAGTCAAAGGCAAAGAGGATGTCATACCACAAAACAGAAATAGGTCCGGCTCAGACATGTGGAGACTAAGAGATTTGTTGATCACAAAAGGAAAATGACTAATGAACCAATGTCAAAGCAGATGTCACAACATTGGATTCAACATCAAAATCATAGAAACTTGAGCAAAAGTTTCAAAGGTGGAGATGTTATTATTGTGGAAGGTTTGGTCACATAAAGTCCACCGCTATAGGCTACATGGGTATCCTAATCAAGTTCCTTATGTGAAGCATAAGTCCAACAAGGCATCATACACTCACCTGGAAGAAGAAGACCATAGCTCATAGCACAAAATTCTTAGAGCACCTTCCAAGGAAGATTGGTATTTTGACAATGGATGTTCCAAGCATATGACCGGAGAGAAATCTTCTCAATGATGTTAAGCCTCATTCTACCGCTTTGTTACCTTTGAAGATGGAGCTAAAGGAGAAATCAAAGGTGTTGAAACTCAACCGGTCCGAGTTCCAAAACCGAATGAAGTATCGCTGGTAAAGGCTTGATGCAAATCTCATTAGCATAAGTCACTATGTGATATGGGATTCATAATCAACTTCACTAAGACCGAATGTCTTGTGATTAACGATGAACAAGTGATTATGAGAGAGTCGATCAAAGGACAACTGCTACTTGTGGGAATCTCGAGAACCCCACTGCCATCTATGTGCTCTACGACAAAGATGAAGAGAAAGTGAAGTTGGCAAAAGAAACCGATCACCACACCTCGGAGGAATGGAAAGGATCGGCCCATAAAGGGAGTCAAGATTACCAAGAATTCTCATGAGAAAAGGTAAACTGTGGTAATTCAGTGGACAGAAATCGAATGTCACACTCAATGTCCAGACATTTGATCACTCCTGAAGTACTGAAGCAGAGTACTAGGTTCTGGCATGAAAGGCTGACCAAGTGTCTTACCGTCAAAGAATACAAGGGAAGAGTATTGGATGATATCCTCATTGTCAGAGGAGGAAATATCATGGTGGCCTTCAGCCATGGTAATCACTTGGAATCTGAAGAAGTCTCAGATAGATTAATGGATGACTCAACACTTTCACGTAAGTGTGCAAAGAATTGTGTCAAGAAGCCTGGAATGAAGAATGACACCCACGCTAGGACTATTACCCTTCCTCTTTTGAAGGTGCCCAAAAGAACAAGTGGAAAAGGGGTTGATCAAAGCTTGTGTAAAAGGATTTCTGTTGGATGTGTCCCCTTGAGAAGCAATCTTATTTCTTGGATCGAAGAAACAAACGTGTTCCTATACAATGCTAGAGTCGAACACATAGCGGTGATAGCAATTGCTATAAGATGATCCGATGAAGCGATATCGATTGAGTACAATGTCATACAGGATGTCATGACATTGAACTGTGACATTGCACCTGAGGCCAGTCAATTTAAGACCTTAAGGGACAAATTGGGTATTTGTCAATATGAGGAATTGTAGCAATTAACTGGGGTAACAGCAAGGGATGAAAGGGATTGTGTATTTCAATTACTTATAAGTGGGCCATTTAGGTATTTTCATTCCCAGTTTAAAAAATCCAAGAATAGGAAGAGACATCCATATATAAGAGTTTCTCCATTTGAAAGTAGCATCCCCTTTACTTCTTCTAAAAGAAACTCTGAATCCCCTTGCCAATTTCGCTCTCTCTCCCACAACAACCATCAGCGAAAAATGTCTTCATCCTCCTCATCATCTCAACAATCAGGATCTTCATCTCCTTCCATGAATGAAGATAGGTCAAAGACTGAAGCCATGCAA
Source organism: Vicia sativa (assembly GCA_021764765.1). Taxonomy (NCBI): domain Eukaryota; kingdom Viridiplantae; phylum Streptophyta; class Magnoliopsida; order Fabales; family Fabaceae; genus Vicia; species Vicia sativa. Next base: position 184,509,145 of record CM038794.1, read on the forward strand.
GCTGAAGCATTGACAGTTACTCCACTGCGCACCATGGCAACTTGACCCAGAAAGAGTCAAGAAGCTACGCACAAGCAATGCAAGAAGGGCACAGCATCCCCTTCTGGTAAGACTTCTATTCCATCATCCTCCTCTCCTGGGACTAGGTCAGTGCATGTGGCCATAGCTAGGATAGTGTCTGATATCCTAAACGGAATAAACAGCACTGGATCTCCGCCCCTAATCATAAGTCCGCCAAATTAGCTCAGCTTGATCCGATGTCAATGAGAATGTCAAGACATCCGTGATGATGTGATTCTCCCAAAGTTGATGTTAATCCTTCGCCTCCCGAAAGGTGTCAAGATGATAATGAAATGGAATCTCCTCCGATAATGTGAATGAGATCCGATGAGATTCTTGAAAATCTCCATCATTGTACCCGATAACTCTTCTCTTCTCACGATAACATATCCGATAGCATTCTTGAAGATACTCCCGAGAGGAACACCAATCGAATATGGTTTCATATCATCAGCCTAGATGAGGAGTGTTCGATAATGACCTCATAGCCAAGGTTAATCCAAGCATTGCTAGAAGGGTAATGAACAGAAAGGGAAGAAAAGTGCTTCTCAAAGCTCGTATATGAGAAGAAAGTCAAGTTGGTTGCAAGACTCCTAGGGTGAGAGGAAGGTTGTGGAAAAATCGGAAAAAGCAACAAGGCCGGAACTTCCAAAGGAAGGGTAAAGTAAGGAATGCTGGTGATTCTCCTAAAGCAAAGAGCACCTCAATTGTGAGGAAAAGAAAAGCACCCGAGCCCTCGATCGTGATGACTGACTTTGATGTTATAGAGAATGTCCGTGACATCCAACAAAGAGAAGGTTGTCTCTGGGAAAATTCCCATAGTTCCCTAAGTACCAATTGACAACATTTTCACCACCTCGAAAATGCTAATAGGTGGAAATATGAGCTTGAAAAGAATAGCACTTGAAAGGGAATCGCATAAAGATGCCCTTGAATGCAAAGAGGATTGACTCGATCAAGGAAGTCGGGTTGATGAGAACTGGTGAAGTTCTCCAATTATGAAGGTCCGTGAAGGAGTTTATTGTGAACCCGTCACATGGTCAGTCGATGGAAGATCGATTTTAAGACCGTGTTTGTCGAGGAAGAAAAGTGAAGTTCTCCTCAAGTATAATCAACAAGTACTTAGGGAGATCGATGAGGCTCAACTCGAACTTGAAGAAACCGACAATCAAGTATGTCACCAATCAACGCCAAGGTAAAACATTGGCCATTGAAGGAAAGTCGCTAGCAAATTAAGTGTCAAATTTGCTATTCTTCACAAGATTGGTGCAGCCAATCGTTCCCACGAATCACAAGTCAACCATCTCCATTGGTCTGAGGTTCATCTGCTGTTGAACAAAAGCAAAGTTTGACTATGGAAGCTACATTTTGATCGATTCTTAAACATGCCGATGCTATGCTATAAAAGGACCAATAGCATTTCCTCCTCTGTGTGGTATTATAACCGATCAATACCCCGATATACCGTTGATAGAGATTCAAGATGTAAAAGAGCTCCCGCCTTGGCTTCCACTACAAGCTATTTCAAGGAAGCATGTTCCGACATTGTCATGACATCACCGAGACATCTAATGTCAAAGCCAATTCTCGTAAGGCGATGTCATAGCTAAAGGAGACCTAGAGAACTTGAAGGAAGGCACTGAAGCTAATCGATCTCCACCCTTGAAAAGGAAAAAGACTCAAGTTGAGGAAGAAAGGCTTAATGGTGACACCTCACGACAATATGGAAGAAGATGTGAGGCCGATCAAGAAGTAGTCAAAGAAGGCTCAAGATGTGTCCTTTCACAAAGGCTCCTCAGAGAAGAGAGCACCCGAGTCCTGCCCTTTATGTTCCCCGATTGTTTTGTTCTTCAACTTTTGTTCTCGTTTCGCTTGTATTTTTCCAATTTTGTTTGGATATGTAACTTTATTGACATGTGTAATGCCCAACAATGATGTATCCCCTGTATACTTGCCGGTACTAAATTACTTGTCGGTATATTTCTCTTGTTGTTGACACTCTAAACAGTTTGGGGAGCTTGAAGTGGTTTTCCTTTGGCCCTTTATGGCTAAAAGGGGGAGAAGAAATACAAGTATTAATGTTTGGGAAATTGTATGGGGGAATTGTATGGAAATTTTATGGCCTGCTTGTTTGTGGGCAATTGTATTTGGGCAACTATGGGAGAATGTTGGGATTTTTGTATGGGTAGAATTTATCTTCTTAGTTCTAGTCACTTGAAGCTTAGGAAAGCTTAGGAAATCTTAGAACTAGGTTGTTAGTCTTCGCTGCATTTGTACTGATACTCAAGAAGTTTTAGCCAAAATGTGCCAAAGGGGAGTTTGTTAGTGTTTTAAGTTGGCATCAATTTTGGTAAAACTAGGCTTTAGAAATGTCTTGATAGATGTCATGACATTCGAGATTGAAGATAAATCCCACGGACAAGGATGGTAAAAGTACACCGTAATCGGAAGCTAAAGTCAGGCTGGAAATTAGAAAAATTGATGTCATAACAAATGTTATGACATTCGTGTCTGCTGCTAACCGCCCCGAGATTTTTCGTGAAGTTTGTTGAGCATTTTATTTATGTTTTCTCGTTATTAGAAAGCATGCTCACGTGGCTGCTAGGTTAATCTTAATTAAACCTAAATTGGTTGTTGAACAAACCATGTTTTTAGGAGAGAAATTAGCTATCTTTATGGAAGCCCAAAATCAAGATTCGGATCGCTTCTATATAAAGAAATGAACCCTTACTCTATGCCACGCCTCTGGATTCCATTGAAGACATTGAAGGCTTTTGTTTGTGTAATTAAGGTTAGTAACAGTGGTCTTTGTAATTTAGTTTCTTGTGAGCCAAGCAACTATCAATTGATAAGTGCATTGGACTAGGATTTGTTGTAAGGGTAGTTTATCACCAAAGCTTTAAAGCACGAGTGTTTGTCTCTTGATTAAAGCTTTGAAGCAAGATCAAGATATTTTATTGAAGTGTGTCTTCACAATTCAATTAGTCAATAGGTTGATATCACCGCGGTGATTGAGGGGAGTGAGTAGGAACTCGATCTAAGTAGGACTTAGGTTGAAGTGTCATTGGTAGGATTAAGTGAGGAGTTGTAAACGAGCGAGTTTAACTCGAATTGATACTACTAATAGTGAATTTCCTCCCCGGCTTGGTAGCCTCCGACGTAGGTTTGTTAGAACCGAACTGGTGAACAACTTATTGTGTTATTTATCGCTTATATTTATCTGTGAATTGTCAGCAAAGGTCGACATCGTGTCATAACATTCTCTGTGACATTAAGTATCTGCTGCCAGGAATTTCACGTAGGGTTTGGATATCGGGGTGATTTTGCAAACAGGTCGTGGAAGTGGTGAATTGTCTGTGAATCTTGCAGGTGTGTTCTTGATCGACTCACATCAAGAAAAGTTGATACAAGAAGAAGAAGATCTATGGATTTGTTTTTATGTCTTTGTATTGCAATCTTGTAAATATTTTTCAACATATTGATATAGAAGTTCTCAATTACAATTTGGAAATTGGGAGGGAGACATACCTACACGCGAGAACGAACGTGGGGACCTTCCTTACCAAATCGCTCCGCGTATCGTGTTCTTTCTCTCTATCTTTTTACTTTTACAATATGTTTGTGATTTAATTGTGCAATCTTTCTGCTCATTGATACAAGGTCGAAGAAAATCTTGTCAAAGCTCCATTGCCATTGATCATTGAACAAGCATCCTCCAATTGTTTGACAAAAGTGCTAGCTTAATTTCATTTCATTGGAAATAGTGTTATAGTGATAAGTGCATTAATTCAACATAGGTTCAGTGTTAATTCATCTTTCTCATCTCAATTAAAATCCAAAGAAACTATCGTGATGTCCGATTTTAGTAGCTGCCTGTAATAGACGGAAGTCAATTCAGGACCATTTGTCGCTTTCTTCAAGTTTTATCATTAACTCTGATAAATAATCTTTAACCCGTGATATAAACGAGGTGATATATTCACGCCCCCTCTCGATCACTCACCACACCGTTTAACAAGTGGTATCAGAGCACCACTTCGTTGGTGCTTGATGGCTCCTTCTAACGATATGGCTTCTGAACCTAAGGGGGCGTATATTAAAGCTCATGTTTTTAACGGTGAAAACTATGGCTATTGGAAAGACTGCATGCAAGTTTGCATAAACTCCATATATAAGATCAGATGGACTCATTCAAATGGACCTTTGAAATTACTATGACGATCGAAAAGCATTGTGCCTAAACCTGAGGGCAATTGGGATGAAAAAAATGAGAAAAAGTGGTCAAGCGATTGGAGAGACTGAAATATGATAATTTTAGCACTTGGTGTTGATGAATATTATCAGGTATCTCATTGCACGATAGCTAAAGAAATGTGGGAGGCTTTAGAAGTTGCCCATGAGGGCACCACCGGTTAGCAATCTCAAATTAACACACTTAACCAAGAGTTTGAGCTCTTTCGCATGAAACAGGGAGAAACTATCTCTGACATGCAAAAGAGATTCGTTCGTCTCACTGGTCGTTTAAATGCACTTGGAAAACCTGTTTCCAATGAAATTGCTACTAATAAAATTCTGAGATGTCTTAGTAGGGAATGGCTACCTAAAGTTACAACAATTAAGGAAGCCAACGACCTCACTACACTCACCATTTCAACTCTGTTTGGTAAGATGGAAGAACATCAGCAACAACTGGAAAATCTTGAAAAGCATGAGAACAAGAGTAAGGAGGAGAACAATAGAGACAAGGAGAGTGAGAAGAAGCCTATAGCTCTTAAGGCTTCTAGCTCAAAGTCCTCAAAAATATAGCAAAATAATGATGACTCAAGTAGTGACGAAGATTCGGATGATGAGGAAATGAGACTGTTTGTTCAGAGATATAATAGATTCATTCGAAAGAATGGAATCAAGCACTCCGGCAAAAATCTATCTAAGTTTAGAAGACAATCCATGGAGTCAAAGTAGGAGGAAAATAAGAAATATAAAGGGAAAGAATCCTGCTTCAATTGTGGTAAATTTGGACATTACAAAACAGAATGTCCTATGAACAAAAAGGACAAATAAAAGGCACCACCAAAGAAGCTCAACCAACAAAGAAGAGCTTATATTGCGTGGGAAAGTGATAGTGAGTCATCAAGCGATGAAGGCTCAAATGATAGTGATGAGACTGCAAATCTATGCCTCATGGCTCACATCAAAACCGCCATCCACAAGAAGAAAACAAAGAGAACAAGGTAAGAAAAGTCACTACAATGATTTTGATTCTTTGTCTTTCTCTGAATCGAAAATAGCTTTTGAAAACTACATAACGAAGTGTAGACGCTTTTAAACGTTTATCCTCCAACAAATATTTTCTCATTTGGAGGGTAAAGTGTATAAAGTGAACAAGATCTAAAAAGTCTAAAAGCTAGTATTGAGAAAGTTCAAAAGATATTGATGTAAATGGATGTATTGAAACTATAAATTGTGGAGTTTGTCACATTTGGAAAAAAGAGGTTAAGACTCTTAATTTCAAATTGGAAAAAACTTTACAACCCAAAATTACTTATGCTATTGATCCTAGGATTTTTAAGAAATCAATGAATCCACCATATGCCAAATATTCTTTTGTAGAAAAGATTCCAATGGACTCAATTAGCAAAAGAAAACAAGTTCATCATCATGGTTTATGTCATTACTATTGTCATAAAGGTCACACCATCGAGAAATGCAAGTTTAGGAGATTCTTTGTTCCTAAAGGCATTTATCATTGGAGACCTAAAGGCAACCATGTTTCCACTTGCCCACATGGACCCAATGAAAATTGGGTACCTACCTCTCTCTTTTGATATTGCATTGAATGTCTTGCATCCGTAGATAGACGATGGTTTCTCGGACAACAGATGTTCAAGGCAATGATAGGTGACATATCACTTTATTGACTTCAAAGCAAAGAAGAAAGGATATGTTACTTACGGAGACAATAACAAAGGAGCTATACTCGGCAAAGGTAGTGTAGGTAATCCCTCTACCACTACTATTTTTGATGTCCATCTTGTAGAGGGTCTTAAACATAACTTGTTAAGTATTAGTCAATTGTGCACAAGGGTTATAAAGTAACTTACAAAAACCCGCTGCATTATTAAAAATAACGAAAGTAACATTATGTTTAAGGGAATTAGAGTAAACAACATCTATATGCTTGATCTTTTATGTACTATTAACAAGCAATAAATGTCTAGTCACCTTGAATGATGATTCTGGCTTTGGCATAAACGCCTTGCATATGTTAACTTTGATTTGTTAAATAAGGTTGTATCCATGATTTAGTAGTCGGTCTTCCAAAAATAAAGTTTTCAAAAGACCACCTATGCGACGCATGTCAAATGAGAAAGCAAACAAGGGTGTCTTTCAAATCCAAAAATGTTGTTTCTACTTCACGACCCCTTGAGCTTCTCCATATGGACCTCTTTGGACCCTCAAGAACAAAGAGCCTAGGTGGAAACTACTATGGTTTTGTAATCATGGAGGACTATTCTATATTCACTTGGACCATATTCCTTCATAGCAAAGATGAAACCTTTTCTTCTTTTAAAAGTTTTGCAAAACTGTCCCAAAACAAAATGGAGTCAACAATAATTACAATTCATGGAGGTGAATTTCAAAACAATCTCTTTGATAAGTACTGTGATAAGTATGGCATTGAGCATAAATTTTCATCCCCTCGAACTCCACAGCAAAATGGAGTTGTGGAGCACAAAATCGTGTTTATAGGAGTTGGCTAGAACAATGCCCAATGAAGGAAGTTTACCAAAATATTTTTGGGCTGATGCGATTAGCACAGCTTGTTATGTGTTAAACAGGATATTAATTCGTCCTATTTTGGACAAAACCCCTTATGAGCTCTTGAAAGGAAGAAAGCCAAACTTATCACATCTTCACATATTCGGTTGTAAATGTTTTGTTTTGAATAATGGTAAAGAAAATCTTGGGAAGTTTGATGCAAAAGCGGATGAAGGTATCTTTCTTGGATACTCACAATCAAGCAAAGCATATAGAGTGTATAATAAACGTTTACTTACTATTGAAGAGTCTGTCCATGTTTCTTTTGATGAGTCTTATCCGAAGAATGTCGGAAAAAGTATTTATTTTGATGGCGCAGGTATATCTTCAGAAGACATACTCAAGGAAGTTGTTCTGGAAATTAAACAGTCTAAATCAGCAGACAAAGAGGAGGAGGAAGATACTAGTCATGTCAAAATGAGGAAGAAGGATATCGAAAGTCTTCCACCAGCCTGAAATCCTCAAAAGACAATCCAATTGACAACATATTGGGGATATATCGAAAGGAGTGACGACTCGTTCTAAGATAAGCAATTTCTGTTATCACTTCGCATTTGTTTCACAAGTAGAATCTAAGAATGCCAAAGAGGCCTTGATTAATGAATTTTGGCTAATGGCCATGCAAGATGAGCTAAATCAATTTAAAGAAATGACGCTTGGGAACTTGTCTCCTCATGTAGATCATCGTATCATAGGCACTAAGTGGGTTTTTAGAAATAAACTTGATGAAAACGGAGTGATAACTAGAAATAAAGATTGCTTAGTAGCACAAGGGTATAACCAAGAGGAGGGCATAGACTGTGAAGAAACTTATGCTCCAGTTGCTCGCCTTGAGGCTATACGCCTTTTGCTAGCTTATGCTTGTTCTAAGAATTTTAAGCTTTATCAAATGGATGTAAAGAGTACTTTTCTAAACAGTGTCATAAATGAAGAAGTGTGCATATCACAACCTCCTGGTTTTGAGAACGATGAATATCCAGATTCTGTTTACAAACTAAAACGAGATTTGTATGGTCTTAAGTAAGCCCCTCGGGTTTGGTATGAAAGACTTAGAAAATTTCTACTTGATCATGGATATTCAAGAGGTAAAGTGGATACCACTCTCTTCATTAAACGTAAAGGAAAGCACATTCTTTTAGTTCAAGTATATGTAGACGATATAATTTTTGGTTCAACTAACCTACACTTGGTCGAAGAATTTTCTAATGTCATGCAGGGGGAATTTGAGATGAGTCTTATGGAGGAGCTAAATTTCTTCCTTGGTCTACAAGTAAAACAGCTCGATGAGGGCAAAACAGTGTGTCAAACAAAGTACTGTAGAGAGTTGCTCAAGCACTTTGGAATGAGTGACCCAAAGTCCATCAACACCCCCATGGCTACTAACGGGAACTTGGATAAAGATGAACATGGTAAAGTGTAGATGTCAATAAATATAGAGGTATGATTGGATCTCTATTGTACCTTACTGCATCTAGGCCTGACATCATGTTTAGTGTTTGTTTGTGTGCACGATATCAATCGAATCATAAGGAATCGCACTTGAAAGCTATCAAGCGTATACTTAGATAACTTCATGGAACATCTAAATATGGGCTTTGGTATTCCAAAGGAAGTGATTGTAGCTTAGTAGGTTACTCCGATTCTGATTTTGTAGGCTACAAATCAGATAGGAAAAGCACTAGTGGCACATGTCACTTATTTTCAAACTCATTAGTGAGTTGGCATAGCAAAAATCTGGTTTCTGTTGCATTGTCAACTACTGAGGCTGAATACGTTGCAGCTGGTAGTTGTTGTGCCCAGATTTTGTGGTTAAAACAACAACTGCAAGATTTCGATATTCAACTAAGACGTATTCCAATAAAATGTGACAACACCAGTGCCATCAACCTAACTAAGAATCATGTTTTACATTCAAGAACTAAACACATAGAGATTAGGCATCACTTTCTTCGCGATCATGTTGAAAAAGAAGACGTTTTGTTTGAGCATGTTGATACTAAAAGTCAACTTGCTGATATTTTCACCAAACCATTAACAACTGAGTCCTTTTTTAACATTCGTCGTGAGTTAGGATCTTGGATCTTTTCACTTGGTCTTAAGTATATATCTCACCATGTTATTGAGATGTAGTCTAGTTTCTATACGTGCGTATTCAAAGTTCATTAACTAAGGTTATATTGTTCCCTTCCATACCCTATTAACATTCATTGACTTTGTGTATGTGCAATATGTTCCTTAAATGACTGTTTACATGTTTTGCTTTACATAAATTGTTGGAGTATTATCATAACCATCTTCATTGCATTACCATTCTGCATAATCATTCACAACTAATCCATTTTGCACTAACACACATTTCTGGATGGGTCAAAATATCATATTGTTTCTAAAATTCAAATAAGAACTCATGTTCCGGTCGACCCATGCATCGTATGCATCGATACAAAACTTTGACATTTTTAATTTTTTAAAAATTTCTTCAGTATGTATCGACACATACTTGTTTTTTATCAATACAAAACCACGTTCAGAATTCATATTTAGTTTTGTATTGATCCAAAACCTCTTGTATTGGCTCATAACTGTTTTGGGTCGACCCATCAGCCCATTTAGCATCTCATATATTATCCAAACATTATCATGCATCTCATAACATAACTGTTCAACCTACCCTAATTAGAATCTCATTGCTCACGCCTCCTATTGTTACCTTCATCACTGTTCATCTCACAAATTCTTCATCCACCATGCCTCCAAAGACAAATCTTCCCAGATCAAGAAAAGGGAAAGGTAAAGCTGCTGCAGGAACTTCATCTAGGGTTGAATCTCCTGAGATTCCACAGTCTGCTCTGTCAATTTTACATCCATCTTTAAAAGAGGAGTTCAAGAATTCGTTTAGTTCCCGGCTTGTCATGAAGCCACACACCTTCATCAAAAGAGATGTATTGTCTCTGTACATCACAGGCGTGTGCGATCTGCTGGACGCATAGAAACTAGGTAACTTTTTGGCTATCAATGACAATTATCATGAAGATGTTATTCGTGCATTCTATGTTGGGCTGAAAAAATATAGAGGAATTTCTTTTAAGTGCTCCATTGGAAACAAGACATACACGTTTGATGCTGATGATTGGGACTCTGTATTTCAATTCTCTTTCAATTCGTCTGTTTTGAAAACCTGGCATGATGCTAAGTTTGATCATGCATACAAGAAATAGGACTATCTTGCATCCATTCTGAAATTGGAACGACCTATTGGTCTTGATGAGCAAATCACTTCTGCCATGATTCAAAGCATTCCTAGAATGCGTCACTGGATAGTGTCTCACATCCTGCGGTCGAGGTCAGGTGGCCATTCAAGATTAGATTGGCCTGATCTTCATCTATTATATATCCTACAAAATCAGGTCCACTTAAACTGGCCAAACTATTTTGTTCATCACATGTTTCAAATGCGTGACAATAACAGAAACACTGCCCTCGGCTATTCTGCCCAAATCATGTGAATTATCAAATTCTAGGGCGTCACCATCCCTCTTGTGCCTCTCATATCTCCCATTGCTGCTCAATAGTTTAACAAGGCCACATTAACTCACATGGGATACAGATGGGACAAGCAGCGCCAATGTCTATATTTCAAAGAGAAAGGGTCGAACACACGAATCTACAATTTTGATGTGCCACATGAGCATGTCTATATGGATGAAGATCCAATAGATGCTGATATGCCAGACATATCCCAGGAGTATCAACATGAAGATGTCCCTACTGATGCAATCACAGGATGAGGAGCTTGGCAGCCACAAAGGTGGTCACCAACCGACTGTCAAGCTGACCCACAAGCTCCGCCTTTTACTGGTGCAGGATCCTCCTTATTTTTTCCTAAGTACATGACTCACTATTCCATACAGATGGAAATTGCATAACATACGCCACTTAAGAGGCGCTGGCTTGGCATGTTCATCAAAATGAGCATAAGGAACATCGTGACCGCACGAAGAGCATACTGATGTATCAAAATCAGCATTCATGGCATATGGACTTGGTGAAATGGCATCAAGTCTTCTACAATGAGATGTCAGGTTTTATGCATGATTGTCGCGCTGATCCTGCTATATTGGAGAGGTTTAGAAGTGAAGAAGTCCAAAATAGGTTCCGACTATACAACTTTATGGAACAAACTCTTGATGAGAATCCTCCCCGCCTCCACCTACTATCCACAACCAAGATGTAGAGGTCAAGGATCATGTGGTGACCATGACCTATTTGATTCTATGTCATATCATATCATGTCATTACATCTTTGCATAATCATTGTACTAGCATTTATGTATTTTTATTCCAAAATTTGTACTCTTTATTTGTCAAGCGTTTTTTTTACTTAATTTCTAACACTCTATGTGAGTGAACGTATGTGATTTCCCTAAGCCTGTCACTCTTTGTGAATGACTTTTTCTTAATCAATATTGTTGTGTTTGTCTTGTTGCTGTCTATATATTACTACTGTCAACTATTACTTTGCTACTATTCTGTTTCTCTTTTTGATGTTGACAAAGGGGGAGAAAACGCAGATGTCATGTTAGAAATTATGCACAAACTCAAGGGGAGCAATTATCAATCAACATACATCTTGCAAGAATTTGCCATCATCAAAAATGGGGAGTTTGTGAGCAACCCTTTACATTGTGCTAGATTGTTTTGAATGATAGCAAATGCTAGATTGTTTTGAATGTTAGCAAATATATATGTTTCATTGTCTAATTGTGTCAATATACATGTGTGATTGTATGACCAAATGGTTAAATGCATAAAAGTGGTCAAAATATCATGTTTGTCATGCACAAACCTTTTTGTATCGATTCATACGTACTTGCATCGATACGTATCTTTTTGTGAATTCATAAAAACTATTTTTACACAGTATGAGCCGACTCATACGTGTTATGAGTCGATACAAGCAAGTTTGAAGGCTCAAGAAAATAAGGCTTGCATCAACACATATGACCATGGATCGATACATACGCATCTTGCATCGATACATACCATTTTGCATCGACTCATATATACATCATAAATTGGAATTCAGTTCTATTTTGTATGCCTTAAAGCTTGTATCGATACAAAAGCTCTTGTGTCACTACATAACAAACTTGTATCGACATATACGATACTTGCATCGAGTCATACTGAACTAAATTCCTCTAAAATCTATTCTAACACGGTATGCATTGATACAAAACCTCTTGCATCAACACATAAGCCATTTGCATCGACACATACGACATTTGTATCGACTCATACATATGTTTACTCTCTGGAATCACTTCCTAATACTATATGCATCGATTAAAACTCTCTTAGGTTGACTCATATGTCTCTTGTATCGACTCATACGTGTTATGTGTCGACTCATAATTTTTTTTTCAAATAACATTTTATGTTTCCATATATAAGACAGTTTAGCAGTTTTAGACAGTTACAGGTGTTACAAAATCAGTTTGTGAGCATCCAATTTCTGAGCAAATAGAAACCTGAAAGAGACTTCATCTTCATCATCTTCTTAATCACCTTGGTTCAAGAACATTGACACATAATCATTATTGTTTGTTATATCAAGGGATCAAAGAGATAACGTTCAGTGGTACGATCGGTGATCTAGCTGAGTTGAAGATTCAAAGGGGGTTTTGAGGAAAAACCAGAAGGTTTGTCCAGCAAGAATGGAGGTGTCTTCTGGGTTTGTTAGTCACGATTTCACATAGCAGATTTAGCCATAGCATAGGGTTTAGATATCGGTGCGATTTCGCAAAATGTGGACGTGGTGAATTGTCTGTGAATCTTGCAGGTGTGTTCTTGATCGGCTTAAATCAAGAGCAGGTTGATACAAGAAGAAGAAGATTTGCGGGATTTGTTTTTCTGTCTTTGTATTGCAACCTTGTAAACATTTTTCAACATATTGATATAGAAGTTTTCAATTCCAATTTGGAAATTGAGAGGGAGACGTACCCACACGCGAGGACGAACGTGGGGAACTTCCTTACCAAATCGCTCCACGTATCGTATTCTTTCTCTCTATCTCTTTACTTTTACAATACGTTTGTGATTTAATTGGTGTGCAATCTTTCTGTTCATTGATACAAGGCTGGAAGAAAATCTTTGTCAAAGCTCCATTGCCATTGATCATTGAACAAGCATCCTCCAATTGTTTGACAAAATTTCTAGCTTAATTTCATTTCATTGGAAATAGTGTTATAGTGATAAGTGCACTAATTCAACATAGGTTTTGTGTTAATTCATCTTTCTCATCTCAATTAAAATCCAACAAACTATCGCATGTCTGGTTTTCTAGTAGCCGGTTCAGAATAGACGGAAGTCAATTTAGGACCGTTTGTCGCTTTCCGCAAGTTTTATCATTAACTCTGATAAATAATCTTTAATCCGTGATATAAAAGAGGTGATCTATTCACCCCCCTCTCGATCACTTGCCACACTGTCTAACACTTTTCCAAATTCTACAACACTAACCTTTTCAAAATTGTCTGGGCTGACACATTGGTGAATTTTAAAGAGAGCTTTATAATTCTTCTTCTTCGATTCGCCTCATCCGACTCTGAAGCTTTTTCATCAAGTGGTTCTAATCCATATTTAACAAGTTCCCAAAGACCTTGAAAATAGAATATAACTTTCATCTGTTTACACCAATTCTCATTGTTATCTCCTTTAAGAATTAGAAGATGTGATGGAAAATTTCCATTAGCTTAATTCATCGCCATTGATTTTCTTCTTCTTCACTTGATTTCTCAATCGGGACTCTTGATACCAGTGTTAGAAATCCACCAAAACCTATGATGAATTTATATCAATCTTGATGAACAAGATTGTTATCACTACACAATAACGATGAAAAATATGAAAGAAAGAAAGAGAAGACAATTATTTTGGTTTTTGAAGATTTCCTCTATGCTCACAAATTGTGGAAAACTTTATTATTCAATTGCAACTGCAAATACTGTGAATAAATGAATTGATTACAAAATAAGGGTTGCTCCCTCTATTTATATATTTATGTTAGCTTGCTCTCTAAGCTAAAACTCAAAACTATAAAAGCCCAAAATACTTATTTTGGAACTAAATCAAATCTATCTATTCTAGACCTAAATCAAATCTTATCTATTTTACATGTAAAACAAATCTGTGTGTAACAAGCTTTTTCCACACTTCTAAATAAAATCAAATATTTTTGTCACTACCTTGTCGTTGTCGAGCAAACTGCTTCGACACGAGGAATTACTTTCAACAAATTTGATTTATTATCTTCTAATGCAGTTTAGGTTGTGACATGTTTTTTGTATGTAATGATGGATTGTTTTTTTAAAAAATGTAATTAAAATTTTCTGTCACTTCCAACACATGTTAATACTGATGTCCCAATATCAGAACAATGTCACTACAGATGTTACAACATCTGTTGGCAGACAGATTACAAAGATATTAAAATTAAACTGCAGAATGATAAATAACAAAAAAGTT
>CM038794.1:184523650-184609226 GCA_021764765.1 Vicia sativa
AAGTGTCATCTCACACTAGTTGCATACAAAAGGGATAACGGCATCTAGACAAGACCGACTATGCTCCGATACCACTATTGTAACACCCCTTCATTACCCGCTTTATACCTTTAATAATCGAGTTTTTAATCACAAATCAAGAGGCGCTACAATTTAAATACTAACAATCCGAATAGGGCATGCTTTTCAAGGAAATCAATAAATAAACAGACTTAAGGTTATGTTTAATACCGAAATGAAACATAACAACCTAATACGCCATTCAAAATTATTCCAGACAATAAATTGAAACATTAATCAAAACTAATATTTAATATCCAAAAGAATCAATCAAACGCTTCCAAAGTGTTACATCTATGTGAGTACCCACATCGACACGCAGACACAATCTAATGACTCGACTCTAGAAGCTATCCTCATTGATTCCAAGCAATTATTCATCAAATCAAATCATTAAAGTATGGGTGAGATTTCTATCCAATATAAAATGCATTATACGTTTCTAAATACAATAAATACATTAGTCCATTATCCAAACATATAGTCATAGCCAATTCACAAATGCATCTCACACAATGAACATGTAAATATAACAAATGATGGAAATTGCAACACTAAAACCATCCTAGCATGTTACAATCCCATATGCAATGCGCACTCTATGCATGTGGTACCAAAATGAACCGAGTTCACCCATCGCCCGCTTATGTGGAAAGACAATGAAATCCATGATTCGCCCATAACCATCGGGTCAAGAATCTAGCCTCACACCTCTAAATCCTAGTAAGTCTATTGCTCAGAAGTTCACTTCCGCACAATGTGAATGAACCAATTAACAATGTTTATGCATGCATCATAAAAGCATGCAACATCATCACGTATCATGATATCAATATAATTCACATAATGCCAATCACCAATGTATTACATTCAATCATAATGAATATCAAAATACAACATTGTAAGCATTAGTTCTCATCCGTAACTCGCACCATTTATAACAATTCCCATTATCCTTAACTATTCACACTTTTCAAAATCGAAGCTCGACTCTTTTTAAAATGATTTTAGCAAAATAATATTTTTCCCTTTTAAAAGATAGTATTTTAAATTTAAGAAATAATGCCAAAACTTTTCGAATCGGAGTTACGGTTTGAAGATATGAATTTTGAAGTTTTAAGTGTTTTGTATTACATTGTTGGAACTCGGTTCCTCCTCGGGAGAACCCGGTTCCCACCTTTGAAAATAAGCCCCCGAATTTGTATGGGGAACCCGGTTCCTCCCCACTGGAACCGTTCCACGACAAATTGCCGCTTTTTGAAAGTTTACATCGGGAACCGGTTCCTCCCCACCGGGAACCGGTTCACGACCAGTAACCAAAATCGCTATTTTGACAAAGACTTATGCATTCTTATTCACTTCCAATCATTCCCATACGATTTGTGACATTAGGAACACCAATTTGCAACCATTATATACTAATACCACATCATACAACATAGTTTCATCCTTCCTATTAATTATTCGACACTAACCGTATTAATTCTATAATCCGACACAAAATAGGATTTAATCCTACAAACCTATAATCACCTAAATCAATTTTTCCTAACATACCCAATCATCCGGTTGATTCCAAAACCCATAAGGCATTAAAATCGAATGAAATCACCCTTACCTCGCGATGATCTTCGACTTTCCCCACGTTGGCTTTTTCCTCTCTTCACTTCTCCAATTCTACGTGAAATGATTTTCCTAAAAGACCTTCTTTTCCTTCTTTTCCTTTTTATAATCCTTGTTATATTCCTTTATTATTTCCAAATAAAATACATAATTAATAAATAAAAGTAGAGTGATTTACTCCTCACACTCACTACTTACTCTTCACACCCTCAACCCTTTTTTCTTCAATTAATCCAATTAAATCCAAAAATATTAATACCTCAGTCTTTAATTAAATAAATAATAAAATTTCTTATTATTTAATATTCGAATTAAATCAGAGTGTCACACTATTAACATAGTTCATAATGCAGTACAACATGATATTACCAAACATATTAAAGTTGCCAGACATTTCATTAAAGAAAAATAAGACAGTGGGCTTATTTGCATTCTATATGTCCTCCAAAGACAGCCTTGCAGATCTTCTAACAAAAGGGCTGAACAATCATAACTTTAAAAGAATTATTTCTAAATTGAATGTAATAGATATACATTCACCAACTTAAAAGAGAGTGTTATAAATAGTAGTTTTATTATTATTATTTTAATATTATTAATTATTAGTAGTAATTTATATTTAATTATTTAGTAAGGTCCATTAGACGAGAATATAGAAATTAATATTCATCTATTTAATATTATTAATAACATTTACTTAATATTATCAATAACATTTAGATCCAATTACTTTTCATTGTAAAAAATTCAAAGAAATAAACAAAACCACTAATTTGTCCGAACTGTAATTTAATTGTTTTAGATATATATAACACAAATTAAAATTGAGCATTTCTTAACACATACTTATGCCTTTTTAGAGACTTTTGACGAAAAGTAAAAAGTATCTTCAGAATTCAGATATGTATATCTGAACTTACCACATTACAAATTTAGAGGGATTATTCGGATATGCATGTCTGGACATCCTTTTTGTCAAGATCAGGGGAGTTTCGTGTGTTCATCTTTGAATAAACCTCATATTTTAATTTCAGAGTTTTTCGGAGATGCATATCTAAACCGTGTTAAATATATTTTGGCTCAAAACAGAACCCCTCATTCTCTCTTTTGTCCACATCAAAACACCTAAATTTCTTATTTTTCAAGTTACCCAAACTTCTTTGAGCAAATTACTGAAGCATCTGAGTTGTAATTCGGACAGGAAGGTATGTTAAGCAAGTTGTCAACGCGAGTAAGAAGTCAGCGGAATAGAAGAGGATGCAATCAAAATGTGAGGTCAGAATGATAGTTACAGTAGTCATCGATATGTGAGGTTGGACATGGTGAGAGGCATACCTAGTCGGAGCCGACATATGAGGTCGATATGGTAGTTACAATAGTCTACCGACATATGAGGTCGTTATGGCAATTACAAGAATCCAAAAGTCGACAACAGTTACAAAAGCTAGTAAGAGGACATTGTGCCTCGTAATGGGGCAACGAGGATTAAGAATTTTCTTTATCTCATAAAAAAAAAGACTATTAATCAACAAATAGAAGCACAAATATGACAACAGTCTTGAATATACAAAATAGTTGTGGTCTCGCCTGACTATTTTCGAGGATACTATCTACATGTTTATTAAAAATTGATATTAATAAAAGTTACGACCAAAATAAATAAATAAAATGAATTTAAAGTTGAAATTGAATGTAGTAAAAATATTATATCAAGACGAAGTGTTGAGAATAGTATAATTAATATTTTTTTTGAATGTTTTATTATTTTTAATCTATTTTTTTATAAAATTTCTTCCTTATTTAAAAATTATTAGTTAAACATATAATTTTGTAGATAATAATTTTTATAGGATGATGATCAAAATCTAACAGTAAAAAAAAATCCGAACGTGTAAATGCATTTAGAGAGCAGTGAATTAAAGTTTAGAATGCTTTTTTTCTACATAATGAAAGAGAAAAAATTAGAGTTTTTATTCTATAAAGTATAAAAAAATGAATTAATTCGTGGTCTGGTTTTCTATGTTATATATGCAGTTTCTACTTATAACCGAAACGTAGTCTCAAAGAAACATTTAGTTTCTGAAATACATATAAATTTAGAAATTGTTTGTTGAAGAAGCATATCCAAATTCTAAATGGCAATGGAATGGTGTGCGGCTTGGATTACTTGCGTTCCAAATCATAAACGAAACCCGCTTACAAATAATACTATCTAGCTATATAGAAAGAATATAACAAATCAAAGTATAAATATAAATTGTTGAGCAAGTTGGAACAGGACACGTAAATATAATAAATAAATATATAAATAGAAAAAACTTTCACTCAAGTCCCTCATTGTTGGTACCGCCATTCTATATTCCAAATCAACATGCTATAAGCGGTAATTTCTCTAAAACAAAACAAGCAGCTCCATTTCTGTGCACCGCCCATCGCAAACTTTCAATTTCCATTTGGCGGTTATTTCCGTTCCCTGTTTCATCCCTTTTTAACTTCATTTTCTTTCTCCACTCTTCTAACCCTAATCCAATCCTCTCGTATACTAGTAATAAAACTCTTATCTTTTCTTATGGATTCAACTTCAACATTCCCTCGACAACAACAACTTGACGATCATCATGCCATCCTCGACGAAGATAACTCCACTGTTTCCGATTGCGAGAGCAGTGTTTCCGGCACCACCAGACACCAACAACAGAAACAAAACTCTGATTCGTTTTTAGTTAGCCTTGGAGAAGGCGATGTTGTTCATGACCTAATCAAGACCAGATTCCTTCGCGGAATCGGTTTACTTGCGAACCAAACCGACATTCTTGCGATTCATAGAAACGCCTGTTCAGACGCTGTTTCTCTGGCGCGACTTCAATCCTTTCACGTTTATGCAGGAGCTGTTTCTAAACTTCGCGGTGGAAATTCAAATGTGAAATATGCTTGGTATGGAACTTCCTCTCAGAATGACGTAACAGACATTCTTTCAAACGGTTTTAGTCATGTCCATGGTCATAGCCTCTGCCTCTCCAGATGATTCTCCTCTCCACAGGTTCTTTTTCTTCCTTCTCCAATGCTAATTATTAACTGATTCTTGTTTGTATTTGAACTTGAGTTTTGAATTTTGTGTTTGTGCAGTGTGAAAACTTTTGTTGGAAGAGATGGTGTGAGGCATTTGATTTTGTGTAGGGTGATTTTAGGAAGAACGGAAATTGTGAAACCTGACACCAAACAATGTTATCCGAGTTGTGAGAATTATGATTCTGGCGTGGATAGTTTTTCGGCTCCAACCAAGTACATGATTTGGAGTAGTAGAATGAATACTCATGTTTGGCCTGCATATGTTATAAGCTTCAGGGTTTCTTCATTCAAAGGTTTGTGTATATGTCATTTTATTCATGTGTTCTTTTGTTGTTCTCATTTGAAATTAATAATTCATCTATTTTTTTGTGTTTAGGGATTGGGATGAGTGAAAAAGAACATGCGAGACCAACTTCACCTTGGATGCCGTTTCAAAATTTAATTTCTGTGCTCTCCAAGGATTTGCCATCGCTTGATATTGCTTTGATTTCCAAGTTCTACAAAGCTAAAAAGGTAAACTGTTTGTCTCTTTGTTTTGTTGGATAGAATCATGGTCTTGGATACAACTTTATGGAGTAAGTTGATCCATCTAGTCAATTCCACTTAGTGGGATAAGATTTGATTTTTGTTGTTGATTGATTGCTCTGTTTCTTGCAGGAAAAGAAGATTTCCCGACAAGAATTGATACAAAAAGTAAGACAAATTGCTGGAGACAAGTTGCTAGTATCGGCCATCAAGTCTTACAGAGCAAAGGTGCAAATATTTCACTTCTTGTTATTATGATCTCTATTAATTCGAACATGTATTTTAGGAAGTGATGCTTAAAAAATGACAAACATCAGCAATACTATGTTTCTTTAAACTCTATTCTGATTAGTGTTTTTATGCTTTGACTGAGTAACAATAGAATTCTTATTGATGTATACCATATTTTCTTGATCAACGGGTTTATAATTTTTCAATTTTCAATAAAATATTATATTTAATGGGTTATGAACTACTATGGTTCATTCTATAGAAGTTCCTTCATGTGTTCAAACATAGTCATTCTAGCTAATACTTAATATTAGCCATTGGATAAATCACTCTATGATCTCTGGTAGCAAATATATCTTTTGCTTCTTCCCTCTATTTACGTTTTATATTTGAGCATATATGTGTTAGTCTATGCAATAACTGATCGTCTATTCTAGTCTAACTTGGTCAATTTGTTTGTGTTTCCAAAAAAACCTACACAGTTTCAGCAAACAAGGTCAAAGAATGACAACTAGACGGCTTGGAAAGCAGGTGTAATGATTTCCTTCATGAGTTTTGTTTTTGAGATACACAAAACTTTAAACTTCATATACAAAGTGGAGCACTTTGAGGAGATATAACTTTAGAAACATAAACATTGGGGATACATAGCAAAAGGAATTTGCTTTATTTTTCTGTTTGCTATTTGGAATGATGTCGTCAACTTATAAAGAGAGGATTTCATGCGCCAATATTCTAATGTTGAAAATGTAAATATAAATTTTGTTGTGCTTCTTTTTTACTAGGATTTTTTTTAATACTAAATACTACTTTGGGACCGTTATAGTTTGTCTCAACCATTTTGCCCTCATGCAAGATTATGTGTGAGAATATTCAAAAATAAAAATTATCTGTAAGGAACTGTGGACAATTATGTCATACATCAACTTGTAAGTTGAGTGGAGATATTATAGAAGAGTAGGTCAGGCCATGTTGCAGACACTAGACGAGCTTGCCATGCCCCCTGCTTTATAGAATTTTTTGCTTAATTGAAGAGCTTTAACTTTCATTAATGGATTAACCAAGTCAATTTTTCTACTGATACATTAACAAAGTCATACATTAATTAAAGTAAAATCAAAGTGTACAGATCATACATCATTTGTTCAAAAAAAAAACAAACAATAATACAATCAAACGCTTACCCATATTTCTCAAAATGTCATGATAGAGGTGGCCCTATAGAACCATGTCATATAACAATCAACATAAGCCAAATGTATAGGAGTTGGCACCACGCTAGTCCTCTAGTACCAAATGACTCTCAAAATATTCAAGTATTACATCAAGATTTCTACGGTGGACGGTGGGAGGAATGGACCAGGGGATTTAAAAATAACATGTAAATATTCAAACTAGTTCATCACTCTCTCGGGAAGATACCGATACATAAAACCTGACTCACGTGTCATCCATCTAGAATATAACAAAGTGGCGTCCAATTGATGGGCCAGGCGATGATTTTGTTGAGTAGAGACATTGTAACTGATGAAAATTCTGTCTGGGATTGGAATTCTAGTAATTCAATTAACAAGCCACTAATGAGCTCTGATTTCGAAGATGAAATTGATGGGGTCGAAGTCAAAGGAATTACTGAGAATCCAGTCGACGTCGAAGATGAAACAAATGCTGATATTTCAGACAATGTCGAAGTCGAAGAGGGTGTGACTAGCACAAGCCGTAGACCTCAACGAACTAGAGTTCCTCCAACAAGACTTTAGGATTATGAAGTGATTGGTGATGATGAGGTAATACTAGATGGAGAATTAGTTCACTTTGTTTTACTTGCAGGTGTTGAACCAATCAACTATAGCGAAGCTTTGAAGAGTAACAAGTGGAAGTTAGATATCGAAGAGTTAGAGGAAATCGAATAAACAATACATGGAGTTAGTCAATTACCAAAGACATACAAAGCTATCAGTGAAGTGGTGTTCAAGTTGTAACACAATGTTGATGGTTCGATAGTAAGACATAAAGCAAGATTAGTAGCTCAAGGGTTTCTTCAAAGAAGGACTTGACTACTCATATTTGCTCCAATAGCAAGATTGGAGACTATTCGACTAGTAGTGGCATTGGCATGCAACCAAGGTTGGTCAATATTTTATTTAGATGTGAAATCAACATTTTGAATGGTCCTTTAGAAGAAGTTTATGTCACACAACCTCCGGGTTTGTGATTTAGAAGGAAGCGTAAAGTATATAGGTGCACAAAGCGCTTTATGGTCTCAAGGTGCACCTAGGCATGGAACAAGAAGATCAACTTGTACTTTGAATTGGGATTTGTCAAATGTAAATCAGAGTATGGTGTCTATGTTTAGGTTGTAGCACAAGATATAACAATTATCTGCTTATATGTTTATGACTTGCTAGTAACTAGAAATAGCTTGAAGAATTTGTCGAAGTTCAAAGAGCTGATGACGAAGGAATTTGAATGTCGGATATGGGAAAATTGTCTTATTTCCTAGGCATGGAATTTCAAATAACGAAGCAAGGTATAGTGCTACATCAAAGGAAGTATGTCAAGGAGATACTCAAGAGATTCAGAATGGATGATTCGAATCATGCATCCTCACCTGTCGAACAAAATGTGAAGGAGAAGAATGGAGAGGAAGACAAAGTTGATGTAGCTTTGTTCAAGCAAATTAGGTATTTATGCAACAATCAACCTGATATAAGTTTCGTTGTCGGATTAGTAAGCAGATATATGAGTGAACCAAGAGTGTCACATATGAAGGCTGCAAGAAGAATTCTGAGATATTTGAAGGGTTCGATAAACTGTGGAATACTTTTTTGACGAAATTCTGAAGATAAAGAAACAATAGTTAATTGTTTTTTAGATGCCGATTGGTGGAGATAAGGAAGATCAAGAAGAACAATTGAATATTTCTTTCAAGTATTTGTGCCCCAATATCATGGTGTTCAAGAAGTAACTTGTGGTGGCATTGTCATCTTGAGAAGTGGAATATATAGCAGGATCCTATGCTGCTTGTCAAGCAATTTGGATTAAATCAATACTTGAAGAAATGGCTGTCGAAGTGAAGAAACCGCCGGTGTTGCAAATCGACATCAAGTCAGCTATAAACCTGGCGAAGAATTCAGTTCTGCATAGAAGAAGTAAACATATCGAAACTAGGTTTCACTTCTTAAGGAAAAGGTAAATCGAGGTGAACTTGAAGTTAGGCATTGCTCAAGTGAAGCATAGTTGGACATCTTCACCAAAGGATCAAGATCGATGATTCTTGAATTTCAGAAAGAAATTAGGAATAGTTCAAATTCACTATTTTTGAGGATGCTGGACAACTTGGATTATGGGTGTGTTAATATTAAATTAGATTTATTAAAATATTAGATTTGATTTAATATTTAAATATAGTCCAAGTTGTGTGAATTCAAGCCTTAGAATTGTATATAAATAGTCATCATTATTTGTACAATTCAATAATACAAATTATTATTTTTTTTTATTGTCTCTATTCCTCACTAAATGTGTCTCACGCACTAAAAGAAATCAGATTCTCTAGTTAGTTTGAAATTGGGTGTTATCAAACCAATGGTTGATGAACTTTGATTATGTAAAAAACTAGATAAGAAATTTAACTCTTATATAATTTGTTGAAAAGTTTATTCTAAAGCAACTACGTTAAATTTTGTAGTAATTATTTTAGTCTAATAACTGATCTAATTGAAGAAAACAACCGACTATATTAGTGTGTGAAATATGTGATATGTATAAAAAAAATTGAATAACTAACTACACGTAATTGAGAAAATGTGAATGTTTTCAAATTGCGTGAACATCTCTTAAATAGAGTGCATTCATTTGAAAATTTGTTGGATATTGAAAACTGTTACAATCACTAAAAAAAAAGTTGAATACTATGAAGCATGTAAATTGCATGTTTAAAGTTACATAATTTGAATATTATAATATTCAAGTTGAATATTATAATTTGAATGGTTATTACATGTCTATTATAGTTAGTATAAAGTCTACTACAAATTCTGCCTTTCATGTCAAATACATTTTAGGATTCACCTTTTTAATAATGTCTTATCTATAAAAAAAAAACAACTGCTGGATTATCCTTTATAGTAGTGTTTTGTTGACAACAAATTGTCTTTTATAATTTGCTTTAGCAAGGATCTGATGTAGTGTATCCCAAATTGTCTTTTAATCTACAATGTTACTTGAATGAGACATGTGTATCTAAACAATTTCCTCGTCTTGAATTTCTTTGCATAGTTCAATAGACTATTCAAGAAAACAAGGCAAACAACACCCCCTGCATATTAATTGACAAAACTACCGGATGATACCGAAAACCTACTTCATTGTTGAAATTTAACAGTACACTATATTTTTGAAAAAATTTGGATGATACCGAAATTTGAAAAGCACCGAATTTTACGAAAACAAGTAAGTTTTAGGTAGATTTGTTAAAATTCGTATTTCGCATCAGATTTTCAGAATTCAGAGTCGTTACGAAATTTCAAAATACCGGTATTCGGAAATTTCAAATCCATATTTTTATTTGAAGTTGATACCGGGAATTTCGAAAAATTTCAGACGCCTAAAATACCATAAATTTTGAAATTTCCGTATTTTTATTTTTTCCAAAAAACTAAATTTTTAATGATTTTAATGATTTTAAACTTTGCTTGCATGAGGACTAGAGGCGAGACGGTTCTATTTCTCGGGTGACTACCGACCGAGCAGATGTTGTGGCTCGAGTAGCGATGAGGCAGTGCCTCGAAAGGTGTGATCGATGTCGTCCGGACCGTTCTCACCGTAAATGATGGTCGAGCAGTCGCGTCGGGGTTTCGTGCACCTCATTGATGGATTGTCGACCTTCTACGATAGTTGTGGACCCCTCGTTCCCCACGGTGGTTCGGAGCGGGTTCCGTGAGGTGGTGCAAGAGTCGTGTAGGAGCAGTGCCCCGAGGTGGTTCCGGAGGTGTTGAGGAGCGATCGGAGCCTGTAGGAAGGTGTTCAAAGCCGATCCAAGAGGGAGTGGATGTGTTCGTCTTGATACATACACCGCGATTGTTGCATTCATCGAGCCATCGCGGTAATCGATGGTGGTTTCTCTAGAGGATCTTCCTCGACGTCCGTTTTGACGCTTAATTTTTATTTTATTACACTATTTGATGTATACTAATTTGTTGTAATTGTGTTGTTTTGTTTTATGAGCCCTACTTTGAAGGTCGCTCTCATGGGTCAAAGTTGAAGAACTTCCCGAGACTCGATGCCCGAGAAGGTGAGGAGGATAGTTGAGGAGTTCGGACCGAGGACTTTGTTGGATGCTCATTGGCGATGTTGGATGCCCTGTTATCGCTTTTGTTGAGAGGTGGCACCCGAGACATCTTCCTTCCATCTTTTATTTGGGAGATGACGGTCACTTTGGATGATGTGGATGCGCTCTCACCCACCGATAGTTGGTACGCTTTTCACATAAGTTCATAGGGATCAGCGACAATGGTGCATGTTGTCGTCGGCGCTGGAGGTGGGTGAGGTGGAGGTCCTATAGAGTTTGACGACTCGGGATTTCACCTCCGCATGTCTTGGTTAAGGACTACGATAAGGCATCGGTGGAGGCACGAGTATCGGTGCCAGTGGCGTATATGCTACATCCGTGGCATGTACTTTGCGGACAAGTCTGGAGTGTACTTTATGTCTGTTACTGTATTATTCAGCCCTTGACGATGCATCTTAGGTGGGTAGTGGCGGCTTTGACGATGTTGTACACGACACTTGATGTTGCTTTCATCCGACACATAACTGGTCGGTTACTTGAGCTTGTTGCGTATATTATAATTTATTAGATGATTTTTATAATTATTAGGTTTTCATATAATAATTTATTTATCCTTATTTATGTTGTGTTGATATACGAGCACTTCCCTCACATTTGGACCGGAAGATCCATGAGTGGCGGCTAGAGACACGCATGAAGAGGTGGAAGGCCGCATGCACCCATCCTAGAGGTGTGATTGAGGAGGAGGTTGGATGCTCGACCTCGATGATGTCATCTGGACACCGTATACCACTTGTAACGCCCAATTTAATCAATTATTTAATTAAATTAATTAAGGAATTATTTGTTGGAATTAGTGGAAATTAGAAATTTATCGGCGTAATTAGATTGTTATGTTGTTTGAGCTGATAAATTGATAATCGGGAAAACTATCGATTTAGCCGGGAGAAATTAATATTGGAAATTATATAAATTTATGTAGAATGTTAATTAATTTAGTTGATTAAGTTGTATGTAAATAACAAAATAGAGGTGTTAATTGTTAGGCCCATTAGAATAAGTGAGAAGATATAAAATAAATAATATTAGGGGTGGTAGTGGTTACTAGTGGCAAGAGAAGAAAAAATAGAAAATCTGTACGTGGAATTGGGATAAAAAAAGAAATAAGGGTTTGTGGAAAGAGGATACGTGGAAGTTGGTACCAAGAGGCAAGCGAAATTGAGGAGGCCATTTGCGAGCAAGGTTGGAAGCATCAAGTTGGAGAAGACATATTAGAGTTTCGCCGATAGCCAAAGTTCCAGAATTGACCACCAAAATCCAAAAGGTAAGGGTGGTGTTCGAATTTTATAACCGGAAATATGATCATTAGTATGTAGGATTGGGGTTATGTGGTTTTCTCGTTTTGTGTTGAAAATTGTGTTGAATGGAGGTGTATTGTTGTCGATTGACATCGTTGTTGATGTTGTATGAAATTGAATAATTGTTGTATTGATTTGATGTCATGTTGCTTCCGGTACGATTAGAAAATAAGTTAATTGATAAAAGTTCGAGAAGGTGGTTGTATGTTCTTCATATGTAAGAAAAGTTAAATTGAACCTAGAAAACCAAGTTTGCGATTTGGAAAAAAATGCATTGAAGGAAGAAGATGGTGGACCCAAGAGAGTTCGCCGAACGGTAGGGAGACCTACGGCCTGTGCCGACCACACATGAAAAGAAAGAGGAATATGCCATTCAGATACCCTTTAGTGGTGAGCCATGGTTGTTTTTATGTTCTTATCCTTGTTTATTCCAATTTTTAGGTGTTGTTAGTTTCTATTAGGATGGATTAACAATAGTACACAATGTATTAATTAATTGCAAGTAGTAAGAATAAATTATATAAAACTGAAAATTTAATAGTAGTATGTTGTGTGCTGGTAATTAAATTAATTAGTAGCAAATAGAAAACATATATCAATTAAAATAGAACCCCTTGTGTGCCGAACGACACATAAAAAGAACTTGTTGGTGTTGAATGGCACCTTTGCACAAAAAAGTGATAGGCACGTGAAATAACCGGCTGAACATCATTCGATAGGAATATCAATGAAGTCGCCATCTAACATATTTTATCCCACGAGAGGAAAGGAAAATATCGAGTAAATCTGAGGGGAAGAAATCATGGTCTTACGACCAAGAGATCGGGGTAAGGGAGTCTGTTACGCAAGGGGAGATATTAGCACCCCACGCACCCATAGTACTCTACGGTGTCCACTTCTACTTTCTATCTAAAGGGTGTGTTATATCTATCTATTGCTTGATCTCTACAATGCATGTGAGAGAAAGAAAAATAAAGAAAACACGGGGAAAAGAAGGAAGTATTTACAAAGCTTTGCTCGATCAAGCCCTGTGACAAAATGCTTATGTATTCCCTCGTGCAATGGGAAAGTCAGAGCTCCGTAGTTAGGCTCACATATTTTGGTGGGTTGCAATTTTTTTTATGGGAAGTTCAATTCCGCATCCTCACAACCGCAACTTGTGCCTGGCGTTGCAGCTATAAGAAGTCTTATGCTCGGCCGCTCGCACACTTAGCAATCGATATGGATTTGAGAAGGAATGCCCTTTTTGAAAAGGTTTTAAACATAAAAACGCCCATAGACATAAAAGGTTTGTAGTGAGGTTGGTTGCTTTTACATTTGAGAAAGGAGTTTAACCATTAGTAAGTGTTTTGATTTGCAAAAAAAGAAAAGAAAATAAGTTTTAGTTTTATTATATGCAAGGTTGCAAAAGAAACATGAAAACATGTAAAGGGAGACTAGCTAGTTCTACCTTAATGTTATCATGCAAAGCTGGACCTAAGGTTGAGGGTGAAGGAATATCTACCTATGTCGACATGCAAAGGATGTAAATCCTAATGTCTAGGCTCGAGCTATCCTAATCGAGCGGTCCTAAGGAAAAGTTAACCTAACTGCCTTGGTTGTAGAACCAAGGATGAAAAGGATAAAGCAGCAAGTGCTTTGTAGAAGCACAAAACAATACAATGCACAAACAAATGATCACACATAGCCTACAACAACAATGATGTACCGAAGCAACTGTAGAGTCATATTCGATTCCCTGAAAGGTATCACAACATGACATGAATTGTCAAGTGTGAAGAGCAATAAGTGTGAGTATCGGTAATAAACGCGAACCTCGGGAGAAGGCGTGGAGAGTAAGAATAGGGAACTCTTGCCACTTTTATTATTGACTCGATAAAGGAAGCAACATGATTCGCGTATTGAGCTAACACGAACTAAATGCGGAGGTTGATTGCGAACCCTTTCCGCGGGCCCATCATATCATCATAACATACAACACCTGTAGATCTCATCAAAGCAGGTCTTTGCTTGGTGGTTCCGCTTAGCGGTTTTCCTAACCACTCATGACCTATGCAAGCACAAAAGTAAACACAACGACTCAAGGTACCTCCATATGCACATAAGAGGATTTAACCAAACCAAACACAAGTAGCAAATAGAGTCACCCTAAACGGGTCTTTAAATAAACCAGAGGGGTTCCTGAACATGCTCCAACTACGGAGGCCCCATCATGCATCTCTAATCCTACTTCTCATGGAAAAAGAAAGCGGTAAAACCCTACTTCTCATGTTCTCTAGAAAAGCGGTAAAAGAATGCGGTAAAAAGGTATAACAAATACCACACGGATAACAATCCGTAAGCAATAACAAGCTAAGTAATACTCCGGAAAACTTCAAGTATTGCTGCCAAGCAATAAAGAAACCGGTGAGTAATGGGCAGAGGCATCAAAGCATGATCGAAATGTGCATTCGTACACATATGAGGCATGTAAACCTTCAAAAGTTTGTAATCCATACAATACAGACAATGGAATGCGCATTCATGCGCAAAAGGTATCATAATGTGCATTCGTGCACATTCGAAACAACATAAATCTGCAAGAAATCACACCGCATAATGATGCGGTTCGACGTAAACTAGCATTAGAATTTGCGTCAGGCACATTCAATCAATCAAGCCGCAAGAGAAGTGAAAACCAAACGAGCAGACAAAGGATACATGTTCGTACGCAAACAAATAGTAGAATGTGCGTTCGTGCATCTTTAAACAACATACATCTATAAGAAAGGTGAAACCCAACAAGCAAACAATAGATGCGTGTTCGCAAACGAGTGTGTTAGAATGTGCTCGACACATTCAAAACAACATACACCGCAATAAAGGTGAAACCCAATAAGGCAATAGGATGCGCGTTCGTGTAAACGAGTATTAGAATGTGTCAGAACATGGAAAACAACATACACCTACAAGAAAGGTGAAACCTAACAAGAAGACAATAGGATGCGTCAGTGCGCAACGAGTGTTAGAATGTGCATTCGCACATTCAAAACAACATACCCCCGCAAGAAAGGTAAAACCCAACAAGCGCATATAGGATGTGCGCGCAAACAAACAATAGAATACGCTCATACACATTCGAAAAAATGGATAACCTAAGAAATGTGTAAACCAAACAAACAGATAAAAGTGCACGTCGCATTTGAAACAAGCAATAGAATATGCATTCATACACATTCAAATAATTGGATAACCGCAAGGTGTAAATCCAAGCAAGTAAACAATAGAATGTGTGTTCGTACACCTTCGTACACATTCGAATCAAATGAACCTACAAGAGAAGTGAAAACCAAACAAATAGAAGAAGGATGCACGTTCATACACAAATAGGTAACGGAAACCTGCAAGAAAGGATGAAATCCCAACAAACAGACAAAGGTTGCGTGTTCGTACGTAAATAGGCATTAGAATGTGTGTTCGTACACATTCGAATCATAAAACCTGCAAGAAAGGTGATAACCCAAGCAAGCAGACAATAAGATGCACATTCGTACGCAAACAAGAAACAGAATGTGCGTTCGTACACATTCGGAACAATTAGATAACCTGCATGAAAGGTGTAAATCCAAACAAACAAACAATAGGATGCGTGTTCGTGCACAAATAAGTATTAGAATGTGCCTTCGTACATATTCACAACAATCGGATAACCTGCAAGAAATGTAAACCAACAAATAGTAGGATGCGTCAGACGCGAACAAGGTATTAGAATGTGCGTTCGTACACATTCAAAACAATCGGATAACCTGCAAGAAAGGTGTAAATCCAAGAAAACAGACAATAGGATGCACACGAATATGTGCAAACACAAGATATGGATGCTACAAATCCAAATCTCAAGTAAAATGCTCAATGTACCTCATGATGAAATAAAGTATCAAAATTAACAAAGAAAGTGCTAGAAATAAAGCAATCGAATGCAAACTGATTGTACATATGCTAATAAACTAGTATAAGCATGAAGTGAAATAAAATCACAAAAATCGGCTCCGGAAAGTGATAAGTGCAAAATGTAGTTATTTTGTATATATGTTTTGTGCCACTTATCCGCTCTTGTTTGTTATTAATCGTTGAATAACCCCAATTTTTGTTGTAAATACATTTTATTGTGTTTTGTGTACATAATATACCGTTTGATTAGTTTTAATCTATTTTTGTAGGTATTTGTTGCATATTTGGAGCATGGAGGTATAAAGTGTCAAAGACACAGCTCCGTAGACGCATTTTGGAAGAAATAATAGCAACTCGCGCTAGCCGTTTTGAGCATGCTTAGCGGTAAGACGTTTAAGTAATAGTAGATCACGCTTAGCGTGGCTAGCATGCTTAGTCATGGGATTTTGTTTTATAAATTCATTTCAAACAGATTTTTAGGTTATGATTTTGGGGTGAATTTTGATCCACATTTCCATCAACCTTTATTTTTGGTAGATTAACTTAGAAAACAACACTAGGGCTTGCTCATTGATGATTGGAGGTGGATCTTCGATAGGCATTAACAAACCGATGTAGGTCTCGTGGTTTATCTCTTCTCCTCTCTATGTATTTCTATTTGTTTGGTTATGTATATTTACCTTGAACTCATGTATATTTGTCGCCTTGGCATTGTCTAAAGTTTGCTTACGAACTGTGTTGGTGATTGTCTTAGGTTTTACCTATGTTAGGGATTTGAGCTTTGTTAGACATAGATTGCTTAGATTCTTACCTAGGATGATTATCTCGTTAGTTTCCGAATGTTAGAAATGAGTTTAGAGTGACATTTACTTAGAGTATTTGATCTTAATGCCTCTCGTGTTGGTTGTTTCGAGCTAGAGATAGTCGCATGAGTGGTGCGATTGACTTTTGATTGTTGAGATATGCCATACATGGATATCGAGGTTATTCGGGGATTCTCAATTTTAGAAATAGCTTAGTTGTGAGAGGTATGTGATGACACGGAGGAGTATCGAGGATGAGTATAACCGGACGGTAGATTTAAGTCCGTGACGGGTAGTCCGTGATTCGCTCCAAGTCGTCTATCCTTTATACTTTTTGTTCATTTTCTTTTTGTCTTTTCTTTACAACTATTTAATCCCAAACTCATTAACGGTAGAATTGTTGAACGACGAATCAATAACCAATCTCTGTGGACACGATATGATATAACCTAATCGATATATCACCTGGTAAAAATAAATACTTTACTTTTGCCGCTTAATACCGCAACAACATAAAGCACTTTTCTGAAATCAGAGTGAAAAGTCAACTTCTCGGAATCGATTAAGAATCACATGGTTGCTTGCAAAAACGTCAACGGATTTAAAAACATGATCGATTTTAATTAATTCCAAGTGGAAGCGACGTTTTTCAGACCTTAAAGAAATGGGGCAAAGATAACGTTTTAGGCATGTTGCATTTGAAGTTTGATTTCTAAACCATCACCAATGGTTTTAAAACGTGCCAAAACATTGGGAACAACTATCGTTACATCGGACCTTTGAGAAAAAGTGAGTTCCGATGCACAAAATCGCCTATAAAGGCTTATGGAACACCAAAGTTCATGTACTGAATTAAGTTCTAATTCACTTTTGTTTTGGTTTGAAATGAGAAATGAATTGGAATTTAATTCATTTACATGAGATAACCAAATCAAAACAAATTAATATGCAAGCAATGCACAAGATTCAAAGTTGTTTGAATGAAAGTAAATGCAAAAATGTGTATGAAAATGCATGTTCATTTACACATTTTATGATGTTTTGATGAATGAAATGCAAATGAATGACATACAATATGTAATCAATGCATGCTCATTGTATCCTACATCTAAGAATGATGCAAAATATGGATTAATGTCAAGTAAAATCCAGAGTGCAATGTAAGGATGCAACATTAACATGTTAAAATGTGTGAAAATGTGACTCCGACACACTTTAACGTCATTAAAAGTCAAGCTCCGACACATGAACTTGACTCAATTAGTCAAGATGCTTGTGTATCAATGCATGAGTATACAAAATGCAAACTAGATGCAAGCCTAAATGCATATGTACAATGCAAATGCTACTTACAAGCTAAAATGCACCTAAAACTACATTTCAACACAATTATGTATGCAAAACAAGTCTTATTTCAAATGAATTAAACTCAAATTATCAACCTAAATGCGAAATTTGAAGTCGGATTCTAAACAAAAATGTCCAAACGCAAAATTGTTGCGTGAGTCAAAATTCGACTCAATCGGACGAATGGTCCAGCGCACAATTTTGAAGTTTCAGACACTTTTCGCATCCGGCTCGGCAAAATTTTTATTGCGCTCGGAGAAATTTCTCGAACGAGGGTCTTCCGATTAAAGTTCGAACACGAAGTCTTCATAGAAAATGAAGCCAATGGAATTTGTGAACTTTTGGCACTGGTCCCACCTTGTTTCGATAAAAATCGAGTGAGATATGATTTTTTCGAACTTCGCGTATCAGATGAAAAATGTTCGGTTCGTCTCAAAATCAATTCTAAAGAATAAAAAACTGCTCTTAAATGGAAAGGAATTAGCTTTGGACTTGTTCATGAGAGTTGTATAGGACTTCGGTACATAATTTTAGTCGACTCACTCATTTTCGACGTTCCAGCTAGGAGTTATGAATTTTTTAGCGCACCGAGAACACGGTATAACACTAAAATTCGGTTTATCCCACTTGGAAGATCAATTTTTTGAGGGCTTTCTTCATACAATTTGCCTCCGACTTGTGAATGAAAGATGTAGATAATAGTGAGAAGGACTTTCCAGTCGAAAATCATCAGAAAATACTCGACGAGTTGAGAGATATGCCTTCCGAGCCTGAAACACACCGAAACCCAAAATTCACTTTATTGAGAAATAAACAATTAAAGTCTTTTTCTTGATGAAACGACCTTCGATCTGAACATATGAACTGGAAAATATATTGAAGTGATACCAATGCCTATGGAACCAAAGAAAAATATCTTTCTAACCAGAAAATCTTGCATCAAGCATACGAACCGAAAAATATCGATTTTGGTTCAAAAACAATCTAAGATAGTCGAAATGCAAAATGTCTTTCACAAATTGAGATACTTAAAACCTAGTAGCCATGTGATCAATGCCATGCATGTGTATGCATGTATATTTATGATGATGTCATTATAAGCCAGCAATTCCAAAATGAAGAGGTTAAATTTTGGAGTACAATAACACGTGTAATCCTCGTTACAAGATTTGTCCTTTTTTATGTTACTTGCTTGTTTTCATCACTTCATGTATATTTAATAACATGCCTTGCATATTATTTCCGCTGTATGTTTCTTATTGTTAGGATTATAAGGACTATTTAAGCATATATATATATATATATATATATATATATATATATATATATATATATATATATATATATATATATTTAGTTAAGTTTTTTTTATGTAGCATGTTACTTGTTTGTTATAAAGTGTACTACAATTAAATATTACAGGATAATATATACTACGTGTATATATTATAGTGGTAAATAATCTAGTAATAAAATTGATTAAACACAATGCAAGGTTAATTTTACTGTTTCAATTAAGATTGATAGCATAATGGAAATTAACAGTAGAAATTGTATTATTTTAGTAGCAGTAAAATAACATGGCTAGTATTAAAATAGCATTGATGGATTTAGTTGATTAAATTGTTAAAGGATGTGTGTGTTGGAATAAATAGTAGTTCGAGTTGAAAATATAGAATTTTTAGCCGATAATTTATTAACCAAATTAGTTGGAAATTGTTGGAGAAACTCAGATATGCAGTATTATTGGTTGGTTGAGGAATTAGAACGGTGTGTCACATATGTCGAATATAGCAAGTATTTTGTTAATGAAAAATCAAGTAGTTGATTAATTAATTTAGTAGAAGACGTTTAATAAATAAATAGCGTTAATGTAAATAAGATGTTTTGCGAAGATTTGTAATGGTTAAGTTGTGTAGTATTTGTCGTAGTTGTTTGTTTGAATTGTTGTTGTTAATAAGTTGTTGTTGATAAAGTTGTAGGCCTATGGCCAATGTTGATTAAGTTGAATTATCCCGATTTATGGACACGTTTGAGTTGTAGGTCGAATGACCAGTGTTGATCTAAGTTGATGTCATTAATGCATATTTTAAGTGTTTGTTGTTGTCGTTGTTGCATTGTTATGTATTTGTTGTTGAAGTTGAGGTCGCATGACATACATTGCATGATTAAGTTGGTCTTGATGGCACCACATTAAAGTTGAAGGCTTACGCCTTATTGATATGCCTCGATAATCTGACATATGTTTAAGTTGGGAGTTCTGCTCCAAATGGTATCACATGAATTTGCATAGTTGAGTCGCATATTGAGTTGCGTGTTAAAGTTGTTGTTATTATTCCTTGTTTGTTGATTGTCGTTGTGTTGTTGTTATAAGTTGTTGTTATGAGTTGTTGTTGATGTAAGTTGTATAGTTATAATTTGTTGTTAATAAGTTGTGTGTTGATTTAAGTTGTTACGTTGATTGAATAAGTGCCTTGCTGTTGATATTAAGTGGTTTGTTGGTTGTTGTATAGTTGTCGTTATGAAGTGGTGAAATTTGTATGATTCTAATCTAACGTATTGATTATCATACTTTTGTTTATATTATTTGATATCTCACCCCTTCTGTTGTGATGTTGCCTCTACGTGGGTAACATGCGGGTAGATTTAGGGTGTTACACGGCTCATCACCCTCACCATCCTTTTGAGGTATCTACTTTATATTTCGGGCATGTTAGGTGGGATGGCTATGTGGAGACACTTTTCCGAGCAAAGGTTCGCTAGTATAGTTATGTCCAGGGCATCCCACGACTGGTACCACGCGCCCCAGAAGGTGGCATTGATAATTGGTTTCAGAGTCGCATCTTCACCTCCCCCATGAGATCATGGATGCAGTCGTTAGGGTTCAGAGCACAAGGGGCAAGGATGAATCCATGGAGTGGTTCCTTAGTGTGTCACACCTTGTTACACCACCGCTCCAACATTTGATGTCCCAGGGCCTTCAGGTACCAGAGATTCTTCCGATCCACCACCATCATCTCCTCCTCCAACAGCTGACCAGGACACCCGCCTACAGCTCATCACAGTTACATTATATAACATCATGGGGTTGGTGACGATGGTGAGGTTTGTCATGGGTTAGCTAGGTTGGCCGACATTACCCGTGGAGGGCCTATGTAGATTTTTTTTTAATTATTGTATTATATATGTATGTTGTGACAAACAAACATTTCTAGTTTATTACATAATGTTTTTTGGCTCGTACCTTTTTTTCCGATTACATAAAGAAAATAAAATAACACAAATAAGAAACTCGAATAAGTTAACAAACATCAGATGACAAACAAAAATAAAAAAGATTCTGATACATGAAAACCTAGGAACTACCATCTTCATTTCATGCTTTAGACACTTTATTATGTCACAAGATCTTCGATCTCGGTCCAACCTCGATTAGACCTTTGGTTATCCTACGACGAAATGATTTCCACATGGCCTTCACATCTTCATCATTCTTCACCGATTAGGTTGTATTTCACCCAACCATCCGTATGTAATGTAATCCTCATGAAACTTGATCTTTGTCACCCTTCCGTTTCTCGGAATCAAGCAACAAACCGTTCAACGTTTCCTTCAAGGCGGCAAAGGACTCAAATCCATCTGGGAGCTTGAATTCAACGACAAGTTTGCGGCCGTTGTAATACACTTCTGCCTTAATCAAATATTGTGAAAGAGGCATGTTGTTGAGATCATACCTAATAACCCTAAAAGGCCTATTTATACAAATTATTATGCATTCTAGACCACACAAGTATCGATGCAATCTAGACCCTTCAAAAGTGTCGGAAAAATCTCAACCGTTGGAAAATAAGATAAGTAAAATATCGGAAATTTCAAATATATGCGAAATTTCCATACGGGTTTTTCAAAAATTTCGGTACACCGGATTTTTTGAAAACACTTTCGAATATGTGGCATATACCAGAAATTTCTAAATTTTCGGTATACCAGATTTTTTAAAATACACCTTCGAAAATTTTGCATATACCGAAATTTTGTCTAAAAATCGAAAATGGTCGGATAAAGTGGGAATAAAAATCTTAGGAGGAGGTTCCGGTATAATTTAAGGCAAGAAAATTATCTATTAATTGGCAAAACTAATAAAGATCACTTTGTAGAGGCGACTTTATCATCTATACTATATCTCGAGATGTGCACTATATGTTCTCTTCAATCACACACAAAGGATTTTTACCGTCCATACTATATAAAGATTACTTTGTGCCATTTTAAGTATTCAATTCATTCCTACTCTAAAGCTAATAATTATTCACTGATATACATAAATGTTAGAGTGCTAACATTGCATGATTTAGTTCTTAAACCGAACATATGTGTTGTTTGTGGGAATCCACTACTGTCCTCTTGCCATTTTTCCACAAAAAACTATCATCTCTTCAATGAATATTTAGATCCCTAATTTCTTCTCACAAAACATCAATCTCTTTCTCAAAAGGATCACATATGAAACTCGCAAAGTTAAAATGACATCAAAGATTATTAGATCTTCTACTCAACATCACGTCGCTGATGCGGTCGCTGAAACAAAGAAGACAAACCTCCTCATCTTGTTGAAGATATTCTAATTCTATTGACCTCTTCATCAATTCTTGTGCAACAAGATTTATTTTCAAGAGTTAATCGGGAAATGCCCAAAGCCCTTCTATTTTTCTAACCTCTACAACAAATTTTCCAAGGACAACCTTTGAAGCAACAAATAATAATTGGTCAAGAGATACATCTAAATATTTAGCAATTAAAAACTAACCTAAGCATGTAAGGGACTTTCAATCTACTAAATAATATCTATAATTTAGTAAAAAAACAAAAATATCAAGCCTTGGAGGACAAGATAGTCAAGATTGAAGAGAACTTGTAGTGCACACCTCAGAGATTTTGCACCATGTGTGGGCCAGCTTTGCACAAGAATCAAGGAGTTACCATAGTAGATTTCAGTAAACGCAACTTCATTGCACAAAACAATCTTAATATCATTGGGTTGTAATCGAAACAAAGGACATAATACTCCTCCACCAAACTCTAGAAGGAGAAATGGCAGATTGTCACAAACGCAGTCAGACAGTTTGGTGCAAGGGTTTACAAATGAAGAGGTGAGGGCGACTATATTTGATATGCATCCCTTGAAAAATCCTGGGCCAGATGGGCTTCCTTCTTTTTTCCAAAATATTGGCATCTTCTTTGGCCCGAGTGTTAAATAACAATCAGGACCCAAGTCTGATAAACAACACGTTTATTACCCTGATTCCTAAATGCAAAACCTTTCGTCTCCTTTGATTTTAGACCGATCAACCTTTGTGATGCAGTCATGAAGATTATTACTAAGGCGATTGCGAACCAGATTAAGCCATTCTTGCCAGAGATAGTAGATATTAGGCAGAGTGCTTTTGTAAAGGGGAGGCTCATTACTGATAATGTGTTAGTTTCTATGGAGTGCTTCCATTGGATGAAGAAGAAGAAGAAAGGCAAGAGGGGTATCATGGATCTTAAGCTCGACATGTCAAAAGCCTATGATAGATTGGAATGGCTTTGTGATTGAAGTGTTGACATCAATGGCATTCCCCAATAACCTGGTGGCTATTATTTCGAAGTGTATATCCACTGTCTCCTACAAAATTCTGATAAATGGGGTTCCAAGCAAGGTTGTTATACCGGAAAGGGGTCTCCGTCAAGGGGACCCTCTTTCCCGTATCTTTTTATTTTGTGTGCTGATGTTTTGTCATGGATGTTGAAGAAGGAAGTTCTGGTGGTGCGTTAGGCTCCGTCCATATCACACCTGTTCTTTGCAGACATCAGTCTGTTGTTTGCTAGGGCCAATAACCTGGAGGATGATAGAATCTTGGAGATCCTTCAGAGGTATCAGGATTCCTCTAGACAAGTTGTAAACTTGGACAATCTGAGGTGACTTTTAGTGAAAATGCGGGAAGAAGATAAATTGATGATCTAGTCCAGGATGGGGCTTAAGACAGTTCAT
The DNA here is from genome assembly GCA_021764765.1 of Vicia sativa. Lineage (NCBI taxonomy): Eukaryota > Viridiplantae > Streptophyta > Magnoliopsida > Fabales > Fabaceae > Vicia > Vicia sativa. The sequence continues at coordinate 184,547,921 of CM038794.1, forward strand.
AGTCACCTTAATTATCTCGGTTTACCGTTGTCTTTGGGAGATCCAAGAAGGATATCTTTTCTTTTGTGGTTGAGAGGGTTTGGAAGAAGATAAAAGGATGGAATGAGCGTTTTCTCTAGGGCAGGTAAGGATGTCCTAATCAAGGCGGTTGCCTAGGCAATTCCAACATATATTATGAGCTGCTATAAGCTTCCGGAAACCTTGTGTCATGAATTGGATTCCATGCTGGCCAGATTTTGGCGGGGGGCAAAGAATGGGGAAAAGAAGATTCGTTGGCTCAGTTGGGATAAGATGATCAATTCCAAGCAGATGGGAGGGATGAGATTTAGAGGCATTAGCGATTTCAACAAGAGTTTGTTGGGAAAACGTTACTGGAGATTACTCTCAAATGAGTCTTCGCTTGTGGCAAAGGTTTTTAAAGGTAGATACTACCCTCAACACTTTGTTGAGGATAGTTCTTTGGGATTTTCGCCGAGTTTTGCTTGGAGAAGTATCTTGAGTGCGCGTGAGTTGGTCCAGAAAGGATCCTTATAGAGAATTGGCAGTGGCCACATTGTTATTATTGGCAAGGATAAATGGATTCCGGGTGTGTCTCTCTTCAAGGTATTGGGCGCAATCTGGGATTTGGATGCTAGTGCGAAAGTGTCTGATCTGATGAAGATTTATTATGCTGGAAGAGAAACCGTCGCTGGAATGTTTTGACTCTGACATTGCTAAACTTATTATGGTATTCTGCTGTCTCGGTGTCACATCGAAGATTCTTGGATCTGGTCTTTCGAGAAGAATGGTGATTATTCAGTTAGGTCTGCTTATCATCTTTGTGCTCAGTCTAGGCAAGCAAAACATTCGGGCCCTTCTAATGCTCCTTTTGCTAAATTATGGAAGGCAATCTAGAAGCTTCCTTTGTTAGAGCGGGTTCGTAATCTGCTCTGGCGGATTTCTAAAAGCATCTCGTCCACCAAGACAAATTTTGCGAAAAAAGTATTAATCTCGATGTCACTTGCTAATTCTATCATGCTGCTCCTGAATTTGATTGTCATATCCTCCTGAGTGTGTCTTATCTAAACAATCCTTCTCTTCTATCCTTGGATACCGTATCCCTGCTGCTATGGAAACTAGTGAATGGTTGGTGAGTATTCTGGAGTGTGGCGACACTTTCAACAGTCAACTCCTCTGCATGATTATTTATAAAATCTGGAATGCTATGAATTTGTTGTTGTACCAAGGTAAGCTCAGTGAACCGCAAAGGTTGCTGCAGATGCGCTGGGAGGAGTTCTGGAATTTAGTAGAAGGAACAATGTTGGTGACAAAATAAGTCTCGGGGATGCCGGATCTCAAGTCTCTCATAAAGACCTGGTTATTATTCAAACTGACGCGGGTGTTTTAGGGATGGTGTGGTATCTCTTGGTTGTTGTTTCATAAGGACTCTTGCATGGCAATATCCTTTGTTGCCTGCAAGAGGAAATGCTGTTGATTGAGGCGGAATTGGGGAGCTCTTAATTAGATAGATCCTTGAGGTGGTGAGGATTTGCGCCTCCAACGAATGGTCATTCAATCGGATTGCTTGAACGTGGTGGATTGCCTCAATGAGGTTAAGAATTTAGTTTTTCACCATGTGGTGGATGATTGTTTAATGTTATGTAATCTTTTTCTGTCTGTTCTTTTATATTTATTAGGAGAGAGTTCAATGTAGATGTCCACAATCTTGTTGCTTTGAGTAATTTACTTAGTTCTCAATCTTAGATTTATGGGTACCCCTCTTTGGGATCCCTCTCCTCTGCTGTTCCTTTCGCTGGTTATTAATGGAAATGTCAAAAAAAAAGAAAAAGAAAGAAAGGAGAAGTGGCAGTCCTACTCCACTAGAGATTTGTTGTCCTCGTAGCTCACTAGCATACCACTCTTTGAGACGAAAGACACGTCGCAAATATATTGGCCTCTGAGCGAAAGAGGAACCCAAATTCCATATGCATTCTTGACAACGGGATCCCAAAGTCCCTTAAAAAGCTCCTCAAAATTAGAAAACAGGAATGATATTATTACACCAGATAATGACAATTACACCGTATTTGGATACGGTTTGGTTTTATAATATTTAAACATTGTTTTTCACTTTTTCAAAACAAATGAATAACACATTGTATTTTATCTAGTGTAAGATACGTGTAAAAATTTTGGTGTAGATATAGCACAACTCATTAGAAAATTACAAAGATATAGAAAATTCAAATGAACATATTAACCTATGGAGAACATATTAGATTATTACAACGCCCCAAAAACTTTTAAAGACTAGCTCTTCCATTAACCCCAAAGGGAGATGTTATGACTTGGTTTTAAATGCTCATTGGTTTGAAAATTTTATTGATTAAATTTACTTTTCTGTTTTAAAACTTAAGACAATAATACTCTACTATTTGATAATAGATTTTAAGTTGCCATTATATATTTTGACGAATGCGTTGCCGTATCATAAACCTATAAATTAAGAGTTTTATTTTAAGCAGCCTCGGTGCAGAAACAATTCTTGTAATATATCGTCCCGGACATCAAATACTTGAACATTGTCAAAATGTTCGCGAACACCGACTGACTTAATTATGCGGGACGGAACGACTGGTGGTACAATTTCGGTGTCATCAGGCTTAAGAATGTTATCGGGGTGCACCAAACTTATGTAAAATAATAAAATTCATAAATACACAAAACAGAGACAAATCAATGGAGACTGCTGCAGAATTTCAAACAGAGACAAAACTTGAAGTAAATTTCCGGTAAAATTCAACTACTAACCGGAAATAAACTTATGATTTGTACGTAACCTTATTTTCTGCAACAAGTTAAGGATTAATGCAGAGAATGAGGGATAAAAGGGATGATGTTTACCTGAAATTCTTCTTTGTTGAGTTTTTCCTGATATGATGTACCAAAAAAGTATGGATTTTGAGTGCAAAATGGATTGACAATGGAGAGAGTTTTGGAGAGGGTTGAAGGAGAAAGTCAAGAATGGTGGTGATCACCATGATTGTTGCTTATAGCAATCAGCATTCGTGACAAAATCGAAAATAAACTTCCAATAACATACAAAATTTCAAGATGGCGTGTAATTCAATGTTCCCGCTTATGTGGCCGGAGTTATACTTTCGATACAATACCGGAAGTTAATCTCCGATATTATTTTTACCTAATTCATGGGTGTCACCACATTTAGCCTGGATTGAACAAATTGGAGTGCTTATTGAAAATAAACTTCCAATTTTCAGAAAAATATTTTAGGATTTTTGTGGAATGCGCTCCCCCGTATAGATGGATTAAGAAATTTCTTTATAAAATTGTTTAAATGCTGAGTGTGCTTGGTAGAGAGTTGAGACCACCTCAGCATAACGAAAAGACATAAAAAAGAATGATATCTTAGAAGTTGTAAACCATTATACAAATTGACCATGTGGATGGTTAACATCATACAGCTCTGTAAGCCCGCACAAACAGTGCTATCCACCTCGACCTAGCTAATCTCAGCAAATTTTACCCCATTTCTCTACCTTATCCTCTCATTCTATTATTTTTCAAAACATTTCAATTATGTCATTTTTATCTTTCAAATAATTTTACTATTCAATTTTTATCATCATATTTCTAAAACTTAAGTATTTTGCACCGCTTACACCATAGTTCTAGATAACTTTATCTTAAAATTTTCGTTACTTAATTTCTCATTACTATAATTTGCAATCAAATATTACATAAAAGTTATCAGTTATCATAATCTTTATCGGATAATTTAGTTCGAATTTTTCGGTAGTTTTATAATGTTCGTCAGATAACTTAGCTATAATTTATTCAAATGTATTTTTAATTTTTTTTTGAATTTTTTTTAATGATTCATAGATATTAAGATTCCTTTTATCTATATGCGATAAAAATCATATATGAAAATATCAGTAAAGCATTCTCATCTAAAAAAAATTGATACACGAGAAGAAATAATATAGGTTCATGTAGTTATATATTTATGCTAGTTAATTTTGATGATTATTTTAATTAATTTTGACGTAATTTTTGTTGTAAATTCACTAAAATTTATGATGAATTTTTATTAATCTTTATGAATAAGATTGTTATCATCACATAATAACGATGAAAAATATGAAAGAAAAAAAGAAAGAAAGAGAAGACATTTATTTTTCTGCAGAGTTTTTCTCTGCCCACAAATTGTACAAAACTTTATTATTCATTTGTAACTGCAAATACTATGAATTAATTAATTAATTACAAAATAGGGTTTACTCTCTCTATTTATAGATTTAGGTTAGCTTGCTCTCTAAACCAAAACCCAAAACTATAAAAGCCAAAAATGTCTTTTTGGAACTAAATCAAATCTATATATTCTATACCTAAATCAAATCTTATCTATTTTAGATCAAAAACAAATTTGTGTAACAAACCGCTCACACTTCTAAATCAAATCAAATCTTTTTGACATTCTCTTGTCTCTATCAAGCAAACTACTCTGACACAAGGAATTACTTTCAATACACCACCCAATCCATTGTGTCTAAGCTATTTATATTCATTATAGCTCTTGATCTTCTAAATACTTCTACTTGCACTTTTTTCGTCATGGTATCTCAACGATTCTCGGCCTGCAGTTGTTCCAAGTTCATCTTCCCATCTACTACCGCCTCAAGATAGTGAAATCTTATTTCGATGTACTTGCTTCGACCATGTGCTATCGGGTTCTTCGTCGGATTGATAGTTGACATGCTATCGATATTCATGGTAATTCTCCATGATCTTTACTTGTGATTTCTTCAACCAAGTTCACCATCTATGTTGCTTGACGTGCACAAAGAGAAGCATCTATGTATTCTGCTTCACACGATGATAAGCCCGCCAACGTTCTTTTCTCGAACTCTAAGCAACTAGTGCACCGCCTAGAATAAACACATATCCTCGTGGATTTTCGATCCTAAGCATCACTACACCAACTTGAATCAATGTACCCCACTAACTTGCATTCCTTTCTTTTATCGGATGAAGGAAATGTGCCATAGTTGAGCGCTTTAAGATACCTCAATATCCTCTTTGTCGCTGCTAGGTGTGATACCTTTGGATTTTGAATGAATTTACTTACCATACCTAGAATGTATGCTAAGTAAGACCTTATGTGACAAAGGTATCTTAAAGACCCAGTAAGTCTTCTGTATTGGGTTGGGTCAACATCATCATCTTCTGTTTCTTTTTACAATTGCAGTCTTGGTTCTGCAAGTGTCGAAGTCGAGTTACATTCTTCCATCTCAAAGCTTTTGAGAATTTCACTTGCACATCTTCTTTGATGCATCATCAAACCTCTACTAGTCTTGTAAAATTTGATGTCAAGGAAATATGAAATGTCACCCAGGTCAGACATTTCAAATTCCTTGTTGAGATCACCTTTGAAGTCTTTGATCTCCTTCTTGCAGCTACCTGTTACTAACAAGTCATCAACATAGAGACATAGTATAAACAATTCACAATTGATTATTCTTACATATACTCCATGTTCAATTGTCCACTTCACAAATTCCTTCTCCCTTAGAAAATCGTCAATCTTCTTGTTCTAAGCTCTTGGAGCTTGTTTAAATACATGGGCTTTGTGAAGCTTTTACACCTTTCTCTCTTCGTCATGTTTCACAAATCTAACTGGTTGTTTAACATAAACTTCTTCGTCTAAGGGTCCATTCAGAATGCACACTTTACGTCCGTCGACCTATGTGCCAACTATATATCATAGACCAAAACCAACCTGATTGTTTTGATTCTAGCCACGGTGCAAAACTTCATCAAGTCAATTCCTTCTTTCTAGAGAAATCCTTTTGCCACAATCCTTGCTTATGTCAATTAACTTCCCTTTAGGATTCATCTCCACTTTGTACCCACTTAATATCAATTTCCTTGAGGCAATTCGACAAGTGACCAAGTGTTGTTGTCTTTGATGGACTTCACTTCTTCATTCATTTCTTTCACCCACTTGAACCCTTCAATGCTTCAATTGCATTTACTGTGTTCAACATCGCATAGAAAGCATAATGTACCGATCACCTTCGTTATCAACTACATCGTGATGTAATCACACAATCTTGCAACCTTGCGGCACACATCTCGCTTCTCTAAGGTCTACTTGCACTTGTACTTGCTTGATCTTTTACCTCTTGTCTAACTTCCTCATGTCGAACTTCTCTTTCGACTTGAGTTTATGGTTCTTCAAGCAAGATTCTTACTGAATCTTTCTTGACATTTTCAGTCTAATCTCATTCTTTAAGCTCATCTACGATCACGTCCCTGCTGATCACAATATGCTTGTTTAATGGGTCGAACAACTTGTAATCTCCGGTGGAATGATATCCAACGAGAATCATTTGACTCTACTTTTATCAAGTTTTCTCAATAATCTAGCACATGTCTATGTGCAATAGATCCAAATACTTTCAGATGACTCAAACTAGGTTTTACACCAGACCAACATTCTTCTAAAGTAATTCCTTTTATCTTCTTCGTCGGACATCGGTTTAAAATATATGTTGCAGTAGACACAACTTCACCCCAAAATTATTTAGGTAAATTCTTGCCTTTCAACATACTTCTTATCATATTCATAATGGTTCGATTCTTCCTTTTTGCAGTTCCATTTGACGGATGAAAAACATAAGAAAGGGGTTTGAATGGGTTTTGAAATTAAAAACAATTTTGGCACAATTGTTTTTATCTTGGTCGTTTGAACTCAAAATACTCCAGTCCACCCACAAAGTGATTTGCCCTCTCAACGAGGTCTTAATCTATTAATCAATTTAATTATAAAACACAAAGACAACCGTCTTTGTCTTCGAAATTTAACCACAACTTGGTTCAAGGTATTACACTAATTAGAATAACACTGTGTACTTAATTTTCTTATAAAAAAATAGTATCACTACTGTGATGTTCTACACAAAATATAAGCTCAAAAACTATGAAAGAATAAAACTTAAGGCTTTTGATAATTTTCTCATTGAGATCTGCGTGTAAGCAAGTGTTGTAACCTTTATTTTTCTTTGAGACTCCTTTAAATAGCCAATGTGATTTGAACCGTTGGAGACATAAGAACTTAAATATGGAATATTTTGATAAATTCTATGAATGATCTTTCCATAAATATGGATCTTATCTCAAGATGCCACTTTCTTGATTTATATATGTAACTAGTAACACATCAAAATCACAAGATGTGGAGTAGCACTAAAATCATAGTTTGTGAATTGCGTTTAGTGTTATCGAAGTTCAACAAGACATAACTTTTAAGAGCGTGAAAACATTCTGTGTTCATAGTGTATCATTCTTTTGTGAGACCAGAATTTCATCAGAACTTCTTTGAAGCGCCATTCTCTTATCAGAATTTCTTCTACATATTTCATCAAAAGATTAGAGAGCAAAATGTTCTTATAAATAATATTTATTTTTTATCATCAAAACTCTTAAAGGGACGTAGAACCAAACTATGTTCTAACAATCTCCCCCTTTTTTATGCTGACAAAACTTTAAATATTTTGATGAATAGTTTAAGTAAAGTATAAGAAGTGTCTCCCCCTGAGTTGAATACTTAGACTTAAATAAAATAATGATAGATTGCTTCCCTGAATGGCTTTGATTGATCAGAACTTAACTTTGATGATTCTGATATATTAGTTGCTTTTCCTGCAAACTTATCAAGAATAATGATATAAAACATTTTGTTAGAAATGTTTGAGGCTTAGTCTGGTTATTGTTATATTCAAAATATATTACGTTCTCCTCCTTTTTGTCATAAATTAAAAAGTAAAAAATAAATCAGAATATGTAAGCAGAACAAAATAATTTTGCATTAAGAGAAAATTGCAAAAAACTAAAAAAAAAACCCTAAGAAGGAGGTGGAAGTCTTGAGAATAATGCCTGAGCCCTTTTATCCAGTGGTGGGTTCTTCTTGTTTGCCCATCATATATTTGATTTCTTTGTTAGTTTCATCTTGCTTGTCCAACCTTTTCGAATCGCTTCATTCTCTTCTTTAACTCTTCCGAGTTTTAGAACAAGGGAGAGGGAGCAGTCTCTTCTTTAGATAGAGAAATGTTCTCAGTATAAGGAGTTTCCAAAGATTTTGCAACCGATTTTCCTTTGTCTTGAAAGAGAACCAGAGTTCGAGGCTCAGAAGATGGTTCTTGAGTTGTCTTTGTTTTAGAAGATTCCTGGAACATTGTCCAGGCATAGGAGATGGTCCCACAGATGAGTAACTTGTTCCTTGAAGAGTTTCAGTTGCTCACAGAAGTTCTATTGAGTTGTCTTATAGCATAGTCACTACACTTGATGTCGTTTCCATTATGACCAATGAACTGGCCAATAAGATCTTAAGTGATGACAATCTTCTTCCCCATTACGTAAGAGTTAACTTGATTTTGAGATGCAGAGGCATGAATCCATAATTCCTTCACCAATTTGGGAAAACTAGACCAACCAAATGATCAAAATTATAGACCACCTAAAATTCCACATCTTCAAGAAGATCATGCCCATTTTCCTTCATGCTTTCAAAATCCACAAGAAGTTCACATAGAACCTCAAGAGAATCATAAGGCATGAGTAGAGTTCTCTTACGATTTGTAAAAACATCTTCGTGTGTTGGTGGCAAACTTTGAGAGTTGATTTGAGAAATGGAGTCTTGAGACCTGTTGTTGTTGGGAAGAGGTAGCCATTGTTCTCGACTTAGGTTTTGAGAGAAAAGGATTTTGAAAATAGAGAGAGTAAAAACGAAAGTGAATGAGAAAAGTAATTTGTAAAAAGTGAAAAGTGATTTATATAGAAAAATTTTGAAAATAAATTTTTTGAAACATGCAATTAAGTATAATTAAATCAAATAGGAAATGATTAATAAAAGTAATGATTTCTGACAGGGAGATAACGTGAAGATATTATGGAACAGTTACCGATGTGACTAGCTCCTCAATGCATCAACTCAACCGTTTCAGTCCATCAAATTTTGAAGACGTGTTGAGTTTCAGAATGTGACTCAACGCTTGAGATTGTCAAATGTTGATGTGGTGAACTACACGTGTCTATCTTGAACTGAATCGTTTAAAGGAACGTTCAGATCTTCTGGATAGAGTCTGAGCCAATTTCCCTTCTCACTTCTGAATGACACTTACTCAGATGCTCACAAAAGAAAATTAAAAAAAGTTATGAGAGTTAAAGATACATAAATTAAATACTCATTTTGGACATAATTTCATACTGTGATGTTTCATAATGAAATTAAACCTATCTTCAGCAAGGGGTTTTATAAACACATCAGCCCATTGATGGTCTGTGTCAATAAATTTTAATGAAAGAATTCCCTTATGAGTATAATCCCTAATGAAATGATGTTTAATTTCTATATGTTTAGATCTAGAATGTAAAATAGGATTTTTAGATAAACATATAGCAGAGGTGTTATCACAAAGAATAGGAATGTTACTCTCGAATATTTGAAAGTCTTCAAGATAACTCTTCATCCAGAGTATTTGAATACTGCATCCAGCTGCAGCTATGTATTCTGCTTCAGCAGTTGATAGCGCAATGGTGGATTTCCTTTTGCTGGACCAAGATATGAGATTATCTCCCAGAAGTTGACTGCTTTCGGAGGTGTTTTTTCTTTCTATTCTGTCTCCAACAAAGTCAGCATCACAGTATCCTACTAGTTTATATTCTCTGGATTTTCTATAACATAAGTCAAGATTAGTAGTACCTTTCAGATACTTGAAAATTCGCTTAACTATTTTTAAGTGAGATTCTCTAGGATCTGATTGGAATCTAGCACAGAGGCAAACATTATATAGAATATCAGGCCTTGAAGCTGTTAAATAAAGAAGATAACCAAGCATACCTTTATAGAGCTTCTGCTCTACTTTCTTACTTACCTCTTCCTTTTCCAAGATGCATGTTGGATGCATGGGTTTTTTGGATGATATGCAATCTGACATGTCAAATTTCTTCATAAGTTCTTTAACATACTTACTCTGATGTATGTAAGTTTCTTCTGGAGTTTGATTGATTTGAATACCCAAAAAGAATTTGAGTTCACCCATAAGACTCATTTCAAATTCGCTCGTGATAGTCTGAGAAAATTCTCTCCCTAAGGAGGCTTTAGTAGAGCCAAATATTATATCATCAACATAAATTTAACAACATAAGAGATTAAAAGTATGATAGATTCTAACATATGCCTGAGGAACGGTTTTTGTATAGTCCATCCCTTCTTGTTGACTATAGCATTGTGCAACCAATGTGCTTTGTTTCGAATACTTATCCTTGCTCACTAAGCTTGTTTCAAGACCCATTTGGTTCCAATAATGTTAAAACCTTTTGGTTCGGGAATAAGATCCCATACATCATTTCTGGTAAATTGATTTAGTTCTTCTTGCATTGCCATGGTCCAATCATTATCTTGGAGGTTGTTTCGATCAGAGACACCAGACCCATGAGAGATTCTTCAGAGTTTCTGAATGTTGATCTAGTTCTGATTGGATCATATTTTTTCCCAGAATCATTTCCTTCGGATGAGCTAAACTTCTTCTGGATTATTTCTTCTGGATGGGTTCGTCAGAGGTTTCCTTGGTGTTGATGACTTCTACAGAACTTGTATCTTTAGCCAGGATATCTTTCGTACCTATAATTTGAACTTTTATATCTGCAAAAGATTCATTCTACTTTGACTTTTGAGGGCCACACTTATCATCAAATCTGACGTTAATGGATTCTTCCACAATTCATATTTCAATGTTGTATACTCTGTAGCCTTTTGAGTAGTCAGAGTATCCTAACATTAAACACTTTGTGCCTTAGAATCAAACTTGTCTAGATGATCTTTGGTATTCAGAATAAAGTAAGTACATCCAAAAGGATGGAAGTATGAAATGTTGGGCTTTTTGTTCTTCCACGGTCCATAATGAGTCTTATCCAGAATAGGTCTTATTGAGATTCTATTATGAATATAACATGTTGTGTTAACTGCTTCTGACCAGAAATTTTTAGCAATGTTGGTCTCATTGATCATTGTTCGAGCCATTTCTTGCAAGGTTCTGTTCTTTCGTTCTACAACTCCATTTTGTTGTGGAGTTCTAGAACAATATAAATCATGAGAAATACCATTTTCATTAAAAAGTTTTTCAAAATCTTTGTTTTCAAATTCTCCACCATGATCACTTCTGACTTTTACAATCCTAAACTCTTTTTCGTTCTGGACTTGATTACAGAAGTTAGAAAACACAGAATGTGACTCATTCTTGTGTCTTAAGAACTTTACCCATGTCCATCTGCTATAGTCATCTACGATCACCAATCAATACTTCTTTCCACTGATGGATGCAATTTTCACTGATCCAAACAGATCAATATGCAAAATTTCTAATGGCCTAGAGGTAGAAACAACATTTTTAGATTTAAAAGAAGGTTTTGCAAATTTGCCTTTTTGACATTCTTCACACAGAGCATCTGAGCTGAACTTTAAATTTGGAAGTCCTCTAACTAGATTGAGTTTGTTAATATGAGATATTCTTCTCATACTAACATGACCCAATCTTCTGGGCCAGACCCATTTCTCATTGTCCACAGACATAAGACATTTTACATTCTGACTTTTTAGTTCATAAAGTTTGATCTTATAAATGTTATTTTTCCTTTTACCATTAAAGAGGATTGTTCCATCTTTCTGACTAACTGCTTTACAGGACTTTTGATTGAATATTATATCATAACCGTTATCACTTAATTGACTTATGGATAACAGATTATGCATTAATCCATCTACTAATAGAACATTAGTTATAGAGGGTAGAGTACCGTTACCAATAGTTCTAGAGCCAATAATTTTTCCTTTCTAATTGCCTCTGAAACCAACGAAACCACCAGGTTTAAGTTCTAGGCTTTGGAACATATGATTTCTTCCCGTCATGTGTCGAGAGCATCTAGAGTCCAGGTACCATGATTGGTGTTTCAACTTTGTTGTTAAAGACATCTGCAACATAGATGATTTTCTCCTTAGGTAACCATATCTTTTTGGATCCTGATTGGTTAGTGATTCCAGAATTCTGATTGAATTTTGGTTTTTCACGCAATTTTATAGAATAAGTACATTGGTATATTTAATGTCATGATTGTGTCTATAAACAAAGGTGATATTTCAAAGGATTATATTTAATGTCCATGTCATCTACTTGTTTATATTGATAAGGTTCCTCCCTTAGGTTTAACATAACCTAAACCTTTTCTATTGTTTCTGCTGACTCCATAAATTATGGAGGCCAGATTGCTCTTGTCTATGTTTCTAGTAAGAATTTAAAAAAATATATAATCATACTCTTTTATGATTTCATCAGTACTAGTAGAGACTTCTGATACATGTTTTTGAGCTTTTTGAAGTTCTGCTTCAATAACAGAGTTTTCCTTTTTAAGTTTGAACATAGTTTCTTTTAGCTCAGAATTTTCTGTTTTAAGCTTACTAGTATCTTCAATTCCTGATAAATAATCTTGTTTGAGTTTCTCATATCTGTTTTGAAGCCTCTAATATTTCTCAAGAATTTCTGATAGACAACTTTCTAATTCTTATTTAATGAGATTAGAGAATACCTCTTCAGTGTCTGATTCTGATTCTAAGGAATCTGCATCATTATTTATGTTGTCCATTAGCACTATATTTTCCCTTTCATCTTCTGAGTTAGATTCAGCTTCAGCTTTAGAATATTCTGAGTCATCCCACGTTGCCATGACATTTTTATTCTTTTCTTTGTCGTGTCTTTTAGGATTTTCTTTCAAGTTTAGGATAGTCGCTTTTGTAGTGACCAGGTTCCTTGCTTGTAATGTACAACTTCTTTGTTTCTTGTCTTTTGTATCCAAAGGATGTTTCTGGAGAAGTTGCTAGATCTTCTAGGATTTAATTTTCGTTATGTTCTTCCAGAGCTGTTGAACCCTTCTAGAGATAAGAGATAGTTCATCTTCTTCTGATGAAGATCCTCCAGAGGTTTCATCTTTAGCCTGAAAAGTTTTAGATTCATATTTATTATTAGATATAAGGGCAAGGGACTTACCTTTCTTCTGAGGCCCGTCTTCTTCTAGTTCTATCTCGTGACTCCTCAAAGAGCCGATGAGTTCTTCTAGAGAGATTTTGTTCAGATCTTTAGAAAGCTTTGGCGTTGTGACCATGGGTCTCCATTTCTTGGGTAAGATTTTGATGATTTTCTTTACATGATCTAAAATAGATTATCCTTTATCCAGGAATTTTAGACCAGCTACCAAAATTTGAAACCTTGAGAACATTGTCTCAACAGCTTCATCTTCCTGCATTTTGAACGCTTCATATTTCTGAATGAGTGCTAGGGATTTTGTCTATTTGACCTGTGTTGCTTCATGTGTCATTCTTAGAGAGTCGAAGATGTTCTTAGCTGAGTCTATATTTGTGATCTTCTCATACTCAATGTAAGAGATGACACTTAATAGAATCCTTCCGCCTTGTGGACGATTTTGAATTCTTTCTTTTGTTGATCGACATTTTCTTTCTCTCAATCATATGATCGTTTGTGTCAACATGATGAGTGTAGCCATTAGTAAAATGTCCCGAGATCAACGTCGTGAGCAAAAAGAAACTTTTGATTCTGCATTCTAGAAATCGAAAATTTCTCCATCAAACATTGAGGTATCGTTGATTCGCCTTATCGTCATAGTTGTCGTTGTTGTTCTGAATTGGTTATGACATAGCTTTTTCAAACTGGATCTTTTTTTTGACACATTTAAGTGTTAGCACCCAGAAACAGGCGCTCGGATGCCAATTGAAGAATGAGAAACACAAGAAAGGGGTTTGAATTGGGGTTTTGAAATTAAAACAATTTTAACACAATTATTTTTATCTTGGTTTGTTTAAACTCAAACTACTCTAGTTCATCCGTCAAGGTGATTTTCCTCTCTCAACGAGTTCTTAATCCACTAATCAATTCTTGATTACAAAACACAAAGACAACCATCTTTATCTTCTTGAGATTTAACCACAACTTGGTTCTCAAGGTACCACACTTATTTGAATAACATTGTGTACTTAATTTGCTTCTAAAAGCGATTACCATCTTGTGCTTTTACATAAAGCATAAGATAAAAACTATGAAAGAATAAAACTTAAGGCTTTTGATAATTTTTCTTTAAGATTTGCGCATGTAAGCAAGTGTTGTAACCTTGATTTTCTTTGAGACTCCTTTAAATTGCCAATTTGATTTGAACCGTTGGAGACATAAGAACTTGAATATGGAATGTTTTGATAAATGCTATGAATGATCTTTCCATAAATATGGATCTTGTCTGAAGACATCCGTTACTTTCTTGATTTCCATATATGTAACTAGTAATGCATAAGAATTAGAAGAACATAACTTCTTTAAGAGCGTGAAAAGATTCCTACGTTCAAAGTGTATCATTCTTTTTGTGAGACCAGGATTTCATCAGAACTTCTTTGTAGTGTTATTCTCTTATTAGAATTTCTTCTGCATATTTCATCAAAAGATTAGAGAGCAAAATGTTCTTATAAATAATATTTATTTGTTATCATCAAAGCTCTTAAAAGGATGTAGAACCAAACTATATTCTATCACCATTCTGTTGTTGAGTGTATGGTGGCACCACCTCATGCACAATCCCTTCTTTTTCACATAATTTGTTAAAGTATTTCGACACGTACACTTCACCACCATCAGTTCTCAAAACTTTAATTCTTGAAACCATATTCTTCCTCTTTAAATATCTGATGTCTTTGAAGTTAAGATGGTCTAGTAGATAGTGCCATATCTATTTGTCTTTACTAGCTGCAGTCAAAAGACTTGGGTACTCTATCACATTAAGTTAGATCTTGAAGGTTCTATTATGAGACATATGATCCTTCAAGATTAATATTCTATTTACGTCAACGATTCTCATCATCTTGTCTTTGATTGTCACTTTGAAATTCTTTTCGACCAACTACCCTATGCTAAGCAAATTGCTCTTCATGCCTGGAATGTATAACACATTGGAAATTACTGACCTTTTGCCATCATTCCTCATGATCATGACATCTCCAATATCTTCAGTTGTTAGAGTATTATTATATTTAAATTTTACCATGTTCTTCATTGATGGTTTTAGTTGACAAACCAATCTTTCCCTCCACACATGTGACGAGCATCCTTAATCCAAGTACTATTAATCCTTGAATTTTTCTTCATCTCTTGTTGTGACCATCAACAACATCTCTTCTTCTTCTTTATACTTTTCAAACTTTGCATCACTTTCTTAATTCTTTCTTTTCTTTGGACAATCACCAAATAGTGACATACTTTTGAACATTGAAGCATTTTATGTGATTTTTATCGGCTTTTAACCACCGTATCCTCCTCTATTTGCACCACCTATTTGGTTGACTTGGTATGATCTTCCTTGATTTGACACCTCTACCTTTGTCGTCGAACCACTTTCCTTTACCTTTCTTATCTTTCATCGATTGAGCTGCAGAGCCACATCACTCTTTGATTTTCTTGTAGCTCTTTCGACCATTCTTTACTCATGATATTCAAGTGTCCTTGAAGCTCTTCCTTCAAAATATGACATGTCCTTCGAATCTTCTTGGGAAACTACCACATGGTCGAACATCGGAGCCAAAGATCTCAAGATCTTTGAAACCTTGATTTGATTCACTAGTTTCATAACTCTAGTAAAGAAATCAGATATGCTCTTGCTATCTTCCTTATGAAGCAATTCATATGTTCTTTTTTTATTTTGTTCCAACCATTTACATTGTGCTAGATTGTTTTGAATGATAGAAAATATCATGTTTGTCATGCACAAACCTTTTTGTATCGACTCATACATACTCACATCGATACATATCTTTTTATGAATTCATAAAAACTATTTTTACATAGTATGAGCCGACTCATACGTGTTATGAGTCGATACAAGCAAGTTTGAAGGCTCAAGAAAATAAGGCTTGCATCGACACATATGACCATGGATCGATACATACGCATCTTGCATCGATACATACCATTTTGCATCAAATCATGTATACATCATAAATTGGAATTCAGTTCTGTTTCAGTTCTTCTTTGTATGCCTTAAAGCTTGTATCGATACAAAAGCTCTTGTGTCAATACATAACAAACTTGTATCGACACATACGATGCATGCCTCGACTCATACTGAACTAAATTCCTTTGAAATCTATTATAACACATTATGCATTGATACAAAACCTCTTGCATCAACACATAAGCCATTTGCATCGACACATACGACATTTGTATCGACTCATACATATGTTTACTCTCTGGAATCACTTCCTAATACTGTATGCATCGATTCAAACTCTCTTAGTTTGACTCATATGTCTCTTGTATTGAGTCATACGTGTTATCCGTCGACTACGTGATACGGTGAACTGACTTTGTAGGATTTTGTATCCAAATGCGGATAGCAAGAGTCACCACCGACTTTTATTTTTATCCAATTAAGGAAGGTGTATGAAAAAGACCTTCGTTAGATTCTGAATTGGAGAATGGTTATGAAAAGGAAGGTATTAGCACCCCTTTCCATCCGTAGTTATCTACGGCTCTAGTTGCTCTAGATCACCTTTTAAAAATTGCTGTGTGTTTGACAAAGATGTTTTGAAAAGGCATTTCGCTTTGACTTTGTAATGACTCATGGAGTGTATACAAAGTGTTCGAAATGTTTTGTTTTGAAAAGAGTTTGAACTTTGAAAAAGAGTGTGGTATGAAAAGCATTTGGTTTAGAGCAAGCAACTAAAGACTTATTACCCACTTTAATTGGTCGCTTCATACTTCTCGTTCCTTTAGAATGACGCTAGCCATACCATTAGTTAGTAGGTAGCTCCATTCGTTGGATGTGCGGACATTCGGGGACATCGGATGGTCATAGAAGGCAACTTGTAGAAGTATCCTAGCACATTCGAAGGACTATCATCATTTTTCGTAGGCGACAATCGAGGGTCAAGATCATGTATTCGGAGGCACGCCGTGGGTCTATGATCTTTGTATCGGGACTATGATGATTTGTTTGGTAGGCAACGGTGCTAGAATACTCTACGCTCGAGGGACATGACCATTTGAAATCGAAGGCATCGAGAGAGAATTACCCTAAGGGGTGCATGTGTGAAAGAAGTGTGTTGATTTCAGAATATGTTATCTTGAAAATTAATGAGCTATGTCCAATTTTAATCTTGCCATACACCTAGTTACTAGCAATTGATAAGCGGAAAGTAAAATGCGGAATGTAAAAGCAAATGTAAATGCCCTACGCTATTACAAGGCTTGGGGCGTATACATAATTTAAAATGCGGAAAATAAAGTCCTAATTAAAACTATTACAACCCATGAGCAATTACATTATTGGAAAAATAGAATGATAAAATGATAAAGAGAAAATCGTTCGAATCGGATCAACTCGCATAAAAAGAAGAAATCGGAGAATGCAATATGAATCGAACAAGAGGAAAAATGTTAGAAAATGCAAGTTTTAATATGAGAAAATTAATATATGCTGGAAATAAGATAAATATGCTAAAATAATTTTTGGGATTTTTAATGCATAAATAATAATTTAAAATGAATTTATAATGATTTAAATGCTAAAATAAAAATAAAAATAAATATGCATGCAAAAAGATATTTCTAAATTTATTAAATTAAATAAACATTTTCAGAATGTAAATGTGAAAATAAAATATTTTTTGGTGATTTTTTAATGCAGAATAAAAATTATGAAAACAATTAAAATAATATGAAAATATTGAAATAATTAGAAAATAGGAAAATAATGAGTTTTGTAAAAAGGAAAAGAACATTGGTCTTGCCAGGATTCGAACTGGAGACCTTGTGTTCAGACTTTGAATCCCCTTGCCTTTGCCATCTGAGCTAGCACGCCTTACTGTTTGGAAACTGGAACGAACGGATTACAAACACGCTGCCGCCCCTCGATGCTCGGATCGCTACCAAGCTTCGTCTTCCTGCTTTGAATTTTTAAAAGCTCAGCGTCGGCCATTGTTCGACGCTACAACCCTGGCTAATTCAAAAATCAAGCAAACATAATATAAATAAATTCTAAGACCATGGATCGATTCCTCAGGTCATTCCGAATGCAATGGTACAGGTCTTGTTGTCCAATTTTTCCTAATAAGCCAAGCCCTAAATCGAGCTCAGGAACCCTAGTTATGGCATATTACGTTTCAGGCCATGGAAATGCAATTAACCTGCCCAGATCGCTTACAAACTTTGTTCTAAGCATGAAACAAACATCAAAACTTGTTAATAATGCATGAATAATGAAACACGATTTTGAAAAAAGTATGAACAAACCGATTCGTGATTCCTTGATTCTGGACGGTTTTGAGCAATGTGAGGGTCTGGATCGACTCAAGAGGTATCAAGGAATGCAATGGACACCTTAGAATCGATTGAAAACGGCAGGAACTAGGGTTGCAAATTGCTTCAAGAACACGATTTTTTCAGTTTGAGAATAGGGTTTCTGAGCCAATTTTTTCATTTCTTTGCAATTGGTATGCATCAAGTATATATGCTGGATGGATTTGGCATTGTTTTGGGAAAGATTTGATCACTAATCAATGGAAATCAATTTTGATTTTTTCATGAAATCAAATTTTCAAACTTTGGTCCAATTTCAATCTAATCTTCCCATTTTTGATTCAATTTCGAAATTGCTGACATTTATGGGTTAATTGGATCACAAGGAAGCAATAAAAATCAATCTTTCAATTAATTTGGATTTTATACTTTATTTTTCAAATTAATTTGTATTTAAATGAATAAATTCCAAATTAAATAGGAAAATAAAATAGAAAATCGTGGCATTGGGCTTGGACATTCCTAATTGCATGAGGAATAAGTTTGGATGAAGAAAAAGTAGGCCCATTTGCAAAAGATTTGATTTTTGAAGTATCTCTCTTTGTGCATTCTTTCAAAATTGCCCAACTTGTGAATGGTGTATCTTGCTCAATTTTCCACATTTTTGAGTGTTCTTGGACTTTTTGGAAAGCTCTAAGAGTCCTCTAAACAATGTCTTTGGTCTCATCTCAATTGGAGTTACCATGCTCAATATATCTTCAAATCAAAAAGTTGACTTTTTGTTGACTTTGAAAATGACTCAGAATGTTTTGAGCTATACCTCTCAAATGAAGCATTTTGGACATTCTTGTGAGACATGAAGTTGTAGAGAATTGAATTTCTTCAAAATGAGCTTTGGTGGGAAAATTTTTGAGAAAGTATGAGAAAGTTATGATCAGTCAAAGTTCAGTTGACTTTTCACCTAGAAACCCTAATTTAGAAAGTTTGACTTGTGAGGCTTGAAACTTGACATGGAGAATCTTTGAAGCATATGAGGAGGCATGAAGACCATTGGAGATGTTGGAAGTTCATCCTGACTTGAGAGATACCAAACCCTAGTTTGGGTTGATTGTCTAGGAGAGAGTTTATCTGATCAACTCTTGAGGAATCCTTGAGCATAGATGTATGAAATCTCTTGAGTAGATGGAGGGCAAATTTTGGGGTATGACAGACTCATAAGTTTATTTTTCAACTAACATTTTCTGTTTCCATATATAAGACAGTTTGGCAATTTTAGACAGTTACAGGTGTTACAAAATCCTGTGAGCATCCAATTTTTGAGCAAATAGAAACCTGAAAGAAACTTCATATTCATCATCTTCTCAATCACCTTGGTTCAAGAACATTGACACATAATCATCATTGTTCGTTGTATCAAAGGATCAAAGAGATAACGTTCATAGTAACGATCGGTGATCTAGTGAGTTGAAGATTCAAGAGGGTTTCAAGGAAAACCGTAAGGTTTGTCCAAGAATAACGGAGGTGTCTTGTGGGTTTGTTAGTCACGATTGCATAGAGTAGATTCAGCCATAGCGTAGTGTTAGTGTTTTAAGTTGGCATCAATTTTGGTAAAACTAGGCTTTAGAAATGTCTTGATAGATGTCATGACATTCGTGAGATTGAAGATAAATCCCATCGGACAAGGATGGTAAAAGTACACTTTAACCGGGAAGCTAAACAGTGCCGAAATTGCTAGAATACCGATGTCATAACAAATGTTATGACATTCGGGTGTCATTCTCTGCTCGTAATCGCTTTTTCCCGAGATTTTCGAAGTTTGTTGAGCATTTTATTTATGTTTTTCGTTATTAGAAAGCATGCTCACGTGGCTGCTAGGTTAATCTTAATTAAACCTAAATTGGTTGTTGAACAAACCATGTTTTTAGGAGAGAATTAAGTAAACCCTAGCTATCTTTATGGAAGCCCAAAACTGAAGATTCAGGACTGCTTCTATATAAAGAAATCAACCCTTACTCTACAGCCCACGCCCGATTCCATTGAAGACATTGAAGGTTGTTTGTGTACCGTTAGGTTAGTAACAGTTGGTCTTTGTAATTTAGTTTTCTTGTGAGCCAAGCAACTATCAATTGATAAGTGCATTGGACTAGGATTTGTTGTAAGGGTAGTTTATCACCAAAGCTTTAAAGCACGAGTGTTTGTCTCTTGATTAAAGCTTTGAAGCAAGATCAAGATATTTTATTGAAGTGTCTTCACAATTCAATTAGTCAATAGGTTGATATCACTGCGGTGATTGAGGGGGAGTGAGTAGGAACTCAGATCTAAGTAGGACTTAGGTTGAAGTGTCATTGGGTAGGGATTAAGTGAGGAGTTGTAAACGGGCGAGTTTAACTCTGAATTGATACTACTAATAGTGAATTTCCTCCCTGGCTTGGTAGCCTCCAGACGTAGGTTTGTTAGAACCGAATTGGGTGAACAACTTATTGTGTTATTTACTGCTTTCTATATTTATCGGTGAATTATCAGCAGTCGATACTGTATCATAACATTCGTGACATTAAGTATCCACGCCAGAATTTCATTTGGTATCGTGAGCGTGCACCTTGCTTGTTATTTTGGGTGAGATCTAGGAAAATAGTTTCTGGCATAATGGATAAAGAAGCAGGATTTGGAGGTAGACCACCTATTCTGGATGGGTCTAATTATGAGTACTGGAAGCCTCGTATGGTTGCCTTCTTAAGATCAGTGGATATCAAGGCTTGGAGAGCTGCTGATAAAGGATGGAAACATCCAACCAAGGTTGAGAAAGATGGGACTACTGTCTTGAAACCTGAGGAAGAATGGAGCAAAGAGGAAGAGGAGCTTGCCCTGGGGAATTCTAAAGCACTGAATGCTTTATTTAATGGTATTGACAGAAACATCTTCAGATTGGTTCATCAATGTGAACTGGCCAAGGATGTTTGGGACACCCTCAAAACCACTCATGAGGGAACATCCAAGGTGAAGATGTCAAGACTTCAGATGCTCACTACCAAATTTGAGAATTTGAAGATGAAGGAAGATGAGACTATTCATGAGTTTCACATGAATGTGTTGGAGATTGCCAATGCCTCAGGAGCACTTGGTGAAAAGATGTCAGAGGAAAAGCTGGTGAGAAAGATTCTCAGGTCCTTGCCCAAAAGGTTTGCAATGAAAGTTACCGAATTGAAGAGGCTCAGACATCAAGACCTTGAAGGTTGAAGAACCGATAGATCTCTTATGACTTTTGAGATGGGGATCAGTGAAACCATGACAAGAAGAGCAAGAGCATAGCACTTGTATCCAATGAAGAAGGATGCAAGGAGGAAGATGAGGAGAAGATATCAAGCTATAGCCATGCTTGGAAGACAGTTCAAAACCGATCAGAGAATTGATCCAAAGTCAAGGTCAAATGTCAAGGACACCGCATCCGACATCGCAGATCCTATGACTCAAAGAGAAGATCCAAGTCGAGGAAAAAGGAAGTCAAAGCAGGAGTCCAATGTCATGAATGTGAAGGATATGGACATATTAGAGTCGAATGTCCCACCTTTCAAGAAACAAAAAGAAAGGAATGGCCACTGGTCCGATGGTGATTCAGAAGTGAATCGAGGAAGAAGGTGCCAAACTTGTCACCGCTCTCTGGAGTGTACAATTCGACATGGACTCTAGTGATGAGGAAGTGACATTTGAAGAGCTTGTTGAGATCTGAGTGAAGTCGTGTGTGAAAAGTGGTGAAGTGTCGTTGTAATGAGGAATGTAATAAGGCGATTGAGAAGTTGGAAGTCGAGAATGTGAAGCTAGAGGTCGAGAAAAAGGAAGACACAAACCACTATAAATCTCCTTAATGTTGATATTGTCATGTTGAACTCAAAACTTGATCGATGTCTAAATCACAAAATGATGACATCCGGTAATCGATAAGTTGGAGGAAATTCTTCACTTGGACAAAATGCGTGGAATAAGCATGGTCTAGGATATGTGGTAAAAGAAACCGTTGGTGACATTAATAAGCAAAGACATGGGAGAACAATGTCAAAACAATTGTCACAAAGACAAACCAGAAATGTATGGGACAGATATGTGGTCGCAAAGAAATTTGCCAATAACCGTGAGAGGAACAAGTCGGGAAGTCAAAGGCAAAGAGGATGTCATACACAAAACAGAAATAGGTCCTGCTCAGACATGTGGAGACTAAGAGATTTGTTGATCACAAAAGGAAAATGCATCTAATGAACCAATGTCAAAGGTATGTCACAACATTGATTCAACATCAAAATCATAGAAACTTGAGCAAAAAGTTTCAAAGGTGGAGATGTTATTATTGTGGAAGGTTTGGTCACATAAAGTCCACCGCTATAGGCTACATGGGTATCCTAATCAAGTTCCTTATGTGAAGCATAAGTCCAACAAGGCATCATACACTCACCTGGAAGAAGAAGACCATAGCTGCTAGCACAAAATTCCCAGGCATCCCAAGGAAGATTGGTATTTTGACAAATGGATGTTCCAAGCATATGACTGGAGATGTAAATCTTCTCAATGATGTTAAGCCTCATTCTACCAAATGTTACCTTTGAAGATGGAGCTAAAGGAGAAATCAAAGGTGTTGAAACTCAAACCTGGTCCGAGTTCCAAACCACGAATGAAGTACCGCGGTAAAGGCTTGATCGCAAATCTCATTAGCATAAGTCACTATGTGATAGGATTCATAATCAACTTCACTAAGACCGAATGTCTTGTGATTAACGATGAACAAGCAGTGATTATGAGAGAGTCGATCAAAGGACAACAAGCGCTACTTGTGGGAATCGAGAACCCACTCGCCATCTATGTGCTCTACTGACAAAGATGAAGAGAAAGTGAAGTTGGCAAAAGAACCGATCACCACACCTCGAGGAATGGAAAGGATCAGGCCCATAAAGGGAGTCGAAGATTACCAAGAATTCTCATGAGAAAAGGTAAAACTGTGGTAATCGGCTGCTGGACAGAAATCGTATGTCACACTCAATGTCCAGACATTTGATCACCCTCGGCATCAAGGCAGTACTAGGTTCGGCATGAAAGGTGACCAGTGTCTTACCGTCAAAGAATACAAGGAAGAGTATTGGATGATATCCTCATTGTCGAGGAGGAAATATCATGGTGGCCTTCACCATGGTAATCACTTGAATCAAGAAGTCTCGATAGATTAATGGATGACTCAACACTTCTTCACGTAATGTGTGTGCAGAATTGTGTCAAGAAGCCCGGAATGAAGAATGACACCCACGCTTAGACTATTACCCTTCCTCTTTGAAGGTGCCCAAGAACAAGTGGAAAAGGGGTTGATCAAAGCTTGTGTAAAAGGATTTCGTGGATGTGTCCCTTGAGAAGCAATCTTATTTCTTGGATCGCAAAAACAAACCGTGTGTCCTATACAATGCTAGAGTGAACACATAGCATGAGCAATTGCTATAAGATGATCCGGATGAAGCAGATATCGATTGAGTACAATGTCATACAGATGTCATGACATTGAACTCGTGACATTGCACCCGAGGCCACCAATTTAAGACCTTAAGGGACAAATTGGGTATTTGTCAATATGAGGAATTGTAGCAATTAATCGGGTAAAGAAGGGATGAAAGGGATTGTATTTCAATTACTTATAAGTGCCATTTAGGTATTTTCATTCCCAGTTTAAAAATCCAAGAATAGGAAGAGACATCCATATATAAGAGTTTCTCCATTTGAAAGTAGCATCCCTTTACTTCTTCTAAAAGAAACTCAATCCCTGCCAATTTCGCTTCTCTCCCACAACAACCATCAAAATGTCTTCATCCTCCTCATCATCTCAACAATCGTGGATCTTCATCTCCTTCCATGAATGAAGATAGGTCAAAGATCAAGCCATGCAAGTCAAGCATTGATACACTCCATTGCGCACCATGGCAACTCGACCCGAAAGAGTCAAGAAGCTACGACAAGCAATGCAAGAAGGGCACAGCATCCCCTTCGTAAGACTTCTATTCCATCATCCTCCTCTCCGGACTAGGTCGCTGCATGGCCATAGCTAGGATAGTGTCCGATATCCTAAACGGAATAAACTGCACAGGATCTCGCCCCTAATCATAAGTCCCGCCCCTAGCTTGGCGGTTGATCCGATGTCAATGAGAATGTCAAGACATCCGTGATGATGTGGATTCTCCTGTCAAAGTTGATGTTAATCCTTCCGCCCGGCCCGAAGGTGTCAAGATGATAATGAAATGGAATCTCCGCCGATAATGTGAATGAGATCCCCGATGAGATTCTTGAAAATCTCCGGATCATTGTACCCCGATAACTCTTCTCTCTCCTCTCGCTGAGCATACATATCCGATAGCATTCTTGAAGATACCGAGAGGAACACCAATCGTAATATGGTTTTCATATCATCACCATGAGGAGTGTTCGATAATGACCTCATAGCCGGTTAATCCAAGCATTGCTAGAAGGGTAATGAACAGGAAAGGGAAGAAAAGTGCTTCTCAAAGCCTGCATGAGAAGAAAGTCAAGTTGGTTGCAAGACTCCTAGGGTCGAGAGGAAGGAAAAATCGAAAGCAACAAGGCGGAACTTCCAAAGGAAGGGTAAAGTAAGGAATGCTGGTGATTCTCCTAA
Organism: Vicia sativa; assembly: GCA_021764765.1. NCBI lineage: Eukaryota > Viridiplantae > Streptophyta > Magnoliopsida > Fabales > Fabaceae > Vicia > Vicia sativa. The sequence continues at coordinate 184,572,986 of CM038794.1, forward strand.
AGCAAAGAGCACCTCAATTGTGAGGAAAAGAAAACCGAGCCCTCGGATCGTGATGACTCTGACTTTGATGTTATAGAGAATGTCCGTGACATCCAATCAAAGAGAAGGTTGTCTTGGGAAAATTCCATAGTTCCTGGTACCAATTGACAACATTTTCACCACCCGAAAATGCTAATAGGTGGAAATATGAGCTTGAAAAGAATAGCACTTGAAAGGGATCGCATAAAGATGCCCTTGAATGCAAAGAGGGATTGGACGACAAGGAAGCTGGGTTGATGAGAACGTGGTGAAGTTCTCCAACTCATATGAAGGTCCGTGAAGGAGTTTATTGTGAACCTCACATGGTTGTCTTGATGGAAGATCAGATTTAAGACCTGTTTGTCGAGGAAGAAAAGTGAAGTTCTCCTCAAGTATAATCAACAAGTACTTAGGGAGATCGATGAGGCTCAACTCGAACTTGAAGAACCGACAATCAAGTATGTCACCAATCACCGCAAGGTAAAACATTGGCCATTGAAGGAAAGTTTCGCTAGCAAATTAAGTGTCAAATTTGCTATTCTTCACAAGATTGTGCAAATGGTTCCCACGAATCACAAGTCAACCATCTCCATTGGTCTGAGGTTCATCTTTGTTGGAACAAAAGCAAAGTTTGATAGCTACATTTTTGATCGGTCTTAAACATGTCGATAGATGCTATAAAAGGACCAATAGCATTTCTCCCCTGTGTGGTATTATAACCGATCAATACCCCGATATATCGTTGATAGAGATTCAAGATGTAAAAGAGCCTCGCTTGGCTTCCACTACAAGCTATTTCAAGGAAGCATGTTCTCGACATTGTCATGACATCACCGAGACATCTAATGTCAAAGCCAATTCTCGGAAGGCAGATGTCATAGCCGTGCTAAAGGAGACCTCAGAGAACTTGAAGCAAGGAAGGCACCTGAAGCACCGATCTCCACCCTTGAAAAGGAAAAAGACTCTGGTTGAGGAAGAAATTAATGGTGACACCTCACGACAATATGGAAGAAGATGCTGAGTGATCAAGAAGTAGCCGAAGGCTCAAGATGTGTCCTTTCACAAGGCTCCTCAGAGAAGAGAGCACCGAGCTGCCTGGCCCTTTATGTCCTCGATTGTTTTGTTTCGTCAACTTTTGTTCTGTTCTGTTTTTATTTTCCAATTTTGTTTGGATATGTGTAATCCTTTTATTGATGTGTGTAATGCCCGAACAATGATGTATCTCCTGTTATACTTGCCTGGTACTAAATTACTGTCGGTATATTTCTCTTGTTGTTGACACTCTCTCAGCTGGGGAGCTTGAAGTGGTTTTCCTTTGGCCCTTATGGCTAAAAGGGGAGAAGAAATACTGTAAGTATTAATGTTTGGGAAATTGTATGGGAATTGTATGGCTCAAATTTTATGGCCTGCTTGTTTGTGGGCAATTGTATTTGGGGCAACTATGGGAGAATGTTGGGATTTTGTATGGGTAGAATTTATCTTCTTAGTTCTAGTCACTTGCTTAGGAAAGCTTAGGAAATCTTAGAACTAGGTTGTTAGTCTTCTCGCTGCATTTGTACTCGATAGGTCAAGAAGTTTTAGCCAAAATGTGCCAAAGGGAGTTTGTTAGTGTTTTAAGTTGGCATCAATTTTGGTAAAACTAGGCTTTAGAAATGTCTTGATAGATGTCATGACATTCGAGATTGAAGATAAATCCTACTGGACAAGGATGGTAAAAGTATGCCTCAACGGGAAGCTAAAGTCAGGCGGAAATCGCGAAAATACCGATGTCATAACAAATGTTATGACATTCGGCAGTGTCATTCATTTTGAATTTGAGCATTTTTTAGCATTATAGCATGTTGCACATGGCTGAGGTTAATCTTAATTAAACCTAAATTGGTTGTTGAACAAACCATGTTTTTGGAGAGAATTAAGTAAACCCTAGCTATCTTTATGGAAGCCCAAAACTGAAGATTCAGGACTGCTTCTATATAAAGAAATGAACCCTTACTCTACAGCCACGCCTCTGGATTCCATTGAAGACATTGAAGGCTTTTGTTTGTGTACTGTTAAGGTTAGTAACAGTTGGTCTTTGTAATTTAGTTTCTTCGTGAGCCAAGCAACTATCAATTGATAAGTGCATTGGACTAGGATTTGTTGTAAGGGTAGTTTATCACTCAAAGCTTTAAAACAGTGTTTGTCTCTTGATTAAAGCTTTGAAGCAAGATCAAGATATTTTATTGAAGTGTGTCTTCACAATTCAATTAGTCAATAGGTTGATATCACCGCGGTGATTGAGGGAGGAGTAGGAACTCGATCTAAGTAGGACTTAGGTTGAAGTGTCATTGTGGATTAGTGAGGAGTTGTAAACGAGCGAGTTTAACTCTCAATTGATACTACTAATAGTGAATTTCCTCCCCGGCTTGGTAGCCCTGACGTAGGTTTGTTAGAACCGAATCGGGTGAACAACTTATTGTGTTATTTATGCTTTATATTTATCGGTGAATTGTCAAAGCAGTGTCGACATCGTCATAACATTCTCTCGTGACATTAAGTATCTGCTGCCAGAATTTCACGTAGGGTTTGGATATCGGGTGATTTTGCAAACAAGTCGGAAGTGGTGAATTGTCTCGTGAATCTTGCGGTGTGTTCTTGATCGACTCACATCAAGAAAAGGTTGATACAAGAAGAAGAAGATCCGGATTTGTTTTATGTCTTTGTATTGCAATCTTGTAAATATTTTTCAACATATTGATATAGAAGTTCTCAATTACATTTGGAAATTGGGAGGGAGACATACCTACCAGAACCGAACGGGACCTTCCTTACCAAATCGCTCCGCGTATCGTGTTCTTTCTCTCTATCTTTTTACTTTTACAATATGTTTGTGATTTAATTGGTGTGCAATCTTTCTGTTCATTGATACAAGGCTGGAAGAAAATCTTTGTCAAAGCTCCATTGCCATTGATCATTGAACAAGCATCCTCCAATTGTTTGACAAAAGTGCTAGCTTAATTTCATTTCATTGGAAATAGTGTTATAGTGATAAGTGCATTAATTCAACATAGGTTCAGTGTTAATTCATCTTTCTCATCTCAATTAAAATCCAGCAAACTATCGCATGTCCGATTTTGTAGTAGCCGGTTCAGAATAGACGGAAGTCAATTCAGGACCATTTGTCGCTTTCTTCAAGTTTTATCATTAACTCTGATAAATAATCTTTAACCCGTGATATAAACGAGGTGATATATTCACGCCCCCTCTCGATCACTCACCACACCGTTTAACAAGTGGTATCAGAGCACCACTCGCTTGGTGTCGATGCTCCTTCTAACGATATGGCTTCAACCTAATACGATAAAAGCTCATGTTTTAACGGTGAAAACTATGGCTATTGAAAGACGCATGCAAGTTTGCATAAACTCCATATATAAGATCAGATGGATCGTATTCAAATGGACCTTTGAAATTACTGACACGAATGTCAAGAAAGCATTGTGCCTAAACTCGAGGGCAATTGGGATGAAAAAATGAGAAAAAGTGGTCAACGATTGAGAGATAAATATGATAATTTTAGCACTTGGTGTTGATGAATATTATCGTATCTCATTGCACGATAGCTAAAGAAATGTGGGAGGCTTTAGAAGTTGCCCATGAGGGCACCATCGGGTTAAGCAATCTCAAATTAACACTTAACCAAGAGTTTGAGCTCTTCGATGAAACAGGAGAAACTATCTCTGACATGCAAAAGAGATTCGTTCGTCTCACTGGTCGTTTAAATGCACTTGGAAAACCTGTTTCCAATGAAATTGCTACTAATAAAATTCTGAGATGTCTTAGTAGGGAATGGCTACCTAAAGTTACAACAATTAGGAAGCCAACTCACTACACTCACCATTTCAACTCGCTTGGTAAGATGGAAGAACATCAGCAACAATCTGGAAAATCTTGAAAAGCATGAGAACAAGAGTAAGGAGGAGAACAATAGAGACAAGGAGAGTGAGAAGAAGCCTATAGCTCTTAAGGCTTCTAGCTCAAAGTCCTCAAAATATAGCAAAATAATGATGACTCAAGTAGTGACGAAGATTCGATGATGAGGAAATGAGATCGCTTTGTTCAGAGATAATAGATTCATTCGAAGAATGGAATCAAGCACCCGCAAAATCTATCTAAGTTTAGAAGACAATCCATGGAGTCAAAGTAGGAGGAAAATAAGAAATATAAAGGGAAAGAATCCTGCTTCAATTGTGGTAAATTTGGACATTACAAAACAGAATGTCCTATGAACAAAAAGGACAAATAAAAGGCACCACCAAAGAAGCTCAACCAACAAAGAAGAGCTTATATTGCGTGGGAAAGTGATAGTGAGTCATCAAGCGATGAAGGCTCAAATGATAGTGATGAGACTGCAAATCTATGCCTCATGGCTCACATCAAAAACCAGTTCATCCACAAGAAGAAAAACAAAGAGAACAAGGTAAGAAAAGTCTACTACAATGATTTTGATTCTTTGTCTTTCTCTGAACTGAAAATAGCTTTTGAAAAACTACATAACGAAGCTGTAGACGCTTTTAAACGTTTATCCTCCAACAAATAAATATTTTCTCATTTGGAGGGTAAAGTGTATAAAGCTGAACAAGATCTAAAAAGTCTAAAAGCTAGTATTGCAGAAAGTTCAAAAGATATTGATGTAAATGGATGTATTGAAACTATAAATTGTGGAGTTTGTCACATTTGGAAAAAAGAGGTTAAGACTCTTAATTTCAAATTGGAAAAAACTTTACAACCCAAAATTACTTATGCTATTGATCCTAGGATTTTTAAGAAATCAATGAATCCACCATATGCCAAATATTCTTTTGTAGAAAAGATTCCAATGGACTCAATTAGCAAAAGAAAACAAGTTCATCATCATGGTTTATGTCATTACTATTGTCATAAAGGTCACACCATCGAGAAATGCAAGTTTAGGAGATTCTTTGTTCCTAAAGGCATTTATCATTGGAGACCTAAAGGCAACCATGTTTCCACTTGCCCACATGGACCCAATGAAAATTGGGTACCTACCTCTCTCTTTTGATATTGCAGATTGAATGTCTTGCATCCGTAGATAGACGATGGTTTCTGGACAACAGATGTTCAAGGCACATGATAGGTGACATATCACTCTTTATTGACTTCAAAGCAAAGAAGAAAGGATATGTTACTTACGGAGACAATAACAAAGGAGCTATACTCGGCAAAGGTAGTGTAGGTAATCCCTCTACCACTACTATTTTTGATGTCCATCTTGTAGAGGGTCTTAAACATAACTTGTTAAGTATTAGTCAATTGTGCGACAAGGGTTATAAAGTAACTTTCACAAAAACCTGCTGCATTATTAAAAATACTGAGCAGAACATTATGTTTAAGGGAATTAGAGTAAACAACATCTATATGCTTGATCTTTTTTATGTACTATTAACAAGCAATAAATGTCTAGTCACCTTGAATGATGATTCTTGGCTTTGGCATAAACGTCTTGCATATGTTAACTTTGATTTGTTAAATAAGGTTGTATCCAAGGATTTAGTAGTCGGTCTTCCAAAAATAAAGTTTTCAAAAGACCACCTATGCGACGCATGTCAAATGAGAAAGCAAACAAGGGTGTCTTTCAAATCCAAAAATGTTGTTTCTACTTCACGACCCCTTGAGCTTCTCCATATGGACCTCTTTGGACCCTCAAGAACAAAGAGCCTAGGTGGAAACTACTATGGTTTTGTAATCGTTGAGGACTATTCTATATTCACTTGGACCATATTCCTTCATAGCAAAGATGAAACCTTTTCTTCTTTTAAAAGTTTTGCAAAACTGTCCCAAAACAAAATGGAGTCAACAATAATTACAATTCATGGAGGTAACAAACAATCTTTGATAAGTACTGTGATAAGTATGGCATTGAGCATAAATTTTCATCCCCTCGAACTCCACAGCAAAATGGAGTTGTGGAGCACAAAAATCGTGTTTTATAGGAGTTGGCTAGAACAATGCCCAATGAAGGAAGTTTACCAAAATATTTTTGGGCTGATGCGATTAGCACAGCTTGTTATGTGTTAAACAGGATATTAATTCGTCCTATTTTGGACAAAACCCCTTATGAGCTCTTGAAAGGAAGAAAGCCAAACTTATCACATCTTCACATATTCGGTTGTAAATGTTTTGTTTTGAATAATGGTAAAGAAAATCTTGGGAAGTTTGATGCAAAAGCGGATGAAGGTATCTTTCTTGGATACTCACAATCAAGCAAAGCATATAGAGTGTATAATAAACGTTTACTTACTATTGAAGAGTCTGTCCATGTTTCTTTTGATGAGTCTTATCCGAAGAATGTCGGAAAAAGTATTTATTTTGATGGCGCAGGTATATCTTCAGAAGACATACTCAAGGAAGTTGTTCTGGAAATTAAACAGTCTAAATCAGCAGACAAAGAGGAGGAGGAAGATACTAGTCATGTCAAAAATGAGGAAGAAGGGATATCAGAAGTGGAAAGTCTTCCACCAGCCTGGAAATCCTCAAAAGACAATCCAATTGACAACATATTGGGGGATATATCGAAAGGAGTGACGACTCGTTCTAAGATAAGCAATTTCTGTTATCACTTCGCATTTGTTTCACAAGTAGAATCTAAGAATGCCAAAGAGGCCTTGATTAATGAATTTTTGCCACATGCAAGATGAGCTAAATCAATTTAAAAGAAATGACGCTTGGGAACTTGTTCCTCGTCCGCGAGATCATCGTATCATAGGCACTAAGTGGGTTTTTAGAAATAAACTTGATGAAAACGGAGTGATAACTAGAAATAAAGATTGCTTAGTAGCACAAGGGTATAACCAAGAGGAGGGCATAGACTGTGAAGAAACTTATGCTCCAGTTGCTCGCCTTGAGGCTATACGCCTTTTGCTAGCTTATGCTTGTTCTAAGAATTTTAAGCTTTATCAAATGGATGTAAAGAGTACTTTTCTAAACAGTGTCATAAATGAAGAAGTGTGCATATCACAACCTCCTGGTTTTGAGAACGATGAATATCCAGATTCTGTTTACAAACTAAAACGAGATTTGTATGGTCTTAAGTAAGCCCCTCGGGTTTGGTATGAAAGACTTAGAAAATTTACTTGATCATGGATATTCAAGAGGTGGATACCACCTCTTCATTAAACGTCAAGGAAAGCACATTCTTTTAGTTCAAGTATATGTAGACTTATATAATTTTTGGTTCAACTAACCTACACTTGGCAAGAATTTTCAAAATGCACCGGGAGGTCTTTAATGGAATGGCTACTAAACTTTGCACATCCATTCTATGTGTTAAAATGGGTGTCCATGCAAAAATTCATCGGAAATTGCTCTCATGTCGCGGCCTCGTTCTGGCCCCGTAAGTTTTCAATATAAGACAATGTGTTTCGCAAGAACATAAATGACCGAGGCTTAATTTTAATGTTACTTAAACTTTGCATCCATTCTATGTGTTAAATGTGTGCCCATAAAAATCAATCTGAAATTGCTCCATAAGTCGCTGCGGGCCTCCGCTCCCTTATCCTTCATGGAACTCGAATCGTGCATAACGCAGCCTGAAAGAACGAAATGCACCGAGGCCTTTTAATGAATGTTACAACTTTGCACATCCATTCTATGTGTTAAAACGGGTGTCCATGCAAAATTCATCGAAATTCTTTCCCTAAGTCACAGGCCTCCGCTCTGGCCCCTGGCCGTGTCAATACAACATAAACGGTTCCGGTAAGAACGTGAAATGCACCGTAGTCCCATCAAAGTTATGAAACTTTTCCCATCCATTATATGTGTTAAACGGTGTCCATGCAAAATCAACTGAAATTGCCCCTAAGTCGCTGTCTCCGCTCACGTTCAACGGCTCTCGATTCAGCACAACCAGACGGCAAGAACACAAAATGCCCCGAGGCCTTACCTAATGCTACTAAACTTTTCACATCCATTCTATATGTTAAAATGGGTGTCCATAAAAATTCATCGAAATTTTTCCCTAAGTCACAGGCCTCCGTTCTCGTCCCAACCGTGTTTCAATATAGCACAATCAGTGCCTGCAAGAACGCAAAATGCACCGAGGCCTTACGAAATGTTACAAAACTTTTCACATCCATTCTATGTGTAAAATGGGTGTCCATGCTAAAATTCATTGGAATTCCATTCCCTGTCGCTGTGGTTTCTCCTGCTCCCGTCCCGCCGTTTCAATATACACAACAAAGTTTCCGCAAGAACGCAAATGCACCGAGGCCTTACTTAATGTTACGAAACTTTGCACATCCATTCTATGTTAAATGGGTTTCCATGCAAAATTCATCGGGAAATTGCCTCCTAAGTCGCAGGCTCTCCTTGCTCCGCCCCAACATGCAATATAAGACAATGTTGCCTGCAAGAACGCAAATGCACCGAGTCCTTATCTGAAAGTTATGTGTACTTTGCACATCCATTATATGTGTTAAATGGGTGTCCATGCAAAAATCATAGGAAATTCATCCCTAAGTCGCGGCGGTCTGCCTCGCTCTACCAGGTCCCTCAATCAGCACAACCCAGACGCAAGAACAAAATGACCCGAGGCTCTTACTGAGAGTTACAAAACTTTGCACATCCATTCTATGTGTTAAACAACCATTAAAATTCATCTGAAATTATTTCCTAAGTCGCGGCCTCCTGCTCCCGCCCCAACAGGTCAATATAGCACAACAATGTTCGGGCAAGAACACAAAATGCACCGAGGCCTTACCGAATGCTAACAAACTTTGCACATCCATTCTATGTGTTAAATGGTGTTCATGTAAAAAATGCATCGGAAATTGCTCCTATGTCGCGTAGCCTGCTCCTGGGTCCTGGGCCAGGTTTTGAATATAGCACACCTGCCTGCAAGAACGCAAATGCACCGAGGCCTTACCTGAATGCTACGAAACTTTTCACATCCATTCCATGTGTTAAAACGGTGTCCATGAAAAATTCATCGGAATTTGTTCTATGTCGCTGCGGGCCTGCTCCCGCCCTAGTCGTGCTCAATCAGCACAACCTGCCCGCAAGAACACAAATGCACCGAGGCTCACCGAATGCTAATAAACTTTGCACATCCATTCTATGTGTTAAAACGGGTTTCCATGCAAAATTCATCGGAAATTGTTCCTAAGTCGCTGGCCTCCGCTCCGCCCCAACAGGCCTTTGAATATAAGCAACTAAGGTTTCCGCAAGAACGCAAATGCAACCTAGTCCCACCGAAGTTATGAAACTTTGCACATCCATTCTATTGTTAAAATGGGTGTCCATGTAAAAAATCATGGAAATTCATTCCCTAAGTCACATGACTCTTTCCCCGCCCCGGCCGTGCCTTGAATCACCACAACCAGACGGCAAGAACACAAATGCAACGAGGCCTTACCGAATGCTATGAAACTTTGCACATCCATTCTATGTTAAATGGGTGTCCATACAAAATTCATCGAAATTTTTCCCTAAGTCGCGCGGGCTCCTGCTCCCGCCCCGCCGTGTTTTGAATATAGCACAACAAAGCCGGCAAGAACGCAAATGCATCGAGGCCTTACCAATGCTACAAAACTTTTCACATCCATTCTATGTGTTAAAATGGGTGTCCATGCAAAATGCACGGGAAATTCGCTCCCTGTCGCGGGCTCCGCTCCCGCCCCGCCGTGCTCAATATAGCACAACGGCCCGCAAGAACGCAAAATGCACCGAGGCCTTACCGGAATGTTACGAAACTTTGCACATCCATTCTATGTGTTAAACGGGTGTCCATGCAAAATTCAGGGAAATTGCTCCCTATGTCGCTGCTCCTGCTCCTCATCCCGCCGGTGGTTTGAATATCAATAACAGCCTGGGAAAGAACGCAAATGCACCGAGTCCTTACCGAATGTAAGATTAAACTTTGCACATCCATTCTATGTGTTAAAATGGTGTCCATGTAAAATTCATCTGGAAATTCTTTCCCTTATGTCGCATGGGCCTGCTCCCGCCCCATTGTAGGTTTTGAATACAACACAACTGTTTGCAAGAACGAAATGCACCGAGTCCCACCGAATGCTAAGAAACTTTTCCCATCCATTCGGCTGTAGCAAAATGGGTGTCCATGCAAAATCAACGGAAATTGGCCCCTAAGTCGCAGGTTCCTCGCTCCTCGCCTCAATCGTGCCTCGATTCATGCACAACCCAAGAGTTTGCACAAAATGCACCGAGGCTCACCGAATGTTACGAAACTTTGCACATCCATTCTATATGTTAAAATGGTGTCCATAAAATTCATCGGGAAATTCTTTCCTAAGTCGCTAGGGCCTCCTCGTCCCGCCGTGGTCAATATAGCACAATAGTGTTTCCGCAAGAACGCAAAATGCACCGAGGCCTACCGGAATGTTACAAACTTTTCACATCCATTCAATGTGTTAAATGGGTGTCCATGCAAAATTCATGGGAAATTCATTCCCTAAGTCACAGTTGCTCCGCTCCCGGGTCCTACCGTTTCGAATATAGACAACAAAGGTTTGCAAGAACGCAAATGCACCGAGGCTTACCAATGCTACATGAAACTTTGCACATCCATTCTATGTTAAAATGGGTGTCCATGCAAAATTCATCGGAAATTAGTTCCCTAAGTCACAGGAGCCTTGCTCCCCGCCCCTGCCAGGTTTTGAATAGCACAACAAAGTTCCTGCAAGAACGCAAATGCACCGAGGCTTTACTGAATCCTACAAAACTTGCACATCCATTCATGTGTTAAATGGGTGTCTATAAAATTCATCAAATCTGCTCCCTAAGTCGCGTGGCCTCCGCTCGTCCCCGCCGTTTCAATATATAGCACAACTAAGTCGGCAAGAACGCAAAATGCACCGAGGCTCACTGAATGTTACGAAACTTTCCACATCCATTCTATGTGTTAAAACGGTGTCCATGCAAAATTCATCGGAAATTGCACCTAAGTCGCGTGGCTCTCGCTTCCCGTCCTGGGCCGTGTTTCTAATATAGTGCACAACGGTGTTTGCAAGAACACAAATGCACCGAGGCCTTACGGAATGTTATAAACTTTGCACATCCATTCTATGTGTTAAAATAGGTGTCCATGCAAAACTTATCGGAAATTGCTCCTAAGTCGCTGGCCTCCTGCTCCCGCCCCGCCGGCCTCGAATATAACAACCAAGGTTCCGCAAGAACGCAAATGCACCGAAGTCTACCTGAAAGCTATGAAACTTTTACATCCATTATATTTGTTAAATGGGTGTCCATGCAAAAATCATAGGGAATTCATTCCCTAAGTCACAGGATCTCCTCGCCCCTTACCGCTCGAATCAATCACAACAAGATCTGCAAGAACACAAATGCACCGAGGCTCACGAATGCTAACAAAACTTTGCACATCCATTCTATGTGTTAAATGGGTGTCCATGTAAAATGCATCGGAAATTGCTCCCTAAGTCACAGCCTGCTCCCGCCCCGCCGTGTTTCGAATATAGCACAACGGCAGTTTCCGCAAGAACGCAAATGCACCGAGGCCTTCACTGAATGCTTAAACTTTTCACATCCATTCCATGTGTTAAATGGGTGTCCATGAAAAATTCATCGAATTTCGCTCCCTATGTCGCGTGGCCTCCGCTCCGCCCTAGTCGTGCTCAATCAGCACAACCTGTTCGCAAGAACACAAAATGCACCGAGGCCTTACTGAATGCTACGAACTTTGCACATCCATTCTATGTGTTAAAATGGTGTCCATGCAAAATTCATCGAAATTGCTCCTAAGTCGCTGGGCCTCCGCTCCCGCCCCGCCAGGCTCAATATACACAACTGTTCGTAAGAACGCAAAATGCACCGAAGTCCACCGAAAGTTATGAAACTGCACATCCATTATATGTGTTAAATGGGTGTCCATGCAAAATCATAGGAAATTCATTCCCTAAGTCGCGGACTCCTTTCCTCTCCTGGGCCGTGCTCGAATCACCACAACCAGATTGCAAGAACACAAAATGCAGGGCCTTACCTGGAATGCAGAAACTTTGCACATCCATTCTATGTGTTAAAATGGGTGTCCATATGAAAATTCATCGGAAATTCTTTCCCTAAGTCATACAGCTGCTCCCCGCCCCTGTCAGGTTTCGAATATAAGACAACAAGAGCCTGCAAGAACGCAAATGCACCGAGGCCTACCTGAATGTTACAAACTTTCACATCCATTCTATGTGTTAAATGGGTGTCCATGCAAAATTCATGGAAATTGTTCCCTGTCAAGAGCCTCGCTCCCGTCCCAACAGGTTTCTCAATATAAGACAAGTTGTTTCCGCAAGAACGCAAAATGCACCGAGGCTTACTGAATACATTAAACTTTGCACATCCATTCTATGTGTTAAAACGGGTGTTCATAAAATCATCGGAAATTGCCCCTAAGTCAAGGAGCCTGCTCCTGGTCCTGGCCAGGTTTTGAATATATAGACAAACTGTTTGCAAGAACGCAAATGCACCGAGGCCTTACCGAATGTTACGAAACTTTTCACATCCATTCCATGTGTTAAAACGGGTGTCCATGCAAAATTCTCAGGAAATTGCCCCTGTGTCGTGGCCTCCGCTCCCATCCCGCCGTGGCTTTCAATCGTGCACAATCTGCCCGCAAGAACACAAATGCACCGAGGCCTTACCGAATGTTACGAAACTTTGCACATCCATTCTATGTGTTAAAGGTGTCCATCCAAAATTCATCGGAAATTGCCCTAAGTCGTGCATGGCCTCCGCTCCTCCCAACAGGTTTCAATATAAGCACAACTGGTGCCCAAAAGAACGCAAAATGCACCAGTCTCAATGAAGCTATGAAACTTTGCACATCCATTATATGTGTTAAATGGTGTCCATGCAAAATCATAGGAAATTATCCCTATGTCGCGGTTCTGCTCCCGCCTCCCGCCGTGCCTCAATCAGCACAACCAGAGTTTGCAAGAACACAAATGCACCGAGGCTTACCGGAATGTTATGAAACTTTGCACATCCATTCTATGTGTTAAAACGGGTGTCCATAAAAATTCATCGGAAATTTTTCCTAAGTCGCAGCCTTCCTGCTCCCCGCCCCGCCGTGTTTTCAATATAGACAACAAAGTTGCCGCAAGAACGCAAATGCACCGAGGCCTTACCGAATGTTACAAAACTTTTCACATCCATTCTATGTGTTAAAACGGGTGTCCATGCAAAATTCATTGGGAAATTGCTCCTAAGTCGCAGCTGCTTCCCGACCCAACAGGTTTCAATATGGCACAACAGTTCCGCAAGAACGCAAATGCACCGAGGCTCATTGAATGCTACGAAACTTTGCACATCCATTCTATGTGTTAAATGGGTTCCATAAAAATTCATCTGGATATTGTTCCTATGTCACAGGCCTGCCTTTTCCCGGTGTCAATATAAGCACAAGGTGTTCCGCAAGAACGCAAAATGCACCGAGGCTCACTCGAATCCTACAAAACTTTGCACATCCATTCTATGTTAAAATGGGTGTCTATGCAAAATTCATCGAAATTGCTCCTAAGTCAAGTGGCCTCCGCTTCGCCCCGCAGGTTTCGAATAGCAGACAACCGTTCGCAAGAACGCAAATGCACCGAGTCCTTACCGGAAAGCTTAAACTTTTCACATCCATTATATGTTAAAATGGTGTCCATGCAAAATCATAGGAAATTCATTCCTAAGTCGCGACCTGCTCCCGCCCCGGCCGTGTTTCAATCAATCACAAGATTTCCGCAAGAACACAAATGCACCGAGGCTCACCGAATGCTACAAAACTTTGCACATCCATTCTATGTGTGTTAAACGGGTGTCTATGCAAAATGCATCGGGAAATTGCCTTATGTCGCTCCTCCGCTCCCCGTCCAACCGTTCTGAATATAGACAACGGCAGCCCGCAAGAACGCAAATGCACCGAGGCCTTACCGAATGCTACTAAACTTTTCACATCCATTCCATGTTAAACGGGTGTCCATGAAAAATTCATCGGAATTTCGCTTCCCTATGTCGCGGCCTCCGCTCCCAGTGTGTCTGACAGTGCACAACTATTGTCGCAAGAACACAAATGCACCGAGGCTCATCGAATGCTACGAAACTTTGCACATCCATTCTATGTGTTAAAATGGTGTCCATGCAAAATTCATCAGAAATTGCTCCCTAAGTCACAGGCCTCCTCCCGCCCCAACAGGCCTTTGAATATAAGACAACTGTGTTTCCGCAAGAACGAAAATGCACCGAGTCTTACGGAAGCTATGAAACTTTTGCATCCATTTATGTGTTAAAATGGTGTCCATGCAAAATCATAGGGAAATTATTCCCTAAGTCAAGGTGACTCTTTTCTGCCTCACCGTGCTTCGAATCACTACAACCAGACGGCAAGAACACAAATGCAACGAGGCTCACCGAATGTTATGAAACTTTGCACATCCATTCTATGTGTTAAAATGGGTGTCCATATAAAATTCATCGGAAATTTTTCCCTAAGTCGCAGGGTGTTTTGTTCCCGCCCCGCCGTGCTCAATATAAGACAACAAAGCCGCAAGAACGCAAATGCACCGAGGCTTACTCTAATGCTACAAAACTTTTCACATCCATTCTATGTTAAATGGGTGTCCATGCAAAATTCATTGGGAAATTGCCCTAAGTCACAGTAGCCTGCTCCGCCTCCCAAAGGTTTCAATATAGCACAACAAAGTGCCCGCAAGAACGCAAATGCACCGAGGCTCCACGGAATAAGCATTAAACTTTGCACATCCATTCTATGTGTTAAACGGGTGTCTATGCAAAATGCATCGAAATTGCTCCCTAAGTCACAAGGGCCTGCTCCTCCCGCCGTGTTTCAATATAAAGACAATCTGCCTGCAAGAACGCAAAATGCACCGAGGCTTACTCTAATGCTACAAACTTTCACATCCATTCCATGTTAAAATGGGTGTCCATGCAAAAATTCATAGGGAAATTGCTCCTAAGTCGCTGCCTCCGCCCATCCCTACCAGGTCAATCGTGCACAACTTGCCTGCAAGAACACAAAATGTACCGAGGCCTTACCGAATGTTACTTAAACTTGCACATCCATTCTATGTGTTAAATGGGTGTCCATCCAAAAATTCATCGGGAAATTGCCCTAAGTCGCACGGCCTCCTCGCTCCGTCCCCTGCGGTTTCTCAATACATAGCACAACTGTTCCGCAAGAACGCAAAATGCACCGAGTCTTACGGAAAGCTATGAAACTTTGCACATCCATTATATGTGTTAAAACGGTGTCCATGCAAAAATCATCGGAAATTCATTCCTATGTCGCAGGACTGCTCTGCCTCCGCCGTGCTCAATCACCACAATTGTGACGGCAAGAACACAAATGCACCGAGGCCTTACCGAATGTTATGAAACTTTGCACATCCATTCTATGTGTTAAATGGGTGTCCATAGCAAAATTCCGGAAATTTTTCCTAAGTCGCGCTGGCTCCGTTCCTCGGCCCCAACGGCTCGAATATAGCAAGTCATCAAAGGTTTTGCAAGAACGCAAATGCACCGAGGCCACCGGAATGCAACAAAACTTTTCACATCCATTCTATGTGTTAAAATGGTGTCCATGCAAAAATTCATTGGGAATTGCTCCTAAGTCGCTGTGAGCTGTTTCGCCCGCCAGGTTTCAATATGGCACAACAAAGGTTTCCGCAAGAACGCAAAATGCACCGAGGCCTCACTGAATGCTACGAAACTTTGCACATCCATTCTATGTGTTAAATGGGTTTCCATGCAAAATTATCGGGATATTAGTTCCTTATGTCGCTGGAGCCTCGCTCCGCTCCCGCCGTGTTTTCAATATACATAACAAAGTTTCCGCAAGAACGCAAATGCACCGAGGCTCACTGAATCCTACAAAACTTTGCACATCCATTCTATGTGTTAAAACGGGTGTCTATGCAAAATTCATCGGAAATTGCTCCTAAGTCGCGGGCCTCCGTCGTCCCACGAGCTCAATATAAGACAACGAATCCGCAAGAACGCAAATGCACCGAGTCCTACCGAAAGCTATGAAACTTTTCACATCCATTATATTTGTTAAATGGGTGTCCATGCAAAAATCATAGGGAAATTCATTCCTGTCGTGGATCTGCTCCTGCCTCCCGCGGCTCGAATCAATCACAACAAAGATTTCGCAAGAACACAAAATGCACCGAGGCCTTAACTGATGTTATGAAACTTTGCACATCCATTCTATGTGTTAAAACGGTGTCCATAAAAATCATCGAAATTCTTTTCCCTAAGTCGCTGCCTTGCTCCCGTCCCACCGGTTTTGAATATAAGACAACAAGGTTTCCGCAAGAACGCAAAATGCACCGAGGCCTTACCGGATTCCTACAAAACTTTGCACATTCATTCTATGTGTTAAAATAGGTTTCCATGCAAAAATTCATCGGGATATTAGTTCCCTATGTCGCAGGAGCTCGTTTCCCACCCACTGTGCCTGAATATGGCACAGTTGTTCGCAAGAACGCAAATGCACCGAGGCTTACCTAATGTTACAAACTTTGCACATCCATTCTATGTGTTGGGTGTCTATAAAATGCATCGGAAATTGCTCTCCTAAGTCGCGGGCCTGCTCCCGTCCTGCACAGGTTTTGATATAGCACAACTGTTCTGCAAGAACGCAAAATGCACCGAGGCTTACGGAATGCTACTAAACTTTTCACATCCATTCCATGTTAAATGGTGTCCATGCAAAATTCATCGGAAATTAATCCTTGCGGGCGTGGCCTCCTTCGTCTCAATCGCGTGTTTTGAATCAGCACAACTAAGTTTCGCCAAGAACACAAAATGCACCGAGGCCTTACTAGAATGCTACAAACTTTTCACATCCATTCTATGTGTTAAAATAGGTGTCCATGCAAAATGCATCGGAAATTGCTCCCTAAGTCGTTGCCTCCTGCTCCGCCCCCAACAGGCATGAATATAGACAACTAAGGTTTCCGTAAGAACGCAAATGCACCGAGTCCTTAACTGAAAGCTATGAAACTTTGCACATCCATTATATGTGTTAAATGGGTGTCCATGCAAAAATCATAGGAAATTGCCCTCAAGTCTCCGTTCCCTCGTTCCCCAACAGGTTCGAATCGTGCACACCAGATTCTGCAAGAACACAAATGACCCGAGGCCTTACCTAATGTTACAAAACTTTGCACATCCATTCTATGTGTTAAATGGGTGTCCATATTAAAATTCATCGGGAAATTTTCCTAAGTCGCTGGGGTCCGCTCCCGCCCCGCCGTGCTGAATATGCACAACAGTGTCGGGCAAGAACGCAAAATGCACCGAGGCCTTACCGGAATGCTACAAAACTTTGCACATCCATTCTATGTGTTAAAATGGGTGTCTATGCAAAATGCATCGGAAATTGCTCCCTAAGTCGCTGGTGCCTCCGCTCCGTCCCCAACAGGTTTCGAATATAAGCACAACTGTGCCCGCAAGAACGCAAAATGCACCGAGGCTCACCGAATGCTACGTAAACTTTCACATCCATTCCATGTTAAAATGGGTGTCCATGCAAAATTCAGGGAAATTGCTCCTATGTCGCGTGGCTCCTCCGCTCCCATCCCGCGTTTTGAATCGTGCACAACGGTTTCTGCAAGAACACAAATGCACCGAGGCCTTACTGAATGTTACAAACTTTGCACATCCATTCTATGTGTTAAATGTCCATCCAAAATTCATCGAAATTCGCTCCTAAGTCGCATGAAATCCTGCTCCTGCCCCGTTCGAATATAGCACAACTGTTCGGGTAAGAACGCAAATGCACCGAGTCCTTACCGAAAGCTATGAAACTGCACATCCATTATATGTGTTAAATGGGTGTCCATGCAAAAATCATAGGAATTCATTCCTAAGTCGCGGACTGCTCCCTGCCCCCGCCGTTTCAATCACCACAACCAGACGGCAAGAACACAAATGCACCGAGGCTCACCTGAATGTTATGAAACTTTGCACATCCATTCTATGTGTTAAAATGGGTGTCCATAAAAATTCATCGGGAAATTCTTTCCCTAAGTCACAGGTTTCGCTCCGCCCCCAACAGGTTTTGAATATAAAGACAACAGCCCGCAAGAACGCAAATGCACCGAGGCCTTACCGGAATGCTACAAAACTTTTCACATCCATTCTATGTGTTAAAACGGTGTCCATGCAAAATTCATTGGGAAATTGCCTAAGTCACATGGTTCTGCTCCCACCCGCCGTGTTTCGAATATGGCACAACAAGGCTCAAGAACGCAAAATGCACCGAGGCCTTCACCTAATGCTACGAAACTTTGCACATCCATTCTATGTTAAAATGGGTTTCCATGCAAAATTCATCTGGATATTAGTTCCCTATGTCTGGTCTCCGTCCCCAACAGCCTCAATATAGCACAACAAAGTTGTTCCGCAAGAACGCAAAATGCACCGAGGCTCACTGAATCCTACAAAACTTTGCACATCCATTCTATGTGTTAAAATGGGTGTCCATGCAAAATTCATCTGCCCCTGCTGCCTCCGTTTCTCGCCCCAACAGGCTCGAATATAGCACAACTGTCTCCGCAAGAACGCAAAATGCACCGAGTCCTTACCGGAAAGCTATGAAACTTTTCACATCCATTATATTTGTTAAAATGGGTGTCCATGCAAAAAATCATAGGGAAATTCATTCCCTAAGTCGCGGATTCGCTCCCTGCCCCGGGCCGTGTTTTGAATCAATCACAACAAGATTCGGCAAGAACACAAATGCACCGAGGCCTTACCTAATGTTATGAAACTTTGCACATCCATTCTATGTGTTAAATGGGTGTCCATATTAAAATTCATCGGGAAATTCTTTCCCAAGTCGCAGCCTCCTGCTCCCGTCCTACCGTGCCTTTAATATAGCACAACAAAGGTTGCAAGAACGCAAAATGCACCGAGGCCTTACCGGATTCCTACAAAACTTTGCACATTCATTCTATGTGTTAAAATAGGTTTCCATGCAAAAATTCATCGGGATATTAGTTCCTATGTCGGGAGCCTCCGCTCCCGACCCACTCTCGTGTCTCAATATGGCACAACAGTGTTCCGCAAGAACGCAAAATGCACCGAGGCCTTACCGAATGTTACAAAACTTTGCACATCCATTCTATGTGTTAAACGGGTGTCCATGCAAAATTCATCGGAAATTGCTCCCTAAGTCGCAGGCCTCCGCTCCGTCCCGTGTTTCGAATATAGCACAACCTGTCTGCAAGAACGCAAATGCACCGAGGTTTACCTGAATGCTACTTAAACTTTTCACATCCATTCCATGTGTAAAATGGGTGTCCATGCAAAATTCATCGGAAATTAACTCTCAAGTGGCGTCCCGCCTCCCGTCCCAATCAGGTTCTCAATCAGCACAACCTGTTTGCAAGAACACAAATGCATCGAGGCCTTACTAGAATGCTACTTAAACTTTCACATCCATTCTATGTGTTAAAATAGGTGTCCATGCAAATGCATCGGGAAATTGCCCTAAGTCCGCTGGGCTCCTCCGTTTCCGCCCCTGCCGTCATGAATATAAGACAACTGTTTCAAGAACGCAAATGCACCGAGCCTTACCGGAAGTTATGAAACTTTGCATCCATTATATGTTAAAATGGGTGTCCATGCAAAAATCATAGGGAAATTGCTCCTAAGTCATGGTTCCTGCTCCTCGCCTCGGCCGGCCTTGAATCGTGCACACACCAGACGGCAAGAACACAAAATGACCGAGGCCTTACCGAATGTTACAAAACTTTGCACATCCATTCTATGTGTTAAAATGGGTGTCCATATAAAATTCATCGGGAAATTCTTTCCCTAAGTCGGCAGGTCTGCTCCGTCCCGCCGTGCTTTCAATATATAGCACAACAATGTTTCGCAAGAACGCAAAATGCACCGAGGCCTTACCGAATGCTACAAAACTTTGCACATCCATTCTATGTTAAATGGGTGTCTATGAAAATGCATCGGAAATTGCCCTTTAAGTCGCATGGCCTGCTCCGTCCCGCCGGGTGGTTTTGAATATAGCACAACAAGCAGCCTGCAAGAACGCAAATGCACCGAGGCCTTACCGAATGCTACGAAACTTTTCACATCCATTCCATGTGTTAAATGGGTGTCCATGCAAAATTCATCGGAAATTGCTCCTATGTCGCTGGGTCTCCTCTGCTCTCGCCCAGGCCGAATCAGCACACCTGTTCCGCAAGAACACAAAATGCACCGAGGCCTTACCGAATGTTATAAACTTTGCAACATCCATTCTATGTGTTAAATGGGTGTCCATGCAAAATTCATCGAAATTTCTTTCCTAAGACGTTGTTTCGCTCGCCCCAACCGGTTCGAATACAAGACACAACTGCCTGCAAGAACGCAAATGCACCGAGGCCTTCCTAATGCTACGAAACTTTTCACATCCATTCCATGTGTTAAAACGGGTGTCCATGCAAAAATTCATCGGAAATTGCTCCTATGTCGCGCGGTCTTCGCTTCGTCCCAACAGGTTTCGAATCGTGCACACCTGTTTGCAAGAACACAAATGTACCGAGGCCTTACCGAATGTTACGTAAACTTTGCACATCCATTCTATGTGATAAAATGGTGTCCATGCAAAATTCATCGGGAAATTCGCTCCTAGTCGCTGCCTGCTCTCGGCCCCAACAGGTTTTCGAATATAAAGACAACTGCAGTTTCCGCAAGAACGCAATGCACCGAGTCCTTACCGAAGCTATGAACTTCACATCCATTATATGTGTTAAAATGGGTGTCCATGCAAAAATCAGGAAATTCATTCCTAAGTCGCTGGATCTGCTCCCGCCCTGGCCAGGCTCGAATCACCACAACCAGATTCCGCAAGAACACAAATGCACCGAGGCCTTACCGAATGCTATGAAACTTTACACATCCATTCTATGTGTTAAAATGGGTGTCCATGCAAAATTCATCGGGAAATTCTTTTTCCCTAAGTCGCTGCGGCTCTGCTCCTGGCCCCGCCAGGTTTTCAATATAAGACAACAAAGGCAAGAACGCAAATGCACCGAGGCCTTACCGAATGCTACAAACTTTTCACATCCATTCTATGTGTTAAAATGGGTGTCCATGCAAAATTCATTGGGAAATTCGTTCCTAAGTCGCAGTGGCCTGCTCCCCGTCCCAACAGGTTTCTAATATAAAGACAACAGTTTCCGCAAGAACGCAAAATGCACCGAGGCCTTACTGAATGTTACGAACTTTGCACATCCATTCTATGTGTTAAATGGGTGTCCATGCAAAATTCATCGGATATTATTCCCTATGTCGCGAGATGGCCTCCGTTCCGTCCTTACCAGGTTTCAATATAAAGACAAGGTTTCGGCAAGAACGCAAAATGCACCGAGGCCTTACCGGAATCCTACAAAACTTTGCACATCCATTCTATGTGTTAAAATGGGTGTCTATGCAAAAATTCATCGGGAAATTGCTCCTGTCGCTGGCCTCCGCTCTCGGCCCCACCGTGTTTCAATATAAGACAACTGTTCCGCAAGAACGCAAAATGCACCGAGTCCTTACCGGAAAGCTATGAAACTTTTCACATCCATTATATTTGTTAAAATGGGTGTCCATGCAAAAAATCATAGGGAAATTCATTCCCTAAGTCGCAGACTGTTTCCCGCCCCGCCCGTGTCAATCACCACAAATCAGATCGCAAGAACACAAATGCACCGAGGCTTCTAATGCTATGAAACTTTGCACATCCATTCTATGTGTTAAATGGGTGTCCATGCAAAATTCATCGAAATTCTTTCCTAAGTCGCAGACCTCCGCTCCCGTCCCGCCGTAAGTTTCAATACAAGACAATTGCTCGCAAGAACGCAAATGCACCGAGGCTTACTGAATGCTACGAAACTTTTCACATCCATTCCATGTGTTAAATGGGTGTCCATAAAATTCATCGGAAATTCATTCCTATGTCGTGGCCTTGCTCGTCTCCGCCGTGTTTGAATCGTGCACACAACTGCCTGCAAGAACACAAATGTACCGAGGCCTTACTGAATGTTACTTAAACTTTGCACATCCATTCTATGTGTTAAAATGGTGTCCATGCAAAATTCATCGGAAATTGCCTAAGTCACAGGCCTCGCTCCTCGGCCCTCCGGGCCTGAATATAACATAACAAGTAGCCCGTAAGAACGCAAAATGCACCGAGTCCTTACCGAAGCTATGAAACTTTGCACATCCATTATATGTGTAAAATGGTGTCCATGCAAAAAATCATAGGGAAATTATCTCTAAGACGCGGGATCGCTCCCTCGCCTCTGGGCCGTATGTTGAATCACACCAGACGGCAAGAACACAAATGCACCGAGGCCTTACCGAATGTTATGAAACTTTACATCCATTCTATGTGTTAAAATGGTGTCCATAAAATTCATCGGGAAATTTTTCCCAAGTCACATTGCTCTCGTCCCGCCGTGCCTGAATATAAAGACAATGTTGTTTGCAAGAACGCAAATGCACCGAGGCTCACCTGAATGCTACAAAACTTTTCACATCCATTCTATGTGTTAAATGTGTCCATGCAAAATTCATTGGGAAATTGCCTCAAGTCGCAGAGCTCGTTTCCCGTCCTGGGCCAGGTTTCAATATAAAGACAACAAAGAAGTTTCCGCAAGAACGCAAAATGCACCGAGGTCTTACCGAATGCTACGAACTTTGCACATCCATTCTATGTGTTAAAATGGTTTTCCATGCAAAATTCATCGGATATTAGTCCCTATGTCGCAGGTCTGCTCTCGCCCCAGCCGTGCTTTGAATATAGCACAATGTTGCCTGCAAGAACGCAAATGCACCGAGGCCTTACTGAATCCTACAAAACTTTGCACATCCATTCTATGTGTTAAATGGGTGTCTATGCAAAATTCATCGGAAATTGCTCCTGTCACAGGCCTGCTTCCTCGCCCCTGGCCGTGTTCGAATACAAGACAACGGTGTCCGCAAGAACGCAAATGCACCGAGTCCTTACTGAAAGTTATGAAACTTTACATCCATTATTTGTTAAAATGGGTATCCATGCAAAAATCATAGGAGAATTCATTCCCTAAGTCGCGCGACCTGCTCTGCCTCTGGCCGTTTTGAATCAATCACAACCAGACGGCAAGAACACAAAATGCACCGAGGCCTTACCGAATACAGAAACTTTGCACATCCATTCTATGTGTTAAATGGGTGTCCATAAAATTCATCAGAAATTCTTTCCTAAGTCGGGAGCTCGTTTCCCGCCCCAACAGGTTTCGAATATAGCAAGACAACAAGTGTGCAAGAACGCAAAATGCACCGAGGCCTTCACTGAATCCTACAAAACTTTGCACATCCATTATATGTGTAAAATGGTGTCCATGCAAAATTCATCGGGATATTAGTTCCCTATGTCGCGTGAGCCTGCTCCGTCCCTACCGTGTTTTAAATATAGCACAACAAAGGTTTCCGCAAGAACGCAAAATGCACCGAGGCTCACGATCCTACAAACTTTGCACATCCATTCTATGTGTTAAAATGGTGTCATGCAAAATTCTTCGGAAATTGCTCCCTAAGTCGCGGTGGCCTCGTCATCCCAACCGGTTTGAATATAAGACAACTGGTTCGCAAGAACGCAAAATGCACCGAGTCCCACGAAAGTTATGAAACTTTGCACATCCATTATATGTTAAAATGGGTGTCCATGCAAAAATCATAGAAATTCATTCCTAAGTCGCGGATCTGCTCCTCGCCCCGCCGTGCTCGAATCACCACAACCAGACGCAAGAACACAAAATGCACCGAGGCCTTACTGAATGTTACGAAACTTTGCACATCCATTCTATGTGTTAAAACGGTGTCCATATTAAAAATTCATCGGGAAATTCTAAGTCGCTGCGGGTTTTGCTCCGCCCCGCCGTTTGAATATAGACAACAAAGTTTCCTGCAAGAACGAAATGCACCGAGGCCTTACCGAATGCTACAAAACTTTTCACATCCATTCTATGTGTTAAAATGGGTGTCCATGCAAAATTCATTGGGAAATTGCTCCCTAAGTCGCTGCGTTCTCCGTTTCGCCCCGCCGTTTCAATATACAAGACGGCAAGAACGCAAATGCACCGAGGCTTCACTGAATGTTACGAACTTGCACATCCATTCTATGTGTTAAAACGGTTTCATGCAAAATTCATCGGGATATTAGTTCCCTATGTCGTTGCGATTTCTCTGTTTCCGCCCCACTGGTTTTGAATATGGCACAACAAAGGTTTCGCAAGAACGCAAAATGCACCGAGGCCTTACCTGAATGCTACAAACTTGCACATCCATTCTATGTTAAAATGGGTGTCTATAAAATGCATCGAAATTGCTCCTAAGTCCGTGGCCTCGCTCCCGTCCCAGCCAGGCTCGAATATAAGACACAACCAGCCCGCAAGAACGCAAATGCACCGAGGCCTTACCGAATGCTATGAAACTATTCACATCCATTCCATGTGTTAAAATGGTTTCCATGCAAAATTCATCGGGAAATTGCTCCCTAAGTGGCGTGGCCTCCGCCTCCGTCTCCCAATCGTGTTTCGAATCGCACAACTTGTCCGCAAGAACACAAAATGCATCGAGGCCTTACTAGAATGCTACTTAAACTTTTCACATCCATTCTATGTGTTAAAATAGGTGTCCATGCAAAATTTATCGGAAATTGCTCCCTAAGTCGCGGTGGCCTCCGTTTCTCATTCCCAACCGGCTATGAATATAAGACACCTGTTTGAAGAACGCAAAATGCACCGAGTCCTTACCGAAAGTTATGAAACTTTGCACATCCATTATGTGTTAAAATGGTGTCCATAAAAATCATAGGGAAATTTTCTCTAAGTCACAGAGTCTGCTCCTCAGACGCCGTTTCGAATCGTGCACAACTGAATCAAAGAACACAAATGACCCGAGCCTTACCGAATGTTACAAAACTTTTCACATCCATTCTATGTGTTAAAATGGGTGTCCATATTAAATTCATCGGAAATTCTTCCCTAAGTCGCAGTGGGTCTCCCGTCCCGGCCGTGGCTCGAATATAGCACAACAATGTTTCAAGAACGCAAATGCACCGAGGCCTTACCGAATGTTAAAACTTGCACATCCATTCTATGTTAAATGGTGTCTATGCAAAATGCATCGGGAAATTCGCTCCTAAGTCATGGCTCTGCTCCCCGCCCCACCGTGTTTCGAATATAAGACAACTGTGCCTGCAAGAACGCAAATGCACCGAGGCCTTACCCGAATGCTACGAAACTTTTCACATCCATTCCATGTTAAAATGGGTGTCCATGCAAAATTCATCGGGAAATTGCCCTATGTCGCGCTGCCTCCGTTTCAAGCTGCGGTTTTGAATCGCAATAAGGCACCGCAAGAACACAAAATGCACCGAGGCCTTACCGAATGCTACGAAACTTGCACATCCATTCTATGTGTTAAAATGGGTGTCCATGCAAAAATTCATCAGAAATACCCGTTCCTAAGTCGCTGCGGGCTCTGCTCCTGCCCCAACCGGTTTTGAATATAAGACAACCAGCCCAAGAACGCAAATGCACCGAGTCCTTACCGAAAGCTATGAACTTTGCACATCCATTATATGTGTTAAATGGGTGTCCATGCAAAAATCATAGGGAAATTGCTCCCTAAGTCGCTGTCTCCGTTTCCCGCCCCGTCAGGCCTCAATCACGAGACAACAGATTTCCGGCAAGAACCCAAATGCACCTAGCCCTTACCTAATGCTATAAACTTTGCACATCCATTCTATGTGTTAAATGGGTTTATGAAAATCCATCGAAATTCCTTTCCCTAAGTCTGCTCCCGTCCCCAACAGGTTTTGAATATAAGACAACAAAGAGCCCGCAAGAACGCAAATGCATCGAGTCCTTACCGAATGTTACAAAACTTTGCACATCCATTATATGTTAAAACGGGTGTCCATGCAAAATTCATTGGGAAATTGCTTCCTCAAGTAGCGCTGCCTCCGCCCCGTCCCAAGTCTTTTGATATAAAGACAACAGCCCGCAAGAACGATAATGCATCGAGGCCTTACCTATGTTACAAAACTTTGCACATCCATTCTATGTGTTAAAATGGGTGTCTATAAAATTCATCCGGAATTGCCCCTAAGTCACGTGGCCTCCGCTCCCCGCCCAACAGGTTTCGAATACAACACAACTGCTCTGCAAGAACGCAAAATGCACCGAGGCCTTTACAGAATGTTACGAAACTTGCACATCCATTCTATGTGTTAAAATGGGTGTCCATGCAAAATTCATCGAGAAATTGCTCCTATGTCCCTGCGGGCCTCCGCCTCGGCCCACCAGGCCTTTGCATATAGACAACAAAGGTCCTAAGAAGAACGCAAATGCACCGAGGCTCACCGAATGTTACGAAACTTTTGCACATCCATTCTATGTGTTAAAACGGGTGTCCATGAAAAATTCATCGGGAAATTGCTCCATAAGTCAGGTGGCCTCCGTCTCGTCCCGGCCGGTTTCAATATAAGACACCATAAGTCTGAAGAACGCAAATGCACCGAGGCTCACTGAATGTTACGAAACTTTGCACATCCATTCTATGTGTTAAACGGGTGTCCATGCAAAAATTCATCGGGAAATCTTTTCCTAAGTCACGTGGCCTCCTTGCTCCGTCCCAACAGGCTTCAATATAAGACGACTGCTGGTAAGAACGCAAAATGCACCGAGTCCTTACTCTAAAGCTAGGAAACTGCACATCCATTATATGTGTTAAAATGGGTTTCATGCAAAAATCATCTGAAATTGCTTCCTAAGTCACAGGTTCTCTGTTTCCTGTCTCCCACCAGGCTCGAATCAAGCACAACAAGATTTGCAAGAACACAAATGCACCGAGGCTCACCATGTTATAAACTTTGCACATCCATTCTATTTGTTAAATGGTGTCCATACAAAATTCATCCAGAATTTTTCCCCTAAGTCACAGAGCTCTGCTCCCGCTCCCAACCGTTTCGAATATAAGACAACAAGGTTTCGGCAAGAACAAAATGCACCGAGGCTCCCATCGTTATAAAACTTTGCACATCCATTCTATGTGTTAAAATGGTGTCCATGCAAAATTCATTGGGAAATTGTGCCCTAAGTCGCGCGGCATCCGCTCCTCGTCCCAACCGTGTCTCGTGATATAGCACAACGGGTCCGACAAGAACTAAAATGCACCGAGGCTCACTTAATGTTAACGAAACTTTGCACATCCATTCTATGTGTTAAACGGGTGTCCATGCAAAATTAATCGGAAATTGCCATAAGTCGCGGCCTCCTGCTCTCGCCCCAACAGGTTTTGAATTAGGCACAATCTGTCCGTAAAGAACGCAAATGCACCGAGGCCTTACCTGAATGTTACTTAAACTTTGCACATCAATTCTATGTTAAATGGGTGTCCATGCAAAATTCATCGGGAAATTCTTTCCTAAGTCAACGCCTCCATTCCCCGTCCCCACAGGTTTCTGAATATAGCACAACCATGAGCCCAAGAACGCAAATGCACCGTCCTTACCTGAAGCTATGAAACTTGCACATCTATTATATGTGTTAAAATGGGTGTCCTGCAAAAAAATCATCGGAAATTGCTCCTAAGTCGTGGTGTCTCCGCTCCCCGCCCCCGGGCCGGTGCTCAATCGTGCACCCAGACGGCAAGAACACAAAATGCACCGAGGCTTACCTGAACATGCTATGAAACTTTTCACATCCATTCTATGTGTTAAACGGGTGTCCATATTAAATATTCATCGGAAATTCTTTCCTAAGTCGCAGCGGTTCCTCCGTCCCAACCGTGTTTCAATATAGCACAACAAAGTTGTCGCAAGAACGCAAAATGCACCGAGGCCTTACCGAATGCTACAAAACTTTGCACATCCATTCTATGTGTTAAAATGGGTGTCATGTAAAAATTCATCGGAAATTGCTCCCCTATACGTCGTGGGAGTTCTCCTTTCCGCCCTTCCAGGTTCTCATATAGCACAACGTGCCCGGCAAGAACGCAAATGCACCGAGGCTCACTTAATGCTACAAAACTTTTCACATCCGTTCTATGTTAAAACGGTGTCCATGCAAAATTCATCCGAAATTGCTCCTAAGTCGCGGCCTCCGCCTCCCCGGCCCCGCCGTTTGCAGAACGCATAACTGTCGAATAAGAACACAAATGCACCGAGGCTCACGGAATGCACAAACTGCACATCCATTCTATGTGTTAAAATGGGTGTCCATGCCAAAATCATCCGAAATTCGCCCCTAAGTCGCTGTGAGCCTGCTCGCCCCAACAGGCTCGAATATATAGCAACAAAGGCCCGCAAGAACGCAAATGCACCGAGTCCTTACCGAATGTTATGAAACTTGCACATCCATTCAATGTTAAAATGGGTGTCCATGCAAAAATCATCCGGATATTCGCTCCCTAAGTCGCTGGCCTGCCTGCCCCTGCCGTGCTTGAATCGTGAACAACGTGCCCGCAAGAACACAAAATGCACCGAGGCCTATCGAATGCTACTAAACTTGCACATCCATTCTATGTGTTAAACGGGTGTCTATGCAAAAATTCACTGGAAATTGCCCTAAGTCGCAGCTCCGCTCCCCGTCCCAACCGTGTTTTGAATATAGCACAACTGTTTCGCAAGAACGCAAATGCACCGAGGCTTACCGAATGCTACGAAACTTTTCACATCCATTCTATGTGTTAAAATGGGTGTCCATGCAAAAATTCATCGAGAAATTGCTCTCTAAGTCACTGGTTTCCGCCTCCTAATCGTAGTTTAATCGTGCACACCAATGAAAGAACACAAAATGCACCGAGGCCTTACAGAATGCTACGAAACTTGCACATCCATTCTATGTCTTAAAATATGTCCATGCAAAATTTATCGGAAATTGCTCCCCTAAGTCGCTGGCCTGCTCCCGTCCCATGAGCTCGAATATAGACAACTAAGAGCCCAAGAAAGCAAATGCACCGAGTCCTTACCGAAAGTTATGAAACTTTGCACATCCATTATATGTTAAAATGTCCATGAAAATCATAGGGAAATTCTTTCCCAAGTCGCGGTCTCCGCTCCTCTGCCTCGCCGTGCTCAATCGTGCACAACCAGACGGCAAGAACACAAAATGACCCGAGGCTCACCGAATGTTATTTAAACTTTGCACATCCATTCTATGTGTTAAAATGGGTGTCCATATTAAAATTCATCGGAAATTCTTTTCTAAGTCGCTGGCCTCCTGCTCGGCCCCAACAAGGCTCGAATATAGACAATAACAACGCAAGAACGCAAATGCACCGAGGCCTTACCGAATGTTACAAAACTTTGCACATCCATTCTATGTGTTAAATGGGTGTCTATGCAAAATGCATCGGGAAATTGCTCCCTAAGTCACATATTCTCCGTTTCCGTCCCCACCGTGCCTTGAATCAAGCACAACAAGACGGCAAGAACACAAATGCACCGAGGCCTTACCAGAAGTTACAAACTTGCACATCCATTCTATTTGTTAAAATGGTGTCCATACAAAAATTCATCCAAATTCTTTCCCTAAGTCACAGCCTGCTCCCGCCCCAACAGGCTCAATATAGACAACAAAGGTTCGGGCAAGAACACAAAACACCGAGGCTCACCTGAATGTTACAAAACTTTGCACATCCATTCTATGTGTTAAATGGGTGTCCAAAAATTCATTGGGAAATTTGTCTGTCGCGGCATCCGCTTCGCCCCAACAGGTTTCAGATATATAAGACAATCTGTCCCAAGAACGAAATGCACCGAGGCTCACTTAATGTTAATAAACTTTCACATCCATTCTATGTGTTAAACGGTGTCCATGCAAAATTCATCGGGAAATTGCTCCATAAGTCGCGTGGCCTGCTCGTCCAGCTGGCCTTTGAATTGGCACAACTGTCCAG
Organism: Vicia sativa; assembly: GCA_021764765.1. NCBI lineage: Eukaryota > Viridiplantae > Streptophyta > Magnoliopsida > Fabales > Fabaceae > Vicia > Vicia sativa. The sequence goes on from CM038794.1 coordinate 184,602,977, forward strand.
AAGAACGAAAATGCACCGAGGCCTTACGGAATGTTACACAAACTTTGCACATCAATTCTATGTTAAAATGGTGTCCATGCAAAATTCATCGGGAAATTTTCCCTAAGTCACGTGGCTCCATTCCCGTCCCAACAGGTTTTGAATAGCAAGATAACGGTCCGCAAGAACGCAAATGCACCGAGTCCCACCGGAAAGCTATGAAACTTTGCACATCTATTATATGTTAAACGGGTGTCCTTGTAAAAATCATCGGAAATTCTCCCTAAGTCGTGTCTCCGCTCCCGCCTCGGCCAGTTTCAATCAGTACAATCAGGGCAAGAACACAAATGCACCGAGGCCTTACTGCACGTTATGAAACTTTTCACATCCATTCTATGTGTTAAATGGTGTCCATATGAATATTCATCGGGAAATTCTTTTCCCTAAGTCACTACCTGCTTCGGCCCCAACAGCTCAATATATAGCACAACAAAGGTCGTGCAAGAACAAATGCACCGAGGCCTTACCGAATGTTACAAAACTTTGCACATCCATTCTATGTGTTAAAATGGGTGTCTATGCAAAATTCATCTGGAAATTGCTCCCTATGTCGTGGTTCTCCTTTCCCGCCCAACCGTGGCTCAATATAGACAACAGTGCCTGCAAGAACGCAAATGCACCGAGGCCTTACGGAATGCTACAAAACTTTTCACATCCGTCTATGTGTTAAAATGGGTGTCCATGCAAAATTCATCGGAAATTGCTCCCTAAGTCGTGGCCTCCCCGCCCCGCCGTGTTTCGAATCGCACATAACTGTTTCAAGAACAAAATGCACCGAGGCCTTCACTCGAATGTTTACGAAACTTGCACATCCATTCTATGTGTTAAAACGGGTGTCCATGCCAAAATTATCCGAAATTGCCCCTAAGTCGCGGCCTCTGCTCCCGGCCCCACAGGTGCTCGAATATAAGACAACAAACTCGGCAAGAACGCAAAATGCACCAGTCCTTACTGAATGTACGAAACTTTGCACATCCATTCAATGTAAAATGGGTGTCCATGCAAAAATCATCCTGATATTCGCCCCTAAGTCACAGGTTCTCCGCTCCCGCCCCCTGCCGCGGCTCAATCAGAACAACGGTTTGCAAGAACACAAAATGCACCGAGGCCTTATCGAATGCTACGAAACTTGCACATCCATTCTATGTGTTAAATGGGTGTCTATGCAAAAATTCATCCGGAAATTGCTCTAAGTCGCGGCCTTCTCCGCTCCCGTCCCACAGGTTTTCAATATAGACAACGTGTTGCAAGAACGCAAAATGCACCGAGGCTCACTCAATGTTACTAAACTTTTCACATCCATTCTATGTGTTAAATGGGTGTCCATGCAAAATTCATCGAGAAATTCGCCCCTAAGTCGTTGCCTCCGCCTCCCCGTCCCTAATCGTGTCTGAATCAGCACAACTAAGCCGGAAAGAACACAAATGCACCGAGGCCTTACTAGAATGCACTAAACTTTGCACATCCATTCTATGTCTTAAATATGTGTCCATGCAAAATTTATCGGAAATTGCCCTAAGTCGCTGGCCTGCTCCTCGCCCCACGAGTCAATATAAGACAACTCTGCCTGTAAGAAAGCAAATGCACCGAGTCCTACCGGAAGTTATGAAACTTTGCATCCATTATATGTTAAATGGTGTCCATGAAAATCAGGGAAATTCTTTCCTGTCTCCTCGTGCCTCTCAACCGTGTGTTTCGAATCAAAATAACATCAAGGAAGAACAACAAAATGACTTTAGGCTCAATTTAATGCTAATTAAACTTTGCACATCCATTCTATGTGTTAAAATGGGTGTCCATAAAATTCATCGGAAATTCTTCCCTAAGTCGCAGGTGGCTCCGTTCCGTCCCAACAGGTTTCAATATAGCACAACAATGTCCGGCAAGAACGCAAATGCACCGAGGCCTTAACTTAATGCTACAAAACTTTGCACATCCATTCTATGTGTTAAATGGGTGTCTATGCAAAATGCATCGGGAAATTGCCCTAAGTCGCAAGGCCTCCGTTTCGCACCCAACAGGCTTTAATCAAGCACAACAAAGATTTCCGCAAGAACACAAATGCACCGAGGCCTTACTGTAATGTTACTAAACTTTGCACATCCATTCTATTTGTTAAAATGGGTGTCCATACAAAATTCACTCCAGAATTCTTCCTAAGTCCTGGTGTTGCTCCTCGTCCCAACAGTGCTCAATATATAGCCAACGTTGTTTCAAGAACACAAATGCACCGAGGCCTACCTAATGTTAAAACTTTGCACATCCATTCTATGTGTTAAACGGGTGTCCATGCAAAATTCATTGAAATTGTTCCTAAGTCGCATGGCATCCGTCTCGTCCTGGGCCGTGTCAGATATAGACAATCTGTCCGACAAGAACGCAAAATGCACCGAGGCCTTACTGAATGTTATGAAACCACATCCATTCTATGTTAAAACGGGTGTCCATGCAAAATTCATCGGAAATTCGCTCCATAAGTCGCGGGCTCCTGCTCCGGCCCCAAAGGTTTCAATTGTGCACAACCATGTCCGTAAAGAACGCAAAATGCACCGAGGCCTTACCGGAATGTTACGAAACTTTGCACATCAATTCTATGTGTTAAAATGGTGTCCATGTAAATTCATCGGAAATTCTTCCCTGTCAATGGCTCCATTCCCGCTCCACCAGGTTTTGAATATAAGACAACTGGTGCGTAAGAACGCAAAATGCACCGAGTCCTTACCGGAAAGCTATGAAACTTTGCACATCTATTATATGTGTTAAAATGGGTGTCCTTGCAAAAAATCATCGGGAAATTCGTTCCCTAAGTCGTAGGTTCCTGCTCCCGCCTCACCGTGCCTCGAATCGTACAACCAGATCGGCAAGAACACAAATGCACCGAGGCCTTACCAATGCTATGAAACTTTTCACATCCATTCTATGTTAAATGGGTGTCCATAATATTCATCTGGAAATTCTTTCCTAAGTCGCAGGTTTCCTCGCCCCTGGCCGTTTCAATATAGCACAACAAAGGTCGCAAGAACGCAAATGCACCGAGGCCTTACCTAATGTTACAAACTTTGCACATCCATTCTATGTGTTAAATGGGTGTCTATGCAAAATTCATCGGAAATTCGTCCCTATGTCGCGAGCCTCCTTTCCCGTCCCACCAGGCTCAATATAAGACAACTAAGTTGTTTCGCAAGAACGCAAATGCACCGAGGCCTTACTAATGCTACAAAACTTTTCACATCCGCTCTATGTGTTAAAATGGGTGTCCATGCAAAATTCATCGGGAAATTGTTCCTAAGTCGCGGTGGCTCTCCGCTTCCCGTCTCCAACCGTTTCAATCGTGATAATCTGTCGAATAAGAACACAAATGCACCGAGGCCTACTGAATGTTACGAACTTTGCACATCCATTCTATGTTAAAATGGGTGTCCATGCCAAAATTCATCCGAAATTCGCCCTAAGTCAGGTGGCCTGCTCCTCATTCCCAACAGGCTCGAATATAAGACAACAAAGTCGCAAGAACGCAATGCACCGAAGTCCTTACTGAATGTTATGAAACTTTGCACATCCATTCAATGTTAAAATGGGTGTCCATGCAAAAATCATCCGATATTGCCCCTAAGTCGCAGGGTTCTCCGCTCCGCCTCGTCAGGTTTTGAATCGTGCACAACCGTTCTTGCAAGAACACAAATGCACCGAGGCCTTACTGAATGCTTACGAAACTTTGCACATCCATTCTATGTGTTAAAATGGGTGTCTATGCAAAATTCATCGGAAATTGCTCCTGTCGCGCAAGCTCCGCTCCCGTCCCGGCCGTGGCTCAATATAAGACAACTGTTTCGCAAGAACGCAAATGCACCGAGGCTCTTACCTAATGCTACGAAACTTTTCACATCCATTCTATGTGTTAAAATGGTGTCCATGCAAAATTCATCGAAATTCGCTCCTAAGTCGCGGTTCCGCCTCCCGTCCCAATCGCGTTTTGAATCGTGCACACCGTGTCCGGAAAGAATACAAAATGCACCGAGGCTTACTAGAATGTTACTAAACTTTGCACATCCATTCTATGTCTTAAAATATGTGTCCATGCAAAATTTATCGGGAAATTGCTCCTAAGTCGCGTCTCCTCGCTCCGTCCCAATGAGCCTCAATATAAAGACAACTGCCGTAAGAAAGCAAATGCACCGAGTCCTTACTGAAGTTACGAAACTGCACATCCATTATATGTGTTAAATGGGTGTCCATGAAAAATCATAGGAAATTCTTTCCTAAGTCGCTCTGGTTCCGCTCCGTTCGCCACTGAATCAGCACAACCAGACGAGCACAAATGACCCGAGGCCTTACCGAATGTTATTAAACTTTGCACATCCATTCTATGTGTTAAATGGGTGTCCATATTAAAATTCATCTGGGAAATTTTTTCCTAAGTCGTATTCTCCGTTCCTGGCCCCTTGCCAGGTTTCGAATATGCACAACAATGTTCGGGCAAGAACGCAAAATGCACCGAGGCCTCACCTAATGCTACAAAACTTTGACATCCATTCTATGTGTTAAAATGGGTGTCTATGCAAAATGCATCGGGAAATTCGCTTCCTTTGGTCACACAGTCTGCTCCGCCCCTCGCTGCGTTTTGAATATATAGCACAACGGTGTTTCAAGAACGCAAAATGCACCGAGGCTTACCGGAATAACATAAACTTTCACATCCATTCTATGTGTTAAATGGGTGTCCATGCAAAAATTCATCGCGAAATTCGCTCCCTATGTCGCGGGAGCCCTGCTCCGTCCCTACCGTGTTTCAATCAAGCACAATACCTGCAAGAACACAAATGCACCGAGGCCTTACCTGAATGCTACGAACTTTGCAAATCCATTCTATGTTAAACGGGTGTCCATGAAATTCATCTGGAAATTCGCTCCTAAGTCGCTGTGAGTTCTCCGCTCCCCGTCCCGTACAGTTTCGAGAGTAAGACATGAATCTGTTTGCAAGAATCTAAATGCAACCGAGTCCTTACCGAAAGTTATGAAACTTGCACATCCATTATATGTGTTAAATGGGTGTCCATTCAAAAATCATAGGTAAATTGCTCCCTAAGTCGCGTGGTTCGCTCCCGCCCCGCTGTAGTTTCGAATCACGCACAACCAGACCGCAAGAACACAAATGCACCGAGGCTCACTGGAATGCTACTAAACTTTAACATCCATTCTATGTGTTAAAATGGGTTTCCATATAAAAATTCATCGAAATTCTTTCCTAAGTCAAGGCTCGCTCCCGTCCTAGTCGTGCTCAATACAAGACAACAAGGTTCCGCAAGAACGCAAAATGCACGAGGCCTTCACCTAATGTTAATAACTTTGCACATCCATTCTATGTGTTAAACGGGTGTCCATGCAAAAATTCATGGGAAATTGTTCCTAAGTAGCGGGCCTCCTGCTCCCCGCCCCAACAGGTTTGAATATAACACAACAAAGGTTTCAAGAACGCAAAATGCACCGGGCCTTACTGAATGCTACAAAACTTTGCATATCCATTCTATGTGTTAAAATGGGTGTCATGCAAAATTCATCCGGAAATTGCTCCCTAAGTCGTGGCCTGCTCTCGCCCCAACAGGCTCAATACAAAGAGATGGTGTCGGCAAGAACGCAAAATGCACCGAGGCTCATCAGAATGTTAGCCTAAACTTTGCACATCCATTCTATGTTAAAATGGGTGTCCATGCAAAATTCATCGAGAAATTGCTCTCATGTCAAGGTGGGTCTCCGCTCGCCCCAACGTGGTTTCAGATATAAGATAACAAAGGTCCTGCAAGAACGCAAAATGCATCGAGGCTCACCGAATGTTATGTAAACTTTGCACATCCATTCTATGTGTTATATGGTGTCCATGCAAAATTCATCGGGAAATTGCTCCATAAGTCACGCGCCTCCGCTCTCGCCCCCGCCGGTTCAATATATAAAGACACCCGGAACCGGAAGAACGTAAAATGCACCGAGGCCTTACCGGAATAAAGACAAACTTTGCACATCCATTCTATGTGTTGTGAACTGCGTCCATGCAAAATTCATCGAAATTTTCCCTAAGTCACGTGGCCTGCCTCGCCCCGCCGTGTCAATATAAGACAACGGCAATGTAAGAACGGTAATGCACCAGTCTCACGGAAAGTTATGAAACTTGCACACCCATTCTATGTGTTAAAACGAAGTTTCCATAAAATCATCG